>JBAJHX010000046.1:13257196-13268596 GCA_037176925.1 Amniataba percoides | reverse complement strand
TTTCTGGATGGATGCAAACTGCATTTCGTTGCTCTGTACTGCAGGTGCAATGACAATAAAGTTGAATTCTATTCTATAATTCTATTCTATTCATTGGCAACCAATTACAGCTCAGCAGGCGGGTTAAAGACTTGAACGTTACTCAGTAGATTGAAACAAAATCAAATAAATTATTTCACATTATCATCCATCTATCCACAATCACTATCTTGAAGCTGTACACAAAAACTGAAACATAAAAACTGAACAGGGAATGGCAGCTGACATTTTAAGTATAAAATGCTCTGTTCATAAATCATCCACAGACAGACAGAGATAAATATTTCGAACAAATGAATTAGAAGTTATGAAATAGCAGTCATGTACATCCCTGTTTTCATAGAGTGCCTGAGCTGATCTCTGCATTTTCACAGCTTGTTTTGGTCGGGTGTAGGTCTGAATATGCACGTGGCTGCAACAGGTGAAGGTAAAACATTTGGAAATGGGCCTTCTTGGTGAACTGGTGATCTAAGGACTCTGTGATCATAACATCCATAGTTTAACATCCATTTATTTTATGAACCCTCCCTCTCTCCCCTCTCATTTTCTGTCACTTCTGTGGTCTCAAATGATAGCAGAAAATGCCATTTTCTAATGTATTCCAGAAAATCAAGTGCTAAAAGTAAAGAAGTACATTTCAGAAACAGGTGTTTTGCATCCTGGGTTTAACATACAAGGATTCAAATTGATATCTTGTTGCACAACAGTCACAATCAACATGGTTAAGACTCGAAATGTTCGAGGTGAAAGTGCCACATATATTTTGACTCTCATGATGGCAGCCACTCGGCTCTAGTGGGTTAAGTCACAATTGACCCTGACAGACACCACCGATGGCTGCAGCGAAAAAAGCTCAAAAGGAGGCTAATGAACGATAGATGGCCCCTGTGATGGAGGAGTGAGAGGAGAGGAGAGGAGAGGAGAGGAGGACCACGACCCTGCCTCTCAGCCTCAGTAGAAAACATCTGCCCCCATTTCCATCTGTCTATCACAGACTGAAATACTGAAACTGGACTGAGGTGGAAAGAGCAGACTTTTCTGCCACTAATGGACCATTTTCTGGCTCCGGAGTGAAAAAAACAAACTGCAGAAAAGATTCATTCAGAGTGAGAAACCCATTCCAGATTCACTCCCATCTCTATCTGAGGCATTTACTCTGACTGCCTACTCCATCAATATTGCATTATACTGAGACCTCAATATCTTTCCCTGACATGTTTTCACTTCTGAATGCCTCCTCAACACAAGGGAGACCCCAAATAAAGGACTCTATCGCTTCGCCTTTATGGGATTATTCTTGGTGTTCTGCTTGAAGAAAGTAAGATGTTTTGGAAGAAGCAGTCATGGCTGCGATTCACTGATGTTTTTTTTTTTTTTTTCAGGGAAATAAAAGAAAATGGTAATCCGCTCAACCGCAACCGCGTCTCCGCTCCTGAGATAATAAAACTTCCATGTATGCACAAGGAGGACTTGAATAAATGTTCTGATAAAAAAAACAGCATTCAAAAGACGCCAGCGCTCGTGTGTGCTGCTCTTCATCAGCTGATAATGCCTGTGATCCATTATTCATCGCTCTGCTCCGACTCCCGCCAGTTGTAGCAGCTTGATGGTTTTGGTGGTGAAACTTCATACTGGCCTGCGCCGCATCAGTCAATTTCTGACTCTTTTAACTGTAGCGTTTGAACCAAAATGTGGGACCCGATCTAAAACAGACCAGTGGAAAACATACCAAATCCTGACGTGACATGAATAATTTTCACTCTCATATTTGACATGCTGACAATTTGGACTGATGGTAATGAAACGCTCCAAAAACAGTGAATCATGTGCAGAAAAGACACTGAACCAGAGGGCACTTCCCCTGCAGAGTGAAAAACAATGAAAATGTGGAGATAACAAAGTAAATAAATAGGTGAATCCAGACACCTGATATATAATTTAAGCGTTCTTCTGGTTACTGATTGTAGATCTCATGACTTGGATTTGTGAGCTGTCTGCGGGGTTCAGACAGACTGCGCCTGCATTTTTAAAGTGATGTTCAGAGTTCACTACTCGAACTCCTTCACTGCAGAAATGGCCGCGAACCAGCGGCACGTCGGGGAACCCCCGCCGAGAAAAGCCTGACGTGAGACGAAGATGCTCAGCGAAGGCGGTTAAAGGGACCGCAAGCGAACTGGACACACGCTGAAACTTAAACCCACATCAGGTTCATCTGGAGAGCAGCTGCCTGAGACGGAGCAGGAATACATAGTTTGAACATAAAGACATCTCTTTCGAACACTTTATACCTCTGGGAATCTTTTTAACAAACTGAGACACAAAACAAACAAAAGGAGGGAAAAAAAACAACAACCCTAATTTGCATTCACTGAAGGTTTTGGATATGGAGGGTAAAAGCAGCGTTGGGAATCAAGCAAAGTAAAGAAAATTTGCAACCAGCTCGCCGCCCCGCCGAGTGTGTCCTCTCCCTTAAGAAAGACAAATAAACAGTGAAAGTAGCGAAGCGTGTAACCTCCCAAAGACCCTACTGAGCTGAAGAGTCCCAGACACCCAACAACAAGTCCTCACCATAAACCGCACCCTTATTACTACACATCAAAGCGAGCTATACAAACAACACCCGCTCCCCGAACGCCAATACACTGTACGCTTTTATTGGCAACCTGACAGCAGTCACGTTATCAGGACAGGCTGTACTTCACTGTAGATACGGACATACGACCATATCATTTCAGAGGGAACACAAGGAGTTACGCGTCTCTCTCCGACCTCGCTCGTGGTGTTGCAATATGATACAGGAAAAAAAAAAAAAAGAGGCAGCAGTCTGTACAGTTCTGACATGTGTGTTTGGATGGTTTGTTGACACTCCTCGTAAAGAGGGGACTTAAAAATGGTGCCACCCGACAGCTGTGAGCAACCTTTTTAAAAGCGGTTCCTCAAACTCGAGGTCGGGACCCCGTGTTGGCTTGCTTGGTATGCAGAAAAAGGTTTTCAGGTGATTTCCCAGGCTGAGGCGCTGAGACCACAAATAGGACTTCTCGAAAACTAGAATTACTGCCCTGCAGTCGTAGGCCTCCTCCAAACAGTTTAGCTTCAGTTTACATCCGTATCTGTCCAGACTCATATTATGTAAGGCTTTGAAGGACTGCAATAAAAGGTTGTGTTTTTGTGAAATGGAATCTATTACTATATTGACATGATGATCCCAGGGAATAATTTCCAGTGAAAAACATGCCGCTAACTTAACCCTAAGACAATCAGAACTACAGAAAAGGAGCCCCCTGTCCTGGGAAGTGAGGAGGATGGACATACAAGTACCATTTGGGTCTAAATCATCACAACCTTAAAGTCCTCTTCAGGATGGGACAGAGCAGACTGTTCCTCTGAGGAGACTCATCTTCTACCAGTCTGACCTCTGGTAGAAGACACTGACCTCGACCTTTGACCACCAAAATCTAACCAGGTTACAGACTTTTAAGCCAAATTAGAATAAACTCCAAACTTTTCCTGAGATATGAGAATGGGACAGACAACAAGCAGGCCACAGCTATTTGCACCACGGCAATAAAAATTACACACTAGTGGCTAAAAACGTAATTATAATCAAAGAAGTCCAGTTTGATTAATACAGCTTTCAGTTTTCAGGGTTCATCAGATGCCAAAGTGATTTAAAATGACTGTACAATGCAGGGCCACAGTCATGTTAGCCAACAATGACAAGATGAATATGAACCATTTGAGGCACTCATTGAAAAGAATGAGGAGATTGTGTTTTTTGAACAACCTTTTCTTAACAATCAAGCCATTCGTTTACACCAACTTCAGAAATAAGTCTGCCAGTAAAGTCTTATTTCCATTTTTTTCTTTGCCAAAGTATGCAAAATCCAAACAAGTAATCCACATAAGTAAAGTGTGTTTAATGGTGAAAACAAGCACAAGCACAAACATTACTCCTGGCAATTTACATGACATCTTAACCGCTTTGGTTACAAAACATCTCGATTGATCTGAGACAAGGTTGAAAAGGCTGCAGTGAACTCTGGAAGATAACAACCAAAAAAAACACAATTATTTACAGCCGCAAGCTGCTACTGACAGCATGTCTGGACAAGCAGGAACTTTTCCTTTCCTGAATAACAGAAACAGTGATGAGACTTGAGTTGAGTTGATTCTTTCCTTGATTGCTTTTTTTCCCTCCTTTTTTCCACCTTAAAGTGACCTGGATCACTCAGAAGAAGAAAGGTTGTTTAATCTGGGTTAATGATCGTGGGAGCTGATACAGTGAGTCACAGTTATCCGGGGCGTCAGACAGTCTGCTGTTATAAACCTGCACAATGTGGCGAGATCGATCTATTGTTACCGGCACCGGTTAAGCCAAACACAGACTGACCTCAGAGCGACGACAATGAAGGAGATGAAGAGATTTCCACACTTCTGTAAAAGTGGAGACTCCATTTGCAGAAATTGAAACATTCGATCCACCTTAGCACAACACTGCATCGTTTTAAAAAGACAAAACCAAAAAGTATTAAAAGCTCTACTGACATTGGCTTGGTGCAGTTCTTTTTAAAGAAAAGATGAGACTCCAGGCAAGTCGTTTCCCAATGTTTGCAGTTATAAATGCTAAGCTAAGCTAACCAGCTGCAGCCTCATACTGACAGGACAGATGTGACAGATCAATCTCATCTAACTCTTGAATTACTTCCCAAAACAAACAATTCATATAGATAGAATAGAGCACCCTTTATTCACCAAAGGTTTTCAGTGATCTCAGTGTATAAAGTCAGTTTTTGGTGCCGCCATAATGAAACAAAATGATCCGACACATCAGTGCTTAACGTGCCGCTTTGTCATCGTTAAATAAAAGCAAGTCGATCGTGAGACATACAGATTAAAGAAAGAAATAACTTCAGCAGACCACCACAGCCTCGAGACAAACCGCATTCAAGAGATTGTAATTTTTCTCGATAGGAAACGTTGCTGCAAATCACTGACTGAAACAGACAAAACACGTTGACGGGAGGCAGGTGTGGCGAAAAGATAAATCACGACGCAAAATAACTCTTGGAATGTGTTTACCATCGCAGATGTACGATGATATACGGCTTTGTGAGAGTATCTGAGGGTGGATTTTTCTTCCCCTTCAAGTGGACGCAGTCTGTCTCAGTTAAAGCTCCCTCGCAGCAGAGGAGGCAGACTTTAAATCCAACTGCTCACTGCTTTACTGTTCCTGCCCTCTGAATATGAAGGCTTTTCTCATGTCAACAAAGTATTGGTGACAGGTGAGGGAGTGTGTGTGTGTGTGTGTGTGTGTGTGTGTGTGTGTGTGTGTGTGGAGGAATGACAGGAGGAATGACAGGGTGTTTGTGCTGTGGGCTGCTTTTCCATTCGGGAACAACAAATGAGCCTTGGAGAGCGGCAGCAAAGAGGGAGGACATGTTTTTGTGTGTGGCGTGTGCATTAGTGCGTTCACAGTTGTGTGCATGTGTGGAAGTTATAAGTGTTGTGTGTGTGTGTTTACGGCTGACGATCAAAGCTCCCTCCCTCCTCGCTGAGAGAGAGAGAGACTCGAGGCTGTGAACCTGAGATGATTAGAAGCCACAGGAAAACTTAACGAGCTGTCTAAGCCTGGGCGGCCGCCATCATCATTACGACTGAACGCATCGACGCTGTGCGCCGGCCGAGGCGCCATAACAAGGGGACGCTGGCGATGCCTTTCATTTACGCGGGCGCAAACACGGGCCGGACCTGACTATTAATCTCAAGCAGCTCGGCCAACCCCTCGAAACTGTGGGAAGCCGGGTTAATTTCCTGTTCTGGTCTCTCCGGGGTCAAGTTTTAGAGGATCCAGTCCCACGCAGAAGGTAGATGAACACCTGAGGGCTGAGCTTAATTTGATATAAAATATTAATCCTCAACGGGCCCCTCCTTGTCTTCTTTTTCATTACCAAACATCCACTCCTCTAGAGATTTATAATTGCTGCAGGGTAGCGACCAAAGAGTATTTTTAGGTCCAGCTCAACGGAGGACTTTATCGATTCACTCCCTTTATATTAGCTGGCTTCTTTACTACACAGGGAAGGTTTACCGCGAGAGCTGCACGGATCTGAACCGAGTCACAACACAACCGCTCGGTGGGAGGACGATGATGGCAAACACTGATTCAGTTAACTCATGTGATTATGATTATCCACCACGATCTTTTGCCTCAGTTCCAGAAAACCACTTTGCAGATCAAAATAAAGCTGAGCAGAAAATAACATTATGCTGTTTGTATATTATATAACATAAATCTTTGTAGTTCCTTTTGCATAAATGAAGAAGGGTTTGAATTAGATAATGATCCACTAAGAACAATTGAATTATCAAGATTAAGGTCAAGGATTCAATTATTAAATTGATTTTAAATTAACATGGAGAAGTCATTGAATGCTGCTTAGCGTCTACAATTTCAACAGCTGCTACATATATGTATCTCAAAGGAAAAATCTTTGGTCTGGTACCAGGACCTTTGGTGAAACATAAAAAAACCAAATATTTTTAAAGCTGATTTGACTTATTTTAGACCGATGGAGCTGTTTTATTGACATAACCGGCTTTGCTACGCCTGCCACAGTGGGACAAATTAAATACAAATCTCTGTCCATCTTCAGACTGAGGAGAGGTCAAATCAGCAAGGATAAGTTGAAGTTTCTGTGTAGATTTGCAGTCAAGTCATATGATCTGATGGTGGCAGCGCTTCCCACGTCACTGGACCATTCAAGACTGAGCTGGTCGAGCGAGGGTTAAAAATACTGTGTGTTAACTATATGACACTGTATCTATTACATTTAATTACATCGAAGGATGTAAGGCGTCCACGTCTGTTTGACTTTCAGGCTCAAACGTCAGAGCAGGGTTTACCCATCGTAATTACATCTTGGAAGTTGAAGTGAAAACTTTTTTAGATTCACAAACTCGTAGGTGCAGGAACTCTGATGACATAAATGTGGCACAGTGAGAATACAAAGATCAGAGATGTCAGTCAATCACAGTCTGTAGAGCTCTCAGATGAGATAAAGTGATGGCACCTGTGTGGAGGGACCGCAGATGTGTTTGGAGGTTTTTAATGTGGCCAATTTACACAATTAAAGGGGTGATTTACTGAAGCACTGCACCTGCATACATTTGGGTGAGACTTGCAAGAGACAAGTTAGAGAATATACATACATATATTGAATTTCCATATATATGTCAAATATGAAGGAAAAACGTGTATTGATAAATATTCAAATTATATATGAAACCTACAGCAATTTCATATATGACACATATGTTTAGCCTATAAAAATATATATATTTATTTGCATTCATCATACAGAATATGCATAAATATACATATTTAATTAAAAGCCATGTGCATATACACATTTTAATATGGGTATTTCATAATATCATAAGCTTATATCTTCATATGTCCAGAGGATGGATATATGTGAAAATAATCTATCACCACACAGGTAACATATATGGCAACATCAGTTGTGATATAGGGGCGTACTTGTCATATTTTACATTTCTTTGTGGGAAAAACTTTTCTGTGCAGCAGAAGCGGAGAAATCCTTACTTGAAGCCATTTGTAGGAGTAAAATCCCTGCATGCTACACCTCCCATAATGCAACAAGATATGCTTCCATTAAACTCGCCACCCCCGCTTCGAAACACAGACTTTCTGTACTACAATTTCAGCCTCCAAACACAAGCAAAGACAACCCTCCTACTTTCCCAGACTTTACTCAGACTTTAGTGAGCACCCACCTCTATCTGGGAGCTGTTGTCTGTTTCCTCTGCAGACAGCAGGCCTGGGAGGCCCTCGGGCTCCTCCTGCTCCGGCTCCTGCTCCTGCTCCTGACTGGCCCTGTTACTGTCCATGTTACGAGGTCTGGGGGGAAGCCATCTCCTCCACCGGTGACTGTACAGCTTCACATCCACCGCCACGTCCTCGTCTCCGGCCTGCCCCTGCACGTATGAGTAGGAGACCCCTGGGGAGACGAGAGAAAACAAAGCGTGAGCAACAAAAGAAAACCACAGTGAAGCATCGTCTGCAGGCAAATCACCTTAAAAGGAGTTAAATTTACAGAAGGATCCCACAAATGCACTTTACTGCACTGCAAATTGGTGGGACGCACAAGCAAAATAATCCCATTGCGCAATAATATTTTTACTTTCACCAAAGCAATAGTCAAATCACAGAGGCGGGGACTATTCAAGCCATTAATCTCATGCAGCTCCCTCATGTCTCGCTGTCTCTGCAGACTTTTCTCAGCGCTATGGGGAGAAATCTCACTGCCAGGAACAGACGCACATTAGGAATGACTCAGCAGCCATCACACAGACCAGTGGGCCACAGTCGCACACAATCATCCCCGTCCCCGAGTCTGAAACGAGACGCCGGTGACAGGTGAAAAACGGCTCCGTGTTAATGTAAACGCTGACTTGATTAACCGAGCCGGAGACAGGCTGCTGGATCGGAGGAGAAGACACAAGCTCCTGGATGGAAATGAGTCAGAATGAGGAAAAAAAAAGGCACCAAGCAGGCTGAGGATGAACACGTTTGGCCTAAAAGATGGAAACTCTTGTGCAGATCAACAACAACTGCAACAAGACAGGCTATAATAAAAAGGGTAGTGGTGGATTTTTAAAGATTTTTAGCACACATTTAGTGTGTAAATCCATCACCTGATGCTGAACTGTGAAAGAAGCAATCTGACACATCTGCTTAAGCAACATACTGCACTACAACAACATACTGTAAATAATAAAACAGACAACTACGTGTCATTAAATCACATGCAACATTTTGCAGGTAGTTCAACAACATTCATATTTGTATAATGATTCAAATGGTTAAAATACATTTTTATCTTTTTAATTTATTCTCTTCAGTGATTAAACCCTCTCTGACCAGCTCCACCAGCTTCGCCTTTAACCTAGAAAGCTACCGCCACACACTGACCTCTGTGAGGTGCAGATATAATACGGTTTGATGAATTACTATTTTTTGTCATGCCAAGATAAAAAAAAAAAAGCAGCTGGAGGCAAACACACCTTTGAGACACACAAGTGGGATCGGCATGTACCATCGGCCAGTTTCAACCACCAAAGACGTGTTTAGACCAAACACACCTTTAATGGTGGAAAACAAGCAGACATACCACTCTAGAGATCTGCTTGTGCCGCTGAATCACTACTGACACAACAACCAGTTTTCAAATCTCAGCGTCACTCACATTTTTAAAGTATAAACTCAACTGTGTGCCATCCTTTATATTCTTTTATATTTTGTGTCACAAGATTTTGTATCACATGTATGTTGTTGACGTGATCCTCCTTGTTAAGTAACTTCAATTGCTGTAATTCAACTTTTTCCAGCGTGAAGTAACATCATAGTGTGAATTTTAGCCGTTCATAATTAAAAAGTGAACGCCTCTTTTTAGTCCTGTTTCCACCTGCTCGGCATTATTCTTGACATTTGAGGCCCAGTCTTGACTAATAGCTGATAAACAGTTATTTCTATGTGAGCTCTTTGAGACATCAGGGAGAAAAGACGAACATGTAATAAGTCGATTATCAGAATGAAATTTGCTCCACGACATGCTGACAGAGCAGGATACCATTTGTGAAAACTGTCCCGTCAACACGTCGAGTGTCAGTCCATTTTACACCTCTTGGTTTGTTTGTAACAGGCCAGTAAGAACATGAAACAGGCCTAAACGGGCAAATGAACCAAACTACAGGCTTGAGCGCAACAGAAATTACATTGTTTAAATTACATAAGAGCCATTTATGGCGTCTCGCCGACAGATTCACCGCATCATGTGTCTTTATGTGGTTTTTTGCAGCTCTTTACTGAGCTGCTGACTCCTGCCTACCAGTGCGATAAATACATATCTGATACACCTTGAACCTGACAGCACGTTCTCCGCCTGCTTACATGGGTTTCCCCTGATCACGTGGACGCTAAATGGCCTGTAGGGATGGATGAGCGCAGGCAGAGAGGGTCTGTTTATCAGTCAGTCCTGTGATGGACTGCAGACTTGTTTCCCTGCCTTCAGGCTAATGCTCAGCATGCTTGGATAAGCTCCTGCTCCCCGTGACCCTAATAGGATTAAGCTGTTAAAGACAATTAGTAATAAACTTTATTTTCATAGTGCTCATCCGAACACGGAGTTTACAAAGTGCTTGCACGCCGTTGCAGCAACACAAATAGTTTTGGCTTTAGGGTAGAAGATACCGCTGATTCCTCGACATTACTGTGCACTGCTTTTTTCTTTTTTTTTTTTTTTTTACGAGACAGAGGTCACTGGGTTTAACCAGCAGAGAGGCGTTTTCCACTCCTTTCCTCTCTGTCTCTTTTCTCTCACGCTCACATTTCTTTCTCCTCCTCGTCCTCCTCCTCCTCCTCTCTCGTGGGGCCCCCGACCAGAGGACGAGAGGAGGCGACAAGAGCAAGTGGAGGGGTTTCAGATGCTAATTCACCCAAAGTAGGAAGCTGACAGATTCACTTTATAATGAGCATCGGGCGGAGTTGGGGCACAGACAACAAGGTCTGCTCGTCAAGATCGGGCAGGTTGACGTGCGCTGGATGGATTTAGCTGGACAGAAGGAGAAGAGCGTGGAAGAGGGCTGAGTGAAATTTGTGCCTAATTGCTTTTGGAGCTAAAAGAAGAGCAATTAAAAGTTAGCGCTCACCTCCGATCATTAATGTTAAAGACCACAAATCGAGCCTGAACGCCACTCTGAACTGACGACCGTACCACCAAATGAAATGACTTTCAGGATGCCTCTATCTTGTGTAGGCTTCACTACAGTAATTTTGCCTTTGGATAGTATTTTTAAGTAATTTTCACAAAGTTTCACACCCATAACTACAGTGATGGTGTGTCGTCTGCAAAAACGTGGGTGCATGACACTCAATACTGTGCAGAATCAGATTCTCCGTCCGTGTGCATCATCTCAGTCGTGTCTTGTGTCTGCGGCAGCTCTCCCAGCCAACTATTCACTCACTGTCTCATTCTCACCATACCTCTAATACTTCCTGACACTCGCTCTGTCCCTAATGGTCATTAGTCACGCCCACGCGGACAAAGTAGCCCAGGAGAACTTCCTGTCAACGGCAGTTATATACTCTAATCCAAGAGGCACCTACACGCACACATAAACATCCATTTTCATCCGTTTAAAAGGATCTTTGTCAATTCCTCGATATATATGCGATGTAAAGCTGGCAAACGGCGAATGCTTTAAAACGCACCATGACCGCAACATAGGGGCCTCGAACAAATGGCTGCTCTTTTCCCAGCATGCACACCCCCCCCACCC
>JBAJHX010000046.1:13234228-13257096 GCA_037176925.1 Amniataba percoides | reverse complement strand
CACCCCCCCCACCCGTAACTCCTTGTGAGCGTCCATGATGAGTCACCCTTTAAAGGAGCACAAGCACCTGCGTTTCCCTTGTGAGCGCCACCTCTGTGATTCAGGCAGCCCGATTCTCTTATTATCCAGGGGCTCTTTTGTCAAGGGCACCGAGGGCAGACCCCCGAGGGACACCTAAAATAACCCCCCAGCAGGACAAGGCTTCTCCTCCGTGTGAGACTGTTCCTCGGCCTTTGTGTGAAAGGAAATCTTTCCCCTGTACTTTTCTTTCAGCGCGCCTGAAAGCCCCCCGCATACCTTCACCCTGACTCTGTCGAGCAGGCCTCGTTGGCCGGGACTCACGCCTGTCAACACCTCTGATTCACAAACACCAGAGGGACTGTAATTTTAAACCTTTCAAGGACATTTAGGAGGTCATAAAACCGCAGAATAAAAGGTGCTGTCTGCGCCCCTTCTTTCACTCGGCCTCTGCTTGTTTCCCCGTCTCTTCCTCTCCATTCCCACCTGACTCAGGGTGGCTGACAGGAGACTGCCACACATGACTGGCACGTAGAGGAGGCGGGCTGCTTCACTGCATTCGTGCGTGTTAGTGCGTGTGTGTGTGGTGTGCATAATTTTAGCAGAAAAAGGATAAAAAGAAAAGAAAAAAGTCACATCCCTCCACGATTTCTTAGCCTGTCTATCTCTGGGTGTCAGTGTGCTTCATTTAGCGCCCACTGAAAGCTGCTTTATCAGTGTAGCAGCAGACCCTGCCGAGCGCTCTGGAGGACCCTCTCTCTCTCTCCAGATCAGCTCAGGGTCAACGCGGATTAAGTTGCCGCAGCCCACCGTTTTTAAAATGGCATTGCACTCATTTTATCTTCGAAACAACAGTTCAGATCATTTGCTTGAGCTTGACTAATTCTCACACAAAGAATAAACAATGCGATTAATGGGATCACTCCAGAAAACAGAAAACACCATCAACTTTTATTTCTAGAAGGGTCATTAAAACACACACACAGGGTCACTTGAAGTTGTCAGTCAGATCAGTTGGCTGATTTTACATGGATTGATATGTTTCTCTGTTCCATCCATTCATTTATTGCAAAAGACTGTGCAAGAAGTGAAAAAAATTCCCCCCCCAAAACAAATCAACCTTCAAATTGTTTGGTTTGTCCTTAACACAGCCCAAAACCAGGTGTTACAGTTCATATGATATAAGACAGAGAAAATCAGCTCATTCTTGTTATTGGGTAGCTAAAAAGATATAATATTTGCTTGTTAAAACCATAAATGAGTTATTAAAACAATTTTTGCCAACTAACATTTTCAAATCAGTGATTGGCTTTATTTTTTATATTTACTTTGTATAAGAACAAGTATAGAGCACAAACTAATGTCACACATCCGCAGCTGTAGAAGACATTTAGCATCTTAACTGATCTCAGTTTCAACCAAAAGAAAAAGAAAAAGAAAAAACAAACCAGCAGGACGGTGGTCTCAACTCAGTGACCGACTGACACGCAGACAGCTTTATGGGCCATAACAAGCTAAATTATGTTCAGGGTCGTCTCAGAGCAGGAGCAGCAAACACTGAGGCTCCAGATCACAGAGAGCCCTGACAGAGCGTTATCAGCCTTGACTGATGCTAAAATGACGAGGCAGAGACTGATAGGATGAGACACTCAATTTGACTGATAAGTTAATAAAGTGGGTTTAATGGGAGATGGCTGCTGGTTTGATCCTGCGACAGAAAAGATGTGAGTTGTTAAAACAAGCTCCGCCATTTTTTAATATGTGTTGGTAGATAGATCCCATACAGCATATTCATTTTTATATTAATTGACTTATTTTAATGTTAAGTGTCTTATCGCCCGGGGTTAGCACATTAAACATTACTGCTGCCTCTGATAAAGTCCACACAAATTCCAGACATGCGACTGTCTGGGATTATGACGCAGAGCAAAGTGTGCTTTTCTAACCTGCCGTAGCTTGCTTTTTTTACACATCCTCTCTTAAAATCGCAGCCTGTCATTACGCAAACACATAAAGTCGAAAAGCTGACTGCAGGAGAAAGTTAATCACAGGTAGACAGGCGAGGCGGCGCCCACAAAAAAAAAAAAAAAGAAAAAAAAAAAAGAGAGATCCAGTTTCAAACAGCGCTCGTAAAGCGATGAACAGCGCGATAAAAGAGGAAATTTAAATAGATTCGATGCGAGATACGTCTAAGTCCTGGATTATCAGTGCATCAGGCAAGTTAAGACAGCAAATTAAACACTGCGGGAGTGTGTGCGCGAAAAAGTCTTCTCACCGAGAATTCAATTATATACCTTTGACTTCCCCTCCAGACAAAAGCACCAAGTGAGCGTCCTGCCTGTCATGAACGCCCCATTACCCCAAAGATGTTTGGCCAACAATTAGTCACATCTCTCCAAGTCAAAGCGCTGGAACACAATCATCCCCTGAGGCTCAGATTAGGACGGTAGATACAGACGACTGCCTCTTTCTGAGACATATTAAGTTGCCTGTTGAGGATATTACATTGCAGATATTACACCGCAGTACCTACAGTGCTGATTTCTCACTTCAGTGACTCACAGGTGGATCTAGGCCTCCCTTTGTTTAAGGGCAAAGCACTGTAACAAGTTTGAATTGGACTGAATACTAAACTTTCACCTTTCTTGGGCTGATCCAGCTCAATAAACGACATTGGAAAAGTTCCTGGCAACACAAAACTCAGCAAAAAAACAAGAAACTAAATGATTTCTGGCCTCAGAGTAACACTTTGTGGCGAGCAGGCGCACTCGTATGTTGCCACAAATGAGAAAAGAGGCAGGTGTGAAAGGGAGGCTATAAATAAAAAGCCAATTTTTGAACTCTCAAAGTGTTAATTACAATCTGCAGAGCATGGAGGGAATTCATTAGAAGGAGACTAATGTTGCGTTCGCCGTGCCCAGGGTAACACGGCGCCCATGAAGAAGACAGGTGTCAGGGTGGCATGTTAGAGGAAGGAAGGAGGCCGGAGGGGAAAGAGACTGAGAGGGAATTAAAAGTGTCCGGCTTCAGGTCCAGTGATTTTTAATCAAAGCTTTAAACTTGACAAGCATAATTGTTTTTTTTTTCAAGCAAGATTCACAGAAAACTGCTAATTCTCCTTTTAAACGGTCAAAGCGCTAAAAACAACTAAATACACTGGACACAAAATCCAAGCAGGCAAAGCCGCAAAGCACCCAGAAACATACCCGAGCACACAGCACCAAACCCCAAAACACAGGGTTTAAAGTGCTGGAGTAAACCATCACGGAGTCTGCTGTCACCGCCGCGGCTTTCTTTATGTAATTGGTGGTTGTCTTGGCTCCGCCGCTGGTCAGTGCAGGAAGTGTATACAAAAATGCTTTGGCAAGGAGACAAACAGAAAAGGCAGAGAGGGGCTGCAGGCGGGCAGGAGACAGCGGGATTACAAAGAGAAGTGCGCTTCCTGAGTGACACAGGCGTTTAGGAATTCAGGATTCCAGTCAGGCGCAGTGTCTGTCTCATATTTCAGCAGATTGAGTGATATACTGGAGGACGATGAGGCGCTGCTGTTGGCCCTCATTCGACTTTTCAACTTTGCGAGCGAGCAGCGCGGGCTGGCAGCCCCCCGAGTCCTTGAATCGCTCTGCTGTGAGAGAGCTCGGGCCTGGCAGGCAATGTATCACCGGACACTGGACCTCTCCTGTAACAGATTATTTCTCCTCCCTCCAGAGCGGACTATTACCTGTGGTAATATGACTGTTTTCTTACAGGTCAGCAGCTAGTCAAAACCCTCCTTGAGTCTTTTGCCAAAAAAAAAACAAACAAAAAAAAAAATCTCCCACTCTCTGCCTAAATCTCTCCATGGAAACACAAAATCTTTCCATTCACTGTCCCCACAGTCCTCTTACTGCCAGCTTAACAGACCTTAAAATTGGAAACGGTCACATCTGTACTGGAGAATAGTGAGGGATAGGCAGGACAAAAGCCTGCACTTTTATTCTGATACGCCACATCGCCAACAATAGCCTCGCTTTCATCCTCCGGGTCGACACACGCTTCAGCTGAGCCTCCGCGGATGGAAATGCACCTACGCACCAAACATCTGAGACGCTCTCAACACGGTAATCGCTCTCTCAGTCCACTTCGCCTCTCTGAGGCTTCATCTCTCCATCATTTGAGGTCATAATGTCCCCGACTCATTTGCGTCTTGTGCGTATAGTATATTTTTCGACTGCACACGCGGGATGAACGGCACGGCTCACGCAGGCAATTACGGTACTTTAAAAGCATTAAAAGCTGATTGCTGCAATTTGCGTCAAAATTCGCACCACATTTGGAGGTCAGTAACTCAGACATCAGACATGATACTGATACTTTTAAATCCCGAGGATATCATTATGTCAGCTGTCTATCACGATAAACCACTTAGAAACAGCAAGAAAAGTCTCCTTATAACTGCAGAACTCGCCTGAGGAAGTTTTCTTCACTTTCAAAGTAATCCAGTGTTAGATGACTAAAGAACCATTGGTGCAATCCAAACAGGAGCTATTAATAGCTAATTCGACATACTTCCAGTGGTGCAGGTTTGCCAAAATGTAAACAAATGTGGGCTAAAAACCGAGGGGCCACATCGCATATTTTGATTCAGACATACTCCTGCGGTTCAAAGACCAAACACATCTGCTTACAGCTAATTAATCACAAGAATGAAAAGAAAACTACACCTCCAGTCACAACAACTTGCGGGGCTAAATTATGGTCATTCTAAACATATTGATCAGCGCGAGTGCTTTAGGCTAATTGAGCGTTTCTACAAATGTGTTACTCTCGAAGCAATCAATCTGGGACTCTGTGACAAATGGCGTACATGTGTGTGAAATATAAACGCCCGTGCCGGGCAGCGGCGCTTTAGCTGAAGATTGATTCCCTGCAGTGTGGACAGGCACGTGCAAAGTGTGTGTAGATGAGTGTGTCCGCAGCGCTCAGTGTTTGTGCATTGTGTGTGCCACTTGTCCTACAGGTGGAGATTGATTGATTGAGTATGAATGTGAGTGTATTAACTGGGTTTTTTTCCCCCTCTTTCTTTCTGGGCCAAGAGCTCCAGGCGAGGCCAGACGGGGGCCCTCGGGCCTGTCCTCGTCCTTCTTGCTAATCCATCAGCATCACCGAGCCCCTCCGCCTCGCTGCCAAACCTCTCCACACTCCAATGTTCTCTAAGTTGAGCGCTGTGTAAACACGCAGACAGGTTCAACTCTTAGCCCAGCGGAGCTGCCATTTCCCACAGTTAAAAAAAAAAAAAAGAGAGAGTCCAGCTGTCTGAGGAGGAGTGTGAAGGGGGCCAAGGACAGTCAAGTGGATTTGGACTTGAATGACTAAACCCACAGCTGATATCTGAAAATGACAGCAGAGACTGTGGAAATAAGCAAAAACCTGCATAATCTCACCCTATCAGTCAGTCAAAGTAACTAAACTTTGATATGTTTTGTCGTATTTGGTTGTTTGCTGTTTCTTTTTTTTTAATTGATAGCTGTTTGCTTTCCAATAGCGATGACTGCTTAAAATTTACGTTAGTTAGTTAACCGTAAAAAAAAAAACAAACTAAAACTGAAACCAAATTTAAGGCCTCATCATCAAAAATATCGGTCTCTGTGTTGTTGTAAAAAGAAAATAATCAGATTTTGTATTAATCTGTTCAGGAAACTTGTGTCCGTCAGGGTTTACTTTTTATTTCTCATATAAATGCTGATATGAGTCTTCCAACATTAGTCAGTGATCCATCCTGTTTTCTCAGAACTGTGTCTCATCCATCACGAGAAACTTCAACCAACAACACGTATTGTGGTCGTCAGACTCCACAGTCGGTCCATTTACCAGCACTAAACGCAGCCCTCATATCCACTTATGAAATTCCTTATAATCAACATAATTTGCTTCAAACACTGAACATGTGAGTGACACGAAACCTCTTAAATAAAAACATGCATTACACGTTTTTTTCCCCTCCAAGATCTGGATCACTTCCCAGTGAGCAGATGTAAACAAAACCCAGATTTTTTTTTTATGTTCTGCAAATAAAATAAGTGGAAAAACATATAACAAACTCCTTAAAAACTTGCCAAATCCCATATCCTCCCACCTAAAGCCTCCAGGCACCAACACCCACAAACCAGCGTCAACAAAAAGACTGAATATCTACACCACCAGCATCCCTGAAGCGCACTAGAAAATATGTGTTTTCAGATGCTCTTCTCCTGCTGTACATACTAAACAGAAAGAGAGAAACTAAGAGAAAGGGAGGACCATTCGTCAGGCTCGTTGCTGCCAAACCCAGCCCCGCACATTTCATATATCTGATGACAAACTGTGAGCCAAGTCCAAGTCACACAGAGTCAGTAATTGCTTCAATCTCTTCCTGTTCAGTGGTTGAGACTTCAACCACTCACAGGAAATCAATATTAAATATTGTTTACGCCATAACGTCCTCGGGAGTTTTGCTGTGCAGAACCAGACCTACAGCATGTCGCCGAACAGATGGCTGACTCCCACCAAAAATCCCATTATAAGCAGAAAAGTATATCTCGTTAAGACTCAAACTACCATTCAATCGGAATTTAACACTGCCAAATATTTGCATTGTCAATTGAATAACAAGATTTCCTCTTTACCTAATGTGAAAATGTGTAATCATGCAGATTTAGCAGAGAAAATATTCCATTAGAGCTCCGCTCTGTTTCTTTCCTGACAAGAGAAGTGAAAAACTATAAAGGTTTATCTATCTTGTCAAAGTATGCAAGCTTAATTAAATTCATTAAACATACAATTCAGCCAATTTCTCATTTATTTCACTTCTCAATCTTTTCCTGGTAATTGAAATGGCACCCAAAAATAACTGCGAGAAAATGTTGAGGAGACTCGAACAATCTAATAAACAGCTCAGCTATTACATTTCTGTGGGTAGTGAGAGATGATTTCCTCTGAAATGACTCTCCTCAGCATGATGGAAATAGCTGTCTTGAAGATAAGATGTCTAACTATCTCATTTAATTCAGCATTTTTTAAATTGGAGGAGTGACAGAAATGGAGTCAGAGCGAGAGGCTGACAGATCGCGTCGTAAAGTGGGAGAGGAGTTTATTGGTGAAGTCACCGGGGTTGAAATAAAATGGTGAAAGAGAGTAGGTCTTTTCGGTTTTATCACTCCCACTCTCAGCGCTGTGGTCCAGCTTCAGGGTCCGGGTTAATAGCGCAGGTTATTAATACGCGTGAGTGTTCGATTGATGGATTCGCTTGGAGGTAAAATATTTTTGTGCCATAAACTTTGACACAAAATTGCTCTCGGTTGACCAAAATCAAACCAACATGACAGTGTTGGTGTAAAGAAACAAGAAGCCAGAGGATAAAATAACAAAAGAAAAAAAAAACAGGAGGCAGAAAGAAAGAAATATTAATTTTACAGCCCAAACTTAGTCCTGATACAAACAACTCTCGTGTGGAAAACAGCTATCCTGGTTTTCAAACAAAATCCACCCATCTACTGGGCCTTTACAGCCCCAGGTGAGGCGAGGCAGCGTGCAGGTGCTCGCCTCTTCACCCGCGGGGCTCAAATACTCGCCATGACGCGGCTCATGTAGATCACCTCGGCTGCACGTCGACACATTGACCTGTCTGCGCGTGCTGACATGCATGTTTGCTGTAAAAGCCCCTCGGCGTTAACGAAGGGTGAAATTAGACAGCCAACATGTCTCCGCGTCCGCCTGTGGTTTTTGCGCCATCGATCCCTCAAATACGCCTATTGATCTAACCCAAACATGTTTCTGACCCCGGCAGAGGACATGGGAGTAATTGCTCACTTCAGGACTGATGGCGCCATTTGTCTTGTACAGCTGAGCGTGGCTGCAGCCAGTCCTTAATAGAAACAGACAGTTCAGCGCCCTCCGACAAACAGCCGATGAGACACTTGGTTGTGAATGCAAATGGGATGCACTTCAAAAATATCCCCCAACTTTCTCCCTGCTTCTTTTTGTTCCTTTTTTTAAAGGTAGTCAGTCTGGATGAGGGTTAGTTTCCTACTCCCGAGGTGAGGATGAAGGGGGGAGGAGGAGGAGGAGGAGGAGGAGGAGCGGCTGTGTTGTTATTTGGGTGACGAGATGGATGTACCTTGGCAGTCTCAACCGACCCTTACAGCCCTCATCATTTTCCCAGGAGGAGAACTACTAACGTTGCCTTTGTTCTGGCTCGGAGACAGCGAGAGTCTCCTGATCAGTCAGTTTGAGATTCATATTCACACCTGCTTGAGCCTTGGGCTTTCTCGACTCTGAGAAAAACACTGTGCTGTTGGCTTATTTGAAAGGGTGCTGCGAGAGGGAAACTATTTTGTTTGTGCCACAGGTGCTTCTGCTTTGCACATGCATAACATAATATCACACTAATGTGCAAGATTAATTTAAATTAAGCTGTTATTAAATGTTGTTGAAAAAGCAACCATAAATCCAACACACTTGTATTTACTCAACATTTTAGAGGATTTTTCTTCCCGTCGCCTCTCAATTAAAGCCATAAATATATAGATAATATTGATAAAAAGACCGATACTACCTGTAAAAATGAACATACAGCCAGTTAGCATAGCTTAGCACAAAGACTGGAAACAGGGGAAACAGCTAGCATGGCTCTCTCTGGCTTACGTCTTTATTGTGCAACAAATGAAGTGTAAAAATGACACCGTAGTCCAAAAATATCTTAACCATTTGTTTTTTTGTCCATTTTACCTGTCATTAATATGGTGAAATCCTTATATTCAAAGATTTTTTTTTAATAATAAAATAGGTTTTTGTGGTAGACTGTAGAAACTTTTGCAGCATGGTTGCAGAATCTTGACATTTCATGGGAAAGCTAAGCCCCAAACCCACTCTGCCTTTGAAAATCTCCCTATTTTGAGACTTTCAAGTGTGACAAGTATGCCTGAGCCCCCCCAACCACCCCCTCCTCCTCATGCCATGCTTCTGGGCACCCTGCCATCAGCACTGGGCCCCATGTTCAGCCTCTCTGGGCTTCACTGATCAAACTTGGGGGCCCACAGCACAGACAGAGACTTGGCTCGCATCTCTAGGCAGCCAGAACAAGCGAAGGAAAGGTAGCAGCACTCATACCTTCTGCAGGAAGAGGTATTCAGATTATTTACTTGAGTAAACCTACAAACACATGACGTGAAAAGACTGCATCTAAACTCAGTTAACTAAAAGAACAAATATTATAAACAAGACGTACTCCTCTTAAGAAAAATGAACTCGAAACTGGACTTCTCTCATGTTTTTGTAAAATATTGGATAATTTTACCTAAAACTATTTCTTAAATGAAACCAAGTGTGAATGATAAATCTCTGTATCTGTTTAGAAATAAAGGATAACAATGTTGACATTGTCAGGGGCCAATAGTAAGTTTTGAACTGCTGGTTTAACATATAATATAAAATATGAAGCACAAGTAGTAATGTAGCTAAATGTAACAAATGTAGATAATTGCAATATGGTAAAGTATAATTATAAAGTAGTATAAAGTTAAATTACTAATTCAAAGCACAACTACCTCAAGTACAGTGCTGAAATGAAAGTACTTAGTTACTTTCCACCACTGCTCCTCTCACAACATACAGCTGATGTGCACACAGCGTTTTCAGAGGCAAATGCTTACAAACAAACACACCAAAAAAAGTGCTGACACATGAATAAAAGATGAAAATCTCCCTGCAGTGATTTCCTAAAACCACTCAGCTTTTTTTTGGAAATGGCTCAACTCGGGCACAGGTGAAAAACCACACTCGTATTCTGTTTGAAGTTTTTTTTGCCAATGATGTGTCAAGGTAGGAGCGAAAAGCGGGTACCAAACAAAACAAGAGGACGTTAAAAAAAAAAAAAAAAGGCTGTTTCACTGCTGCCACAGCTCAACGTGCCAGTGGTGGGTTATGAAAAAGGACGAAAACAGCAAAGAGGGGAGCTGTCAAATTCACTGTGCAGGGGTGGGAAAGGCCCCTGAGGGGGGTCGATCGCTGGGCTGAGTCACTCCGAACCTGAAGCAGCGGCAGCAGCTACACACTGACTTCACACCACCTGTCTCTGAGGATCCAACCACCAGGGACTCGCTGCCCGGGGCTTTACAGGCAGAAAACACAGTCTCTATCACACTGAGACACACGGCGAGCCCACGCAGCACTGTACCTGACAGGGAGGCAGACTTCTAATGCCACAATTCATCATCGCATAAATAATTGGCGAGTCTTTGAAGCAGGCAGCCCAAATTTGTCAAGGGCCGGCGATTAGCATGAGGTAACGGCGGCCGTTTGGACGGCGATATTTAGCGATCCTTCATCTGTTTCTGAAACGTCTCAAGAGTGATTCTGTCCTTGGAAACAGAAGACAAAGTTTGCTGTTTGACAAGGAAAATAATTACAGCATTAGCATACCATTACTGGCTGGCAGCGAGACAATAGATCAACAAGACTTCTCTTTGGTCCTGCTCCAAATGTAGCCATAATATTTGGCAGATAGTGAGATTATATCCTTTTCTCTAATTGATTTCCTGTCACGCTCCGACTGCGCTTCGAAACCTAATATGAAAAAATGATTTAAAAGGCATCGATCAAGCTGTAAAAATGCAAAACAATATCTCAGGAGGTGAAGTATTTTAGTTTCAGTGGAGCAAATCTCACACCGACACAAAGTGAGGACTCGCTTCATCTGTTACACTGGGTTTCGTCAAACGCACCCGCACGGTGGGAACGCGGCCACGCAGAAGCTAGATTTGGTGATTTGTCTGGGATAAGAATGTCTCTGCAACCTCTTCTCTGTAGGCCAGGTGGGTTTTGAGCAGACCTTCCCCACGGCGGCACACGACCAGCGCCATATAAAAGTGCACGACGACGCCCCCGGCTCTTTTACAGAGTCTATAAAGACAGTACGCCAGTGTGTTGCTGTGTTTATGACCCTGTCAGCTGGGGAACTGGGTCACCGCCCAGACGCGAACCTGCAGAAACATGTCGGAGACAGCTCGCCGGGCGTCTCTTCATGCTGTCTGCGAGAGAGAAGAGAAAAAGGACCTTGACTAATGAGCTTGTCCTCCATCTGAAACACATTCAGGATATCTGCTCTTTGTCTCCGCTTCAGCTGCACTTAGGAAAATTGGGTATCAGTTATTTTACACCAATTATCATTAATCCTAAATTATGTTCACCTGCACAAGCACGTCAGGATTTCTGCCAACAACTGCACGAAATATTGGCAGTTTCCTTCATTTGTACAGAAAATAAAATGCAGACACGCTTGTGCACACGCTCACAGTCATGTATTATTACCATCTGTTCTCTCAAGGTAATCAGGCAGACAGACTCAACACATGGAGACCTTGGCATCCAAATCATTTACAATCCGCACTGTCAACACCATCAAGCTTTGGAGAGGCTGCAATTTCCTTTAAAGATATCAGATGCTCTCTGAAGTTATTTCCACCAAAACACTGATGATTTTGAACAGTATCTTTTTTTCCACTCCAATGCTGTGCTGACCCACAGAGCGAGTGGGTGATTTTGCAGTCATACAGTACAAACTGATGCAAAGTCAACCCATGTGCACAATTACTTTGCCTGCAATTTCCCCGGCATTGTTGTTACTCTCACAGGAACTCATCACCCATTATGAGAATCAGTAAGTTCTTTAAAAAAATATGTATAAATAGATAAAAATGCTGCAATTCACTCATACAAGGCAGGAGGACCTAAATGCCACACACAAGGCAGGCAGGGAATTTAAGTTATTTAATAAAAAAAAGTCTCTTTCAAAGAAAGTCCAAAATGGTCTTGGTTCTTGGCTTGGTAAAGTGATTCAAAAACAACATGGAACTTGAACACAAAAACTTACACAAAGTCAGCTAGATCTTCAAGAACATGAAGCATGGCGTGGACACATGAACATGAAGCAAACGTGGAACATGAAGCAACGATCTGGCAGCAAAACAAGACACTGACTATAAATGCACATCAGCTAACAGGGAACAGGTGAACACAATCAGGGCGGGGCACACAATCAGACAGGTGGGAAACACACGACAGGAAGTAAAGGGACCTCAAACATGAGGGAGAGTGGATTTCAAAATAAAACATGACACACCAGAACAAGAAACCAGAAACATGACAGACATGAAAACTTATCAGACATGACGAGACATAACAGTAGGACAAGAAACCAGACATGACATTCAACAGATAAACGGGACATGACAGAAGGATGGGAACTCACGTGACAGACATGTGAGAAGAAGAGGGAATACAAAATAAAACATGACAAGAGCAGAACTGTGGATAACTCAAAGACAGAAACAGAAACATGACGGACATGAAAACCAGACGTGAAAAGACGTAACCTGACATGGAAAACATAAGGAACACGAGACAAGATAACACAAGGCCAAAAAACAAAAAGGACATGGACGAAAACATGATAAAAAATACTGTACACTAAATTCAAAGTATAGAAGAGGCTGATGGGAAAGTCATGTATTTTGCAGCTGCTGTGAATGGTGTCCATGCATTTCACCAAAAACATAAATGTCACCCTCATAGTAGGTAGAGCAAAACAGGATTGATCCTCTTGAGGTCATTGCCTGCACAAAATGTCATGAGGATCCACTGAACAGCTGTTGAGAGACGTCAGTTTGGTCCAAGGTGTGCAGACAAGCAGATAGACATAAAGGGAGATTCTTTCCTTTGCTTGCCTCCACTGGAAGGTCAAAGGTCAGGCTCTCTCAAAGACACACCAGCAGGGCAGGATCTTTCTCTTTCCCAGGCACGATGCCACCCTTTCAAAAACCTGCGTGAGTGCACTTTATTTATAATGAAACACCTACACTTTGTGCTATTCAGTGAAAAATAAATGAATGCATTTCTGGCCAACACAGCTGAAGCTCTCCAGAGATGAGGAATGGCCAAAATGTTTGGTGGCTAACAAAAGCCTGAACATCTGCAGGAGAGGAGATGGGGGGAGCAGTGGAAAGAAATAAGGCTGGAAGAAAACAAGACATCTGCGTGGGCTATGTTTACGTCTATGGGAGTGTGTGTGTGTTTGTTAAAGATGAAGCCACGAGACAGAGAGAGGCTAAGATGTATTAAAGTGAAGGAAGTGAGGAAACACCGCTGACACATGAGAAACGTTAACAAGCTCATGATAGGATGCCGGAGCCTCTCCGACACACTCCTCTCTCCCCACAATGCAACACTTAGAGTGCTTCCGCCCTCTTCGAGTGACCTTTTAAAAGTTGCAGCCATTAAACATTTATTTCACAGGGGTTTGCGGCGCAGCTTCTGAGCTTTCACAGCACGCAAAATCAACTCAAGGTGGTGAATCTGCAAAAAGGAAGCTGGTGTCGCTCCAGCTGTTCGACCCCGGGGTCCGTGAGATCAGATCCCGTTGTAAGTTCCTCCTCCACCTGCCCTCACAGTTCCCCCTCTCTGACCTCTCTCCATCTCTGTTCATTGTCCTCCATACAAGGCCAGACCTGTTTTTTTTTTCCTTTTAAGACAGATGTGCAGTCCCACATGGTATTCTCATCGCTCCTTCCCTCTGAATGCCAGGACGTTCACTGACCAGGGAGGGGAAAACTGAAACAGCTGACAGGGGGAGGAAGCTTATTCACCGGCAAAATATGCTGTTAAATTTACTCAGAATTCCTGCAAATTTAAGAACCCTTCATACACACACCAATTGACAGATTGAATGCGTCCACAATTTGAGGAGATAACCTGTGATCGCCGAGACAATCGGGTCCTCATAGTGGCGCAACCCCATAAAGAGAGGCGACCTCGCGGATGGGGTCAAATTATCACCGTCAATCACCCCGCAATCCACTTCAGCGCCAGCGACGGGTGGGACAGCCGAGGTGTCAGAGAGACGGGGGCCTTTCATTACCTCCCTGTCAACCTGATTGTAGCCTCATATCAAGCCGGTCGTGTTGCCTGTCATGTCTCGGCGGCGGGCTGTCACTGCAAATCTGCCACGGGGTACAAACACCCGGGGCGATGCACCGAGACCGCATGTGTCACCGGGCCACAGGAAGTGATTTACCTGCTGTATGTTAGACTGAGATACAACCTGAGGGGCGGCGACATGCACAAACAGCGGCAAGCGAAGACAACGTGGCCTCCAAAACCACGACCCAGATTTTAAAACTGATATCAAGCGACAACAAAAAAAAAATCTAATGTTGAAAATTGGCAGTGAAGCTGCAGAAGGCAACATCTGACTGAACCCGAGATAACTTTTTGATGATAAACTATATTAAAATTACAAGATTAGGATAGCATCTTGCAGTTTATTTGAAAATGACACAGTTCTTTTTCAAAACATCTACACATGGCCTTTAATGATGCACTTTGAGAGGGCAGAGGGGAAAGTATTTACTTATCATATTGTCAAATTTATCTCTTCTGATAAAGCAGAGTCATAAAACTTTATGTGTTAGGTGTTCTCATTGTGCAGCTGATTTATACTTCCAAGTTTCAAGGGTCAAAAGGAATCCAAACACGAGCAGGGAGAACGAGCGGGAGTGCTTTTCCTCGGAAAAATGACAAACTTTATGGGCCTGCACTGACCTAAAAGCTCCCCAAAGCTTTTCTCTGTCGACGGCGTTCTGTCTGCAAACAAAGATATATCGCCGGATCTTCTGAACGTGTTCCCTGCAAATGCCAGGGTGAAAAAAAAGAGACAGCATTTTACACAAACTGCCAAACAATAAGTTGATAAAGTGCCGCCGCTGACAATCGAAGGGGCACCGCTGGTTCACGACGACGCCCAAAACACACACACAGTGTAAATGTTACAGATTCGCTCTTTGTCAGAGTTTTTAATAAGACAAAATAATTTTGGGCTTTTAAGCTGTCCGGCTTTCGAGTTGATGTTATTACATAGGACAAATTTAGAGTAATAAAATGGCCGAATCTGAAAAGCTCTCTGTGATTTAGTTTTCCTTTTAAATCAATTCATCTCCCTCGGGGCGACTTTCTCAGCCTTGATTGAAAGTCTTGTAAATGTCCACTCATCTGAACTATAAGGCTGAAGGGTTATGAGCCCATTCAATTGTGTATTTGCTCGCTGATTAGAAACCTTTTCCCAGTGTCAGCATGCCCGTTTTTATATTTGCCTACTCGTACGGGTATTTACCCAAGGTCTGTTGGCGAGTGCTTTATTTGGCCACAGGCCGACACCACCGTGTTAATGTGTTTGCCTTCCTCTCGCCCAGACAGAGAGATGAATTTAGCCAGCGGGCCGTCGAGACAGGGAGCCGCACTGAGGTCTTTTCTCGCCGCAAGAGAAAGGTCAGGGGTCGCGAGCTATCACACTGACCGTCTCACTCTGTCTCTCGCTCATCTATATTTAAGGGGACTTATTCCAAAGCTTCCATTCTAAAATGTCAAACCATTTCATCAAATCTTAGCCTCGAAGCGTACAATATTGTGCAGGTTCAACCTTGTTTTCAACATGACACAACATGAAATATATAACCCTCAAATTAATTAGATGATAAACATAAAATGAATCACTTCTGATAGTTAATCGCAGTTGTTTTATTAATCATTAATGACAAATATTATCTTGTGCGAGCATCTCAAATGCTGGATTTTCCAACTCTCAAGACTTCTTATTTTGACATATCATCAGTCAGATAATTAATGAATGAATCAAAATAAATTAATAATGAAGATAATCATTGTTGTCATCACAGCAACATGTAAATATAAATGTACGGTGGAGTATTCACACACACACACACACACACACACCTTCTTTCACCTCCAAAAGTTAATTAGATCACTATCCTGACTCCTCCTCTGTTCTGTGAGCAGGAGTAAATCTTTGTTTAATGTCATAGTGTGATGTTAGTATGATACGGAGCCACATATTCTTTCCTCAGGTGCAAACTCTGCGTTATCAGTCAGGTATTGATTTCTGGCCTCTTCATCTGCCTGGGCGGACGGCAGGTGAAGGATGGGGTAAACTCAGGTGATGGATGACACGATTAAAGACTCCTACGACTGTTCACCTCTTACAGAGAGAGAGGAAAAAGAAACTGGAGCAGGGAGAGAAATCGAATAAGAAAATACAGGAGTGTGAGAAATAAAGTGGCAGAGGCAAAGGTAGATGCGATGGGATGATGCATGTAATAAGGCGTGTGAATGCCCATAATGCATTTCTCCGCCACCACATACTCCAGGAGGAGCTGTGAGATTGGAGAAGAGAGGCTGCAGATTACTGTGACCTCCAGCTTATTAAAAACACCTCCTCAGTCAGTAGCTCAGGGTCACTACGGGCCGCCAACAATCATTCGAGGTCTACGACTAATCACATATGATCACACGGGACGTTAACAGGAAGCCAGGAAATCAGCGGCGGGACTTCCTGATTGCATCCAGGTAGAAAGAGTTCAGTTTGTCTGGAGATCTCACCGCTTTTAGATTTCACAGCAGATAAACTTGGGTTAAAAAGCTACGTAAATTTAACTCATCTCCTCTGTTTCATCATTCTTCCAAACTTTTTGTGTATAAACTTTTGTGCCATTTCTTTCAGCTTTTCAAAACATAATGAAACTGTTTGAGGACATATTTGTGGAAACTGTCTCAGCCAATTGTGTGCTAAACCTGGAAGCAGTCACTCTGTATAGCCACTATCATCCATATGTATGATGAGAAAATGAGTGTACTTATGACTCAGTAAACATTTTCCTAATGAGTTTACGGTCTTAATCGCTGAATTCAAATGTTCCTCAATGTGGCATGATGTCCATTTAGTAAGTTATTGTCAAATTTAGAGTAAAATAGACTACCTTACGATTGACAGGTTGTCCTGGTATTGACTCAAAACAGGTCTCAGATCTTTCAGCGCTGAGTTTTATTTAAAAGGCACTGTAAAGAGTTGGCTAGTAATTTTTTATGATAAGTGCTTCATCAGAATTAGCATCCCAAATAATATCACTGTTAACTTTAATTACAGATGGAGCTCGTTAGCTCTGGGAGTAGCGGTCTGTCTTTCATGAGTCCAGGTTTGGTGATGGTAAACAACCACAAGTTACAACATTAATGGGTGAATTAAATCAAGACACCCAGTAACGCACTCAAATCACAGCTAATGATGAACATTTCCACTCTTTTTTGAACCAAGGAAGTATACAGAAACCTATATCATGTTGATTTCTCAGCAAAACTTAATTCACTTTTGTTTGACTGCGAAGCGTCTCTTGACCTTCCCTGTTATTCTTGAATCGATGTGGTTCTCCAAAGAGCAATCCCCAAACAACCAATCGCTCCATCTGTTTGCACAAAACACAAAACCATCATTATGTCTTGATATATCTCGATGCATAAACACACGCACAGATTCATACTTGCATGACACAGAGACAGGCAGAGCGACCGCATCCTGGGCCTGACCTTCCAATAAACCCTCCCATTCATCCGCTCGGTCCAAATTGTTTGCAGAGATGATGTGCAAACAATAAAACGCCTCAGCGTAAGATCTGATGAGATGATCTCCTCCTCTGATCTGAGCTCATCCTCTGAACCACCGAGGAAAAACACTCCCACAAATCCTCCGCATGTGGCTCTACATTTGGCAAAAAAAAAAGGCCCCGAAGCAGGAGAGCTCTTTTTACAGTAAACATAAAAAGTTCTTAGCAACGCTGGTTTTTACTATATCTGGCTCTTCCTCCGTCATAACTTCACTTTTGATTATTTGCAGATCTTTTTTGTTCTGTTCAATGGAAGAAACGTCACTTTAAATTACACTTTTCAAAAAGCCATTTCATATTTTGGTTGGCACTTTGGCATGCTGAGTGTCTAATACCCAATAAGCATCAAAAAATCATCTCTAAATTTGGACACGCAGCTCTGCCCAGAGTAGAGCAACTGTCAGAAGGATATTTAACAGGATTTAAAGTGGAATAATTAGCAAGGAAAAAGGCAATGTGACTTTGAGTGACCTATTAAAAACACACATTATGTTGCAAACAGCCCAATTGGCTTTGTAGCAGCAGGAAAATGATAGATTATTGAAGGGCTGAGTAATGGGTGGGCGCCTTCAAAAGAAAAACCAGCGTGTCTGCCAGCCATTCGGGGCAGGCTCGTGGCAAGAGAAGGATATCAAATAACTCATTTATATTCATATCGCCACCTCTCATTTTCAATTTTGGCTCCTTGTCGATAGATGGGATTTTCAGGGCATATATCATTAGTTTGGCAGCTCTCTGGAGGGAGGGCATTTCATATTTGACCCCCGTTCAATATGTGCCGGAAAAGCAGGCCTTTCATTCTATGAGGCCAAAAACAAAACACGTAAAATTTATTGCATCGCAGTTGTCAAATTACATCCCCGCAACTCTTTATTTCTGACTTAAATAAACGCGTTTAGATGAAGTTGGGCTGCCGGCGAGCGTCGGTCCAGTCACAGTGATGCACAGTGCGTTGGCACCTTGACCGCGTCCAGTTGTCTGTGATGGCAGAAGCTTTTCGGGTGAACGGGGAGCCGGCCAGACATTTATTCAATAGCTGAAACCTCCTCTGCCCGAGACATGCATCAGCTTTTTGGTCGCTGTGGGACAGCAGTGCAACGATAAACCCCTCAACACTGCCTCAGGGTTCAACAATAACACCAAAATGAGGCTGGATGTTATGGGGGGAAAAAAAGAGAACATCTTCTGGTCCTTTTTTTTCTTTAATACGGTGCAAAACATGATAGTAGACAAAATAATAATAAAGTAATAAAAAGAAAATAGAAAATAAAAAGGAAGTCAACATCTAAGATGTTTTGCATTTTGTTTTGTTGTAAAATGTTGAGGGTTTTTTTCAGTTTTGTTGTGTTTTCTAAAATTTCATTGTGTTTTCTGTTTCGAAAAATGTTTTGCGCTTTTGGTTTTGTTTTGCTTTTGTCATGTTTTCTAATTTGTTTCTGTCTTCGAACATTTTCTGATAGCTTGTCAACTGAAAAGCTGTGTTTTCTGTTATTATCTTATTTGTTAAAGTGTTAAAGTGTACTATTCTGGCCTGTTTTGCACCTCAGCGCCTCCGTACTTTTACGACCCTGTCGGTGAACATCCATCAGTTATTAATCCCTGACTGCCTGTCGCCGATTGTATGGTTTTACATCGCTCACTTATCATTCACTCCCACCCCACCTGTTTGAGAGAGGGGAGCATTTATTACCTTTGTGCAATGGTATGAATAACATATTCATAATTAAACTGCTCACACTAATTTACTCGCCGCCTAATTAGAGCATTCTGGGGCAGGGGAGACAAAGGCCTTTAAATGAGAGTCAATTAACACTTTATGATGTTAGGGCTCCCTCTCACCACCTGACAAAAGAGCTCGCGCATAAACACCTTTTAATGGTCACAAACACCAAGAATTACCTCCATAACAAACACCATTAATCACATCCTTTTGACATGACGTCGTTAGCGGCCCAAAATTGACGCGATTTAGCATTTTAATGCAACGCCTCGCTGCAGGAGATAGAGCTTAATACATTTCAGAGTCTGGAGGTGACAGAGCACTTCAGCAAGCGAGCAAATGCACATTCGGAAACAAGACAGGAGACCCATCAGCCTGAGGGATGAAAAAAAGCGTTGAGAGCCACCCTCTTTGAGTGAGGCGGAGCGAGTGGTTGATGCTCAGCAGCCCGCACCTGCTCTGGTTTGTCCGTCAAAGACAAAAAGGACAGGCGAGCGGAAAGAAATGTATTCCAAGCTAACTCTGCTTCACAAAGCACATTCATGCTTAAATAATACCTGCATTTAACAGAGATGTCGCGGCTTCCAGAGCAGCCGATTCACCGCTCATGAAGCCAAACCACACTTTGACTTTGATCTATTGCGCCCATTAACGTTGACGTGCTGTTGCTTTGTGGATCCCAACATGTGTACACATCGCCACGCCCGGACCTCCCCCTGTATGAGAAATGCTCCCACAGTCGGCGCAGGACACACTGCTGGATTAAGACTTGAGGGTCTCTAGTTACCTGGGCAGTTTCCCACTTTCTCTATCTCCCGTACAGTACACACACACATACACACACACAAAGGCTGCTGTTACACCTCACAGTTCATCACCACAGAGACTCAAAGCGAGCCTTTGTTCCCGGCTCTGCTCTGGGAGAAACTCTCAGCTGGCGAGGAGACAGAAACCTGAACACCTGGCACTAACCAAACCTCATTTACCAGAATCACTTGTTGATTTACCCCGCCCCCCCCATTTTTTTTTCTTTCTAGTTTTTGTGGTTTGGCTCACTTTTATTTAATGAAGCGTGTTTGATTTTGATCAAGTCAGGAGAGGAGAAAGAAGCGGTAAACAAGGGAGGGATGAAAATGTGCAACTCCCATCGCGGATGAGCTGCCAAACCGGCCTCCTGTTTTCGGCTTCGGGATGAGCTCAGCGCCGAGTTCGGAGGTGGACAGCTGGGAGATGCTGGAACGAGCTCGTCCAAAAAAACACTGCGTGCTCCAAACAAAAATTGGCCCGACCTCCAGAAACCTTTGCTCGCTTCTGGGAAGACTCCTTTATCTTCCCCATTCCGGGCAGCCCCGATTCCTGGAGGGTCAAACGGAGAACAGCAAAGCCGAGCTGAGCCAGCAGGAAAGCCTTACAAGATATATTACAAGGACTGTGTCGAATCCTCGTGACTCATTCGAGCGGTGAATTAGCCAAAACAAGAAGCAGAACAATGTTGACCGTCTCTCTTTCCAAACACATGCAGTGACAGATGACTAATTTTAATTCCCCCGAGGCTGCAGGGCTCATAAATCTGAGTCAATTTCAATTCGGGTGACATTTAGTGTTTCAATGCACGACACTCAACCCAGCAAAACAGTGCCTCCAACTACACAGGACAATGATATGTTCACCAGACAGAAGAAATAACCAGTTTCTACGACCTCAGCGTTTCTTCTGTCAATATTTATCATAGATGTGAGGCGGCAAACTCTCCGTTCTCACGCAGAGACACACTAAACCTTTTCATGTTTTCAAAAAAAATGCTCGGGCCCGTCAAAGTCTCGCAGGCTGTGTTGTGCTGTGAAGAGCCGTTGCTGCGGGGCATGCTTGTTCTTTGTCAGGATGAGTTTGGTTGGGGAAAAAGAAACTTCTGGACAGGGGACGTGGAGACATTTTCCGGGCAGAGAAACAAAGGCAGCGCTGTTGGACCTACAGCAAGGAAAACACATCAACGTCCGCGAGGGCTCGCTTGGCACGGTTTCGAAACGCCGTTTGAACATACTGAAGTGTGCGCGGCATTAGCAGGCTAATCAGGGCGATGGCAACGCGTTACATCAGGTTTAATTTAGGAGAGGGCGCAACAACAGCATGTTATAAAACCATAATTGATGGCTTTTTCGTGTGAGTGCGCTGTTAACATGATACACTGACCAATAAAGAGATCAGCCCGAGCTTGGGTTGGGGGTCGGGTTAAATGTGATTGCACTCACTGAAGTAAGTGAGTGTTTTGCATTTTGCTGACACGATCTACTAAAAAAACATCAACAACAACAAAAAAAAAAACAGGGAAATAAATCACAGGTACAGAAAGGATTTGCTCTGTCATCTGAACCGCCGCTCCCTTTTATTATGGTTGCTACACTTTTTTAAAATACTTGATTTTAGACAGATATTTTTTGCCAGATATTCTCCGCTTTCCAACCAAGCTAACATCAAGCTAGCACCATCACTTGGTTAAAAACACTGTTTCCGCCTGAATTTCTAACTCACTTGACACATACATGATATTGTGCAAAAATACTGAGGCTGAAACTACGTGCATTTAAGAAAATGTTAGCATCCTCATTTGACGACTGATGGAGAAAGCATGAAAATAAAGGGACATTGTCAAATGTAGAACTTTCTGTATTTTAAGTACAATGAGGAAAAAAAAATAAGATTTTACCTTTATTTTGTTGTAACATCACCATTACCAGCTTAGTATAAAACTTACAGACAGATGTTAGATTTATGCTTTTAAGGAGCGCAGAGCGCACAAACAGATAGTTTCATTCATACCGTACAATTATTTATCATGTGTTTTTGGTTAGGCCAAAGCTCGAAAAGGCCTGCTGTGCTTAGTTACTGCTGTTTAACCAAACGGGGGTTAGTGAAGGGTCAGTCCAACATTTCTCAGTTAAAAACGGGTGCCAATGCAAATTGGAAGGTTTTGGCCCGAGCACCAAGACAATACTTATTCAATAACCCAATTTGCATGAAGCCTGTTTTTCCTTTAACAAAATAAGACAAACTTTTGAAGTGTTTCCACCAGACCTTGATATTTGGTGAGAGAATAAGTAAACAGGAATCTGACCAAGCTGCCTTCGATGCCAAATTGCAGTCTGGACTCCAAAAGTATTGAGGTTTGAAACGTGGCCCTGTGTTCATACACTTCCCCTCGCCGCTGTCTGAAACTTGAAAATGAAAGAGAAAATAACGGTGAACGATGCTGTACGAGAACTGGCAGCCGCAGATACAGAGTGTGAGGGAGAAAACTTTCACACACAGTTGCACATATAGGCGCAGGCATGTAGCAGCATGCCGTAAACCCCGTGAGTGACACTTGCTTTTGTGGGACAAAGCCGAGCCGCCGATCCTGCTGGGCTCAGGATATGAAGCCTTCTCCGGGGGTTGGGCGACGGGGCTCCTCTGTCGGGCGGGCACCTTATCTCCTTTCAGCATGCCTGGACGGCCTGAAACGCCGCGCTCTCGCCTCGCCTCCGCGATAGCCATGCATGTAACACTTTGTTCCCCTCCGGAGAGCCGCTTCCTCCGACTTTCTCCTGCAGGCGAATCAAATCTTTGGATTC
>JBAJHX010000046.1:13215241-13227563 GCA_037176925.1 Amniataba percoides | reverse complement strand
TTTTTTTTTTGTTCGCCTTTTTTGGTTTTTTTTTTTTTTTTTTTTTTTTTTTTTTTTTTTTTTTTTTTTTTTTTTTGTTTGTGGTTTCTTTCTGCTGTATCTCACTTCTGCTGCACAGCCAGGTGACTGAGCTGTGAGGGCGCCCTCTTCAGGTGCATCTCAGGCCACAGGACATGGACCCTCTGTTTTCTTGACCACTGCTGTAGCTTCACTCAGACCCCATCAATGTATGTTAAAAACTACAATAACAGCTAAATCAAATAGATAGTTTCCTCTAGATATTTTCTTTTGAGCTTATTTAAACCAGTTTTGTCCACAAACTGGGCAGATTAATGCAAAACCCAGACTGTGAGGCCAAACAAGGAAATATGACATGTTTTATATGCTTTGTTGGTCATGCAAGAGCATATATGTGTTGATTTTGTTTGCTAAAAAAGTCATTATATAATCCCATAGTGACATTTGTGTGTGAAGAAAGGTCTGACTCCTTGTTAAAAATCCACATCTAGATAGACATATTTGTGATTTGGGAGGAGTAGAGTAACATAAAAAGTTCTTTCAACATCAGCCAGTCCTCTGTATTTAACCATGTTTTGCAACAATAACCTTTTGTAACATCTGCGTCTTGTTTGTGCACATTTCTTATCAACTTAGGAGAAATGATGAACAGTAAAGCTGATTAAATAATGTCACATTTGTTTTTTTGTGCTGTTGAAGTGGGCCGGCGGCCTCCTTGATGCACAGCAGGATAACAAGTTTCATAGATGCGCGATAATATGTGGAAAACTCTCTCTCTAACGATGTGACAGACCCCAATCCAGAGACAAGTATGACCGAACAGGCACTGGATCTCTTCCTCCTCTGTGCCATTTTCCCAGCAGACACTGGAGGGGGAAAACTTGGAAATCTCTCGTGCAAGAGAACATTTCGTCTTTTTTTCTCCTTCATTTTTTTTTTCCAAAGCGGCTCTTTCTGCACTCAGGACTCACCAAACTATTTCTTGCACTCATTTTGCACAGGAAGGATAAGTTGGACCACATGCTTGTTCCAATTAAGACACTCGCTGTGGGAATTCAGGAGCTGCACCACAACTCATGGAAAAGCTTAACATGGGGAGGAAACTCTTGCATAAAGGGCCACTTTTATAACAAATGGTGCTTGGCTGCATACATTTGAAGTATATTTTGTGCGCTAAATGGATTTTCAAATGCATTCTGTGGGTAAAACAGTCATAAAAATCATCAAATCCAAAGCTGAGGGCACAGATATTCCCTCCGTGCCTCACCAGCCTGGCTCCCAAATGAAAACAGATCAATAAATGGCAATTACTTCCATAGACTTGTCACTAATTAGTCATTACCTTGATTATCTTCACCGGCCGCTGAAAGTCATCTGTCCCATTATCTTTACAGAGCAGCGACTGCCGGTAAAGAGGGAGCAGCGGCCGTACAGTAAGGGCGTTTGCCTCTGTACAAGATGAATACAGCTGCTTTGTCAGTAAAAATGGGAATTTGGGAACACTTGAGATTTGTTTCTTTCACTTTTTAAACATTTGTTACATCCACATGGTGAACAACATTTGGTTGTTTAAAGAAAATGGTGTCTTTATGCGATGGAAAGCAAAGCAGGGAAAATAATAAATGTCTATTAATCAGCCTGCAAATCAGTGATAAAACACTGCTTATAACTCCACTTACTCTAGTTTGTGTCAGTGAAATTAATACAGTGATAGTTGTCCTGACAGGCTTAGGAATTATTGGAGCTGAAGGCCCCTGATTGCATTATTTGTCCAAGCCCTCGAGGATGAGGCGTGGTGAAGACTCCTTTCCCAGATTTTTAGAAATTGAGCAAGCCTCGCTTTCCTTTCACTTCCCTCTAAAATAGCTCTGGGAGCAACGTCGGTCAGATCATGAGACTCGAAATAAACATCTGCTGACAGCGCCTGCCCCTGATAGTGTCAAAACCACTTTCCCACATAAATCCGAAATCGGCCTCGGCACGATTCGATCAACTCGTGCACCCAAAGGGCCCATAGAGCCAACGCAACAAACCCCACACAGACAGAGGTAAGTGATGTATTTCCCTCATAAAGAGGAGATTGTTGCCTCGTGTGGTGCGGCCGTTTAAGCCATAAAGCATCTTTCAATCTGATCACGCAGTCCAGTCCCAGGGTGAAATGTGATTTAGTCTCAAGGCTGCACTTTGAAACCTCCTTTTCTTTCTTTTTCTCATCCCCTCTGCAACTCTTTCCGAGCAGTTTAGTCGTCGCAGCAGTTGAGGCTCAGCGGCCGCAGATCCCCATGAGGTCTGCTGCTCTAATCACCTTGTTCCACAACCCCGGCAGAAAGAAGCCAGAGCTAGTCCTCGGATGACCACTCCGAAAATCTCTCCCTTTATCCATTTTCCTCAAAGCGTCTCCCCTAAACTCTCTCGAAGCCTTTCTTTCTCCCTCCAACCCTCCCTGACTCCGTCGCTGTGTGACGTACAGCGGGGATCAGTCCCAGAAGCCGTGAACTTTTGCTTGGCCGGAGACCACACCGCACCGCGCTCCGTCTCCCCCGGGGTGACCTTAAAGAGCATCGAAACCTTAATGAAACAAAACGGGAGGCTTCTTTTCACGATGCCGGCAAGTGTAAACTTTCCACAGAGCTGCTCATGTGTAGGTTTGGGTCCCACTTGTTGAGCAGGGTGTCACCGCGGCATTTATGACGCTTGGCCACTTCAATAAACAGAGAACAGAGAGGCGGTGTGGCAAACCGAACAGGCGGCGGAGAACAAGCTCAGCTCTGTCTCTGCCTTTCCATTATAGCACTGCCGATTATTAGCTTTTCCTTGTCACAGTCATTTTAGCGAGGCCTGAAAGCTCACAATCATTCGGCTTTGCTTCGGGTGGATTCTTGAAAAAGGTTTGCAGAACTTTATTTAGTGCAGCCTTAAAAAAAAAGATAAATTAGCTTTAAAGAAACTTACAATGCACAAATGAGGCCTTGGCAGAAGTTGAGAAAGTAAGATCCTTTCTACCATGTTTCAAGTTTCTTTATCAGTACTATTATTTTTCCATCAGATCGGCTTCATATCCAGGCAGTTTTTTCATTTAATTCTACTCATGTTTAATGGACCAAAAGTGAGTGGAGCAGCTCTAAAAACTCACTGTACACTCCAGCTCAGCCCCTAACAAGCAGACAGACACAGTTAACAACTAGCTGGTGAACACTGTGGAGAATTTAGCAGCTGAAGGGCAAAATATATCTCTCAGGAGTTGGTAGAGGCCCAAAAAAAGGGCTTAAAATTGAATGAATATTGGTTTTATATTTGTAAATGAATATTAATCTCGTTCCATGTCTGTTTGCTGACAGATTTACCATGTCAGTTTTAAAATGTGGCAACAATCTGTCAATGTTTTCGCAGATCTGCTGCATCCCGAAAAAAAAAAGAAAGCAGCAGAGGCAGACAGAGTGGAAAAGTTTTACACCTTGTGGTTTGAAACTTACACCATCACGACTCTGAGGGGATTCTGGATATACCTCCTGTCTTTATAGAGATGCAGAGGTCGACAGTCTTTCTCTGCTGCTGTGTCAATATGTTGCTGTACATTTTCAACTGAGCATCTCCGGCGAAACAGATAGCTGTGCGGTCAGCGCTCAAACCTGAACAGGCGAAGGCTTTACCTCATAAATAATGGAAAACGTGACCACTATAAAAACTTAAAGTGCAGTGCAGTGTAGAGGCTTCGCACACTACACCAGCTTTCTCACCGGTGGTCATGTATCGATCAAACACCACTGAGTAATTCATCGTATTTCCAGCCCATGGCAGACCATGTGTGCTCACTAAGGCCTCATCTGTGCATTTCATGAAGGATAAACTTCAAAATCCCATTAATTTAGCATATTCAATGATATTCAGAAACTTAATCAAGCAGCAGCGTGCAGCGAGGTCCTGCAGCGAACCACTGGACTGGTCAATATTTACAGCACATGAGAGAATAGGATGTAATTGATTATACAGGGTGCATAAAACACACTTCACAACTTCTTTCAAGTCATAATGAAACTTTACTGTACATGTCACAATGAAACTTTTACTATATGGGTCATAATGAAACTTTACTGTAGGGGCCATAATGAAATGTTACTGTATAGGTCATAATTAAACTTTATTTTACAACAAAGGAGGCAGTTAAGATGTAGATGAGACCGTTTTACAGCAAGAAGCCGTGACCTGGGGAGGTTTCTGTGGAAACTGGATGAAGAAACGTCAGCGGACGGCCGCCTGGAGCTGATCTCCACCCACACTCAATGAACGCTGAGACATTTTTCTTTGCACTTAGCAAGGCAGGATGAGAGGACCAATTCTTGAGGTGTCATTACGAGGAAAGGGGGTACATTTCACCTTGACCTGTCGGGGCCGGTTGGGCTTTTCCCCGGTGGTCAGCAGCAGGAGCAGAGGAAATTGGGCTGATTGCTGTGATGGCAGGCTGACGGGCCGCGACGGGAGAAGACTCAGCTGGATAGTTATGTAAATGTCAGGAGGCTCAACTGTTATTTTGACAGAGAGAGCCCTTAAAGGCCGCCATCGCCGGACTCCTCAGGAGCCCGTCCATTAGCTCTCGCAGCCGAGCGGATCCACAAACAAAACAATGACCTTTAGATGGACTCTGTGGTTAGCAAAACTGTGACAACAATAGCGACGGTGAGAAAAGCTGACTAACGTTGCTCCACTGACAGCACAGGGACAAAAGCCTGTGGCGTGCGGCAGCCTCTCCCGTGTGCTATTCAGCAGCACGAATAACGAAGCTCCCAGAAAAGAAAAAAAAAAAAAAACAGAAAAAGGTTCGACCAGGACAAAAATCATTGATAGCTGCACATTCTCCGTCAGCGGGCCGTCATGTGAGAGCGTGCAAGCTCGGCGAGGCAAGTGGAAGGCGGCATTGTTTGTGTGTGTGGTGGCATGTTGGTGGAAAAGGTTTTTGTGTTGCCCATTGATTGTAGGTTTGTTAGGTCAAATGTCACAGGTTTGAGACAAACAAACATCGATGCAGAGGCTGCGGAAAGGCTGAGCTGGTGTTTTCAGAGATTCACTGAGGTGCCCTTCTATGGGATTGTTGGTTTTGCAATTATTCATAATGGCAACAATGATAAAAACTGAAGTACACAAATAGGCAGAAAAATAATGACCAGAATACTTGTGGCCGTTCTTATACAAATAATTTTGCAACATAAACGTCTGAGTTCATACAATCAGTCCACATTTACATGGCTTATTTGCATGATAAATACACTTGTGGGATAAAATAGTTCGAGGAGCTAAATGTTTATTCAGCATTGCTTCAAAAGCAGAAAACAGCAACACTGAGAAAACATGTTTTAAAGTTTTCAGAGAAACTGCATAACCAACTGTATAAAAGTTGAACAGTATCCAAACAGAGAATATGCTCTTTTATCTTTATCCTACAAAATAAACCTTAATCTGGTTTATTTTGATCATTTACAGTCTATACTTGCAGTGTTTTAAATGTACATAAATTTTTGTGTCTGTCTTAAAAGTTTCCATTATCTATTAAGCTACATTAGTGTTAACTGGAGCGTAGCTTCTTTCTGTCTTTGGTGATTGAATTTTTGAATGACAAACCGAAGTGTCAAAATGCTGATGAATGATTTGTTTAACATTAATATTTACATAAAAGAGAGATGAATTAATAAGATTTACATTACACAGAAATGCATGACTTAAATTCTTAAAAAAAATAGTAAATTATAAATCTGGGTTAGCAGTTTCTAGTTAGAAGCAAAATATTCTGGATTTTCTTTTTCTTTCTCCTGTTTCATTACTTATGATAAGAAGCTATTGGTTCATTAAACATATTTTATCATTTTTATTTATTGGTATATTTTGGTTTTTATTACAAAAAAGTAATATATTTCTACTGAACATTATTTTATTTAGGCTACAACAGGCTAAAAAGTCCAGTCTGAATATGTAGTTTCTTTGTGGTTTTGTAGGGCAGAAATGGTGTTAGAGACGGAGGCAGTGAGCCAAAAAACAGACGAGGGCACAAACAATAAAACAATGAAGCAGCTCAGAGGCTGAAATTGATCTTGTGGCCGTCTGATAAATCTCTGACCCAGAATCCACCTACAGACTCAGCAAAGACTCTTCGGTGATGGAGAACGAGACTAAGCAGTCGTGACACTGGAGATTGTGTTCGTCCACGGCCTAAAAATTAAAGATTCATAACTTGAACCGGTATGAAGGAATAGGGAGGGCGTTTTGATGTGTTGTTGACTAAGTGCAGGCTCTCAGAGCACTCACACAGGCCGATAGGTGTACCTGACGTTTATTATAAATGCGATGGATATTGCATCGGTTCATCTTAGCTGAAACTCCCCCTAAAAGCCAGAAAAACCGTCGTATTAAAAAACAGGTCAAAGTGAGAAAAACAACAACAATCACAACGTTTTTGTCTCCATACTATATAATACGTCAAACTATTGGTATTTGTTGAGGCCTCAGGACCATAGACTGTATATAATGATGGACGACATGATAAATCCTGCCTCTTCCACGTTAGCAGAAGGGACATGGACCAGACTCAAAATCAAAGTAAACGTTCTCATCGTGATGAAGTTTGCACACATTTGTGCTTTTCTGATAAGTTTGGTTTTAATTAGTCATTAGATTGCAGGAAAAATGGGATGTAACAACTAACATAATTAACAGCTGTCAATCAAAGTGACTTTTTTTTCTCTCAAAATAGTACATAGAGTAAATATTTCAGCAGGTGATTGTTAGCATTCTCTAAATACTGATTAATGATCGAGTCAGGCGGTTGTGTAGACAGGACCTCGATATTACAGCTCCTTCCTCAATCACTGCTGTACTGACTCATTTTTGTGCAGTGGGAGGATGTGAAGACACGTCCTCCATCATTATATACAGTCTGTCATCTGGACATATAATCCCATAGGTCTTTTTCTGCCATTGTTAATTTGACTATTTACACTTGTATTTTTACCACTGTGAGGGGTCAAAATGTCATCTGTGAATAACTGCTGACAACAAATGTCTCATTATGTGGCAAGTATCCTGAGCAGCTCAGGTTTTTGTCAGTACTGTTATATGAATATTGTAATGTAATGGATGAAATGCTAATTGCATCAATTGTTTTAGGTTTCATCAGAATTCAGTACACGAAGTCATAAGATATCTGTGTAATACTTTGACAAAACAGCAATGTGACCTGTACTTTCCTCATTTTTGCACTCCACTTTATATTTGGAAACACAGCAGAGCAACAGCCTGAAAAATCCCATCAGGAGCAGGAACAGAAGACGTGTAATTGTACTGCCTAACGTGATTTTAAAGGGACAATTTGACATTTTGGGGAATGCTTTTAATTCACTTTCTGCCAAGACTTAGATAAGAAGATCGATACCACTCTTATGTCTGTACGGTAATTATAAAGTTTTAGAGGTGCTGGTAGACGGATTTGTTTTTCCTTTGCACAGAGCCGGGCCAGCTGTTTCCTCGTGTTTCCAGTCTTTATGCTAAGCTAACCTGCGACCGTCTGCGTCATAGCTTCATGTCTAACAGACAGATAAGTGAGTGGAATCGGTTTTCTCATGCAACCTGTCAGGAAAACGAATAAACCCAAAACGCTGAATTGAAATATCATCAGTACTTCCAGAGGTTGAGAGGAGTCGACGTTCGCTCTGCCACATTTCACCGTACAGCATGTAAATCATCATGTCGTGTGTCAGATATGAAGGTGCCATTAATGTTGGCACATCTGATGATACACGGCTGAGAAGAGCCGTGACTGAACACTCGTGAAATTTATAACAGACTGCTTTTACTGTGCTGTTTATGATCCCATCTGCTCCGCGCCGGTTCGATACAGCGCGCCTGAGAGCCGGTTCACGCCACGTACAAAGCAGCTGCAGGTCGCTGACTTGTAATGGATTTTAATTTGCAAATAAAACAGGGGCAAACTATTTTATTTGCACTTGTGGGGATTAAAAAAGATCACTAATGAAGTCAGGACTCCATTTGGAAGGCTCTGTGTATTCAGTGGAGCCTTTCAGTTCAGTGAACTGGATGTTTTCTGCTTTTGCCAGCACTAAAGAAAACCTTTAATCACCATGCACAGGGCTCCCACAGCCATTTCTGCAAGATAGAGAACTACAGCACTCTTGATAAACTGCTGTGCAGGCTCGAGTAAGTGTACAAAAGGCGCAAAATAAATGTTTTGAGATTTGCTTTAATGCCCATTTTGACCTGTGGTTGACTCCCAGATACTGACATTGAAGAAAAAGTTATTTTTACCATCTCACTAGTCTCTATTTAAAGGTATTGTTTGACATTTTGGGAAACACACTTATTCTACCTCTTTTGACACAAACCTCAAGTGTGTGTCTTACTTATGAAGCTACATCTGGCAGCTTAGCTTAGCATTAAAACTGGAAACAAGGGAAACATGTTGAGGATAAACGACTTATTTTAATCTCTATTCTGTTTTACACTCATTTTTTACTGCATACCCAGTATAATGAAATGAGACAAATAAACTTCTGAATCCAAAAGTTACTGTTCCCAACCAAGAAATAATCCAGCGCATAACATCCCGTAAAACTGCAACTTTTTTTTTTTTTTTGTGTGGAATAAACAAACAAGACATAAAATTTTATTTAGTGAGTTTTAGAGATGACGGTAAAGGGATTTTGTCACCTTTGAAGAGGAGTGGTTTGCCCGTGCTTCCAGCCTTTATGTTCAGATAAACATACAAACATCTGGCTGTAGCTTCATATTTATCATGATGTGACAGTGGTTTCGATCTGTGGTAACGTGTGTGTGTGTGTGTGTGTGTGTGTGTGTGTGTGTAGATGTTGGGTTGTGTTGCACAGCACAGAGCTCCTGCAGTAAAATCTGAATCTTTTTGAGTGTTTTTTTAAACTAAATTTATTGATATTTACAGTACAGGAATAAAATCTGTGTTAGAATCAACCACCTCACATGGGAGATAGAAGAGAGTTATCACATCATTCATTGCATGAATTAATAATCTAGCTGTCAATAGTTGACATTTAAATACTTCTTTGACAAATATCCAGACTCTCTTCTTCTATTTGCTCTCGGCAGGTCAAGGCCGACTCATCAAGTTCGTGCACACACTATTTGACCCAGATCTACTGCAGTGCATGTAAAGTCCATTGTTTTTATGCATCAGGGCCTTTGCAGTCAGCTCTATTAGCATCAGGGGGGGTTATTGTACAACGGGTTGGCGAAAGACAGCTTGGCATCTTTCCAGGTCGCGCCCTGCTGTGGACAAAACACACACGCACAAAGAGACATACATCACGTCACTGACTTCTGCACACATAATTAGAGAAAAGCCCCAAAGGCTGAGCAGAGGCGCCTCACCTCCACCTCCTTCTTCCAGGGGTAGACACTGATAGAAAGCCCCCGACCGTCGCTCCCCCTGTGGTGAATTCCAGGACAGCCGCATAGCCGGGACGGGAGCTGGGTGAAAGAAAATCATGTACACTGGCTTAAAATGAGATGAGCCTTAATGTGCGAGCGCGCATGAAACGCAGGCGCAATTAAAATCAAATTGACCCGTTATGCGTCCGTAATTACACCTCTAACCTCCATAAAACATTTCATCATCTTCCAGAGGTGGAATAATCGCACACTGTTTCCCCGGCTCGATTAAAACGAGGGCTGGAGCGGATCTGTCTGGGCTGCCGAGATACCGGTTCACACCTACACCTCTCTATTTATAGCTGCATCCTCACTGGCAGCCACATGAGAACAAACATGTACAGACAGATAGAGGAAATACTAAAATACATTACATGCGTGGCGTAACCTTGTGTCTGTTATATATTATAATATTCTGCCTTAAAATAAATGTACAGTAGGGTGGGACAAACACACACAAACAGGACCATTAAATCCATGATAATCTCCATCATCAGAGTCATGACAGTCGTGGCTCTCATCATCACTCTCACTTTTATTACTGGATGACACTCGCTGCACACCCACGCAGATAAAACTCTGGGCGTGTGTGTGTGTGTGTGTTTGTGTGTGCTCGGACAGCTCATTCGTTTAGTCATTCTGAGAAACACACACACTCAGGAGCGCTCACACACCAGAGCCATTATCCAAATGGGACTGATGTGATTGTACCATCTCTGGAGATCTTTTTCAGCAACAGCGGAAGAGAAGTGAGACAAACAGCGGTTGGACACAATAATGGGAACATGAGTGAAGTAGTGGACAGTAATTGAGTACATTTACTCAACTACTATAGTTACGTATAATTATTGATTACTTGGTATTATCATTTCATGCTACTTTATACCTCTACTCTGCTAAATATGGTGATCAACCATTTATATGGATCAGAAAGCTTCAGAATCATTCCCGTGCAAATCATTTGTGTATAGTAATCGAGTCCTCCACTTACAGTGTTCAATTTCTCTCTTTTCATGCAAACAACATGTGGAAAACATTTTTAAAACTGCAGTAATTCGATCTTTTGACTGCTCCCAGCTTCCACTTGGCTACCTGAGGCTGGCACACAGTGGAATCATGACGGGAAAAAAGAAAGTAATTTTTCTCTTAATGAAAAACGCAGTCTCCTCAGAGCTTATGATAGACTGCCAACAACGAGTCAACGGGACGCAGCAGAGAAACCCAGTGTTCCTCGAGCTTCAAGCGATGGAGACGGAAAACAAACGCATAGAGGGAAAGCACCTGTGTTTGAAGACACCCTTGTTAAATGTATTGATAATGGCGGCCACTAATACCAACACAGCAACAATCACTGTGAGAGGTGTCCACTGTAGTAAACCACCTTGTTTTTCATATGATGCCATTTTGTGTTTCTGTGTTTATGAGTTGTCAGCAGTTCATTTAAAGTGACATTTCCACTCTAAAGCTCTCAGGAAAGTTTGTGTAACTTAAATGTCAGTTTGGGGTCCAAAATATTACAACATTTCACAAAAATACAAAAATTTTTTCCTCTTTCTTCTCATCATTAATCATCTCCCTTTGGAGGTCACAAAATGTTGCTAACACAACAGCATTAATAATCTAATTAATATCATGTATAACAGGGGACATGTGTCCAAGGAATATTTTTCCTTTTAATCCTACATTTAGTTGATAATACTGCTGTATTTTCACTTAAATAGGAGCTGTGAGTACCTCTTTCACCGCTGCACCTGTGTAATATTACATCATCCGGTATAAAAGCCCTGACATTTGTGAAGCTTATCACGTTACGTTTTTGTGAGACTGTTGATTAAATCGGTTATTTTTGGCGCCGCAGGTTGTGGTGTTGCATTTGATCGGATTACATGGTCCACTTATTGTGTCTAGCCGCTGTATATGCACCGCGGTGTGTAAATATCACACGCGCAGAAACACAAACATCTCCACAAACCACAAAATCAATAATCCTAAATCAGAAATGTAATCTAGCAGAGAGGTTTGGCCATCAACTTCTGACCTCCTCTAATGTTGGTTCATCCACTTATTGAATAAATGTGAGGCGAATGGTGGAAAAATGAGATTTGTAAAGCTGAGAAACCGAATGTCGATGATTGATTGGACGTTTCTGTGCGCTGACCTCTGCTCTGCTGCTAAAGGCTGAGTTATCCATCACCCCGTACTCCATCGGGTCCTGTTTTCTGTGGAGCCAGCAAGAAAAAAAGAGCACTCATTATCTCCAACATCATCATCATCATCAACAGTTACAGTGGCCGGGACTCACATTAAGTTGCATCTTTTCTTGCACAAAGCCAGAGCGCAGACAGCCAATCCGGCTACGAGCAGCAGCAGCAGCCCGAAGGCGATGCCGACGTACACTGCGTCTAAACAAGAGGGAGGGTTAATTCTGGCATAGAGAACCACCTTTAATGAACTCCAGACACATTAACAGTGTGGCGCAAGGACACGGAGAGTAAATCCAGGTGAGACAGTTTAATGGACACGAGCGGGGAGGAGCGCTTCTTTATTACCCATCTGCGTGTCCTCAGGTGACGGCGTGGGTGGAAGCGGCTTCTCCCTCATGTGGCAACGGTTGCCCGTCCATCCTGGACGACACCTGCGATCAGATAAGTTTTTCCACGGTTATGACCCTGATGCTGGCACAACATGCTGCCTAAATCAAACAACCAACATAGTTTAAACAATAATGTGTAAAGGTCGCATAAAAATCACCTTTTACGTGACATTTTTTTTTTGTATTTCGATGAGTTGAATTTTATAGATTATCTTCTCATGTGTTCCCTATAATGTCATGTATGTAAAT
>JBAJHX010000046.1:13163695-13187373 GCA_037176925.1 Amniataba percoides | reverse complement strand
ATGTGATATAAAGTCTAAACACAAGCAGTATCTTCAGTAGTAAAAATGTGTCATGCTGAAATGAATGGATATCCGCTTTGCCTGATACAAACCACAGGAAGCCTTCACATTAGATTCACAGAACATATTTCCACCTTCATTTCAAGGATGCCACGGGAGTGCTAATGTTTTATTACATTTTTTTAAGTGCGTCTTTAACTTATCCCATCTATTCCGCTTGTTATCGTTCTTTTTATTTCACTTTTACAAGGTAGTATTTGTTTATTTTAAGCCCCATATTTAATGCAGATATCCCAAAGGGAGGCATCAGTGGAGAAATAAATTCAATATATTGATCTTTCCCTGTGAACTTTGACCTCTGCCTCACCTTGCACTGTGAGCTCCGGCGACTCAGTAGGGGTCCTGACATGCGGGCGGTGTCTCCGGCCGCCTGGGGGAAGGAGCTCTCCTGGTACAGGTAGTGCCCCGAGGGGTCTCTGAGAGTGTGGTCACTCGAGGGTCCGGTGCCAAATGTCGGCGTGCTGCCCGCCTTGATCTGCCAATTGAAGTCGTCCTCGCTGGACTGACGCCAGGAGCAGAGGTCAAACTCAAAACTGCAGCGCTCGCTAAAGCCCTCTGAAAGACAGCCATAATAATCATGAAAAAAAGAAATCTATCCAGACTTTTAAATGATCAGAAGTTTGTCTCTTATCTCAGACATCAGAGGAGGCCTCACTGCAGATGTAGGGGTCTTCGTCAGAGCCGTCCTCGCAGTGGTCGATGAAGTCGCACAGGTTGTCCTCGGGGATGCAGTGGCCGTTAGCGCAGGCGTACTGCTCAGGTGTGCACGGCCCGTCTGGGGGAAGAGGTGGGGAGCAGTGCAGGAAGCTGACGTCATCTATCACCACATCGCCCATGTAGCTGATCCCCCGCTTGGCCCTGAAAACCACCTGAGAGAGGACAATGCACCTCAGATCACATTTTTAGACTCCGCGGTTGAGGCTTAACTTCGTCAGACAAGGCATTGAAACAAAAGAGCCCACAGCTGCCGTTCTAAATGGGCCATGTTATCCTGCGTTTTGGGGCAGTCAGTTGATGAAGAGCTCAGAGACAAGTGGGAAAAGGGCACTTGGACTCGCGAAAGGGCCCTTCAGCTGCTGATTGTACCACTGACGCAGCTCCGACTCTGTCCGGTCTGATAAAGGTTAATGTGCAGCGGTGAAAATGTGCAAACCCGCGCAATCAAGCCAGCAGGCCTGACACAGGACCTCCGTCTCCGCGCGTGACCTGGAGTAACCTCAGCAGGCAGGCACCATGAGGGGATCGCGGCTCCGACCGCTGTCACACTCGCAAGTTAAGACTCATTAGACCGAATTAGACTCGATCAATTCACCATCGATCAAGTCTGCGTGTCCAATTTAGCCTGCCGCAACTGAAATTACGCCAATTACCGTGATGTACGCGACCATCTCAGAGGCTGCCCTTCAGCTCAGAGTGAATGTCAATAATCTGAATCACACGTCGATCACTGTAAAAGTGACGATACCAGAAAACACATCATGTCAAACTTTTTTTTTTTTACACAAATTTCCTGTTAATAAATCCTTTTTGTTGCTCAAGCAGCATTTACTGTCTTTATGCCAATAAAAGAAGCAGCTGCTCTCTTGATGATAAAGCAAGTCACAACAAATATCATAAAACAAAAACACTTCTTGATTAATTAATCCCAAGTCATTAAAAAAGTTGTAAAGCACTTCTACTGCACTAAGAAATATTGCTTTCTTCATGCGATGCTGTAGATGAAAATATAGAGATAATGTAAGTTATGTAAAGACATTCATATGTAATAAATAACAAGCAGGAGCTCCAGCAATGCACACATATCAAGATATACAATTTGATTTATACTCCCCTCACAATATTTGTGTCATTGCATATGTACATCATATGTCACTTACTGTCTGTAAATTGGAAGTAAAAAAAGTATTTCTTTTGACAATAAAAGAAACTATTCACCTCCCTGATAATCATGCAGTCACAAGAACCTTTTTTTTAAATGTTAAAGTTATTTTGAGATACATGTGAGTTATTTTGACATTTAAAGAACAGGAAAAGTTCATATTGATGACGACACTGAAGATAGTGGTGAAAATCTTAGTATCATCAAATGGAAGAGTAAAACATTTGATTACAAAAAAAGCTGATATAAACCATTTTACAGCAATGACTCAGATTTTATAACACATCCAAAAGCATCTCTAATGCAACAATAACGCTATATAATCCTTATAATAAAGGTAGTACAGACCTGGAAGTTGTTTGATAACCCCAGAAACACCTCTCCTCTTCTCCATTTGTTGCCTTGGTTACCACTCTGAGACCAAACCTTGTGAGTGACGTTTCCATACTTCAGCAGCACCTGCAAGTGTGGTGACAGAATTTCCAATGAAAACCTTCACATGGTGCGTTATTCTCCCTCTGGGTGCAGCGCAGCACGTCCACCTTCCTCACCTGCAGCGATCCCACCGTGAATCCGCTCATGTGGTACCAGAAAACGAGGGTGCAGTGTGGCCCGGTGGAGGAGATGACAGGAGTCTGGAGGTCAGCGATTTGACCGTAACCGCCGTTTGAACTGTCTGCACACAAATACCAACCCTCCGGAGCGCCTCTGTCAGAGGAAAGACAGAAAGTACAGCAGAGTTTTTGCGTCAGGTGAGAGTTTGCATCATTACTGGCTCATTGTGTTGATCTTCTTGCATTTAAGTGACCATGTGTTAAACACTGCTGCTCTGAGGAAGATCTCTGCACTCTTGTTTGGATAATGTTTTTTTTTTCTTTCCAAAACTTTCTAACATTTAGCACACCCTGTTCTCTGCTGAAATATGAAACTGAATAAGAAATTTCATTCCTTTTCCTATTTCACTTGCACTCAATTCAAGATCCCTGCCAGACATGAGATGATAATAAGAAAATACTTATTTGTGTCCGATGTGGTTTTTCCACAAAAAAAAGTCAAATAACTTTTGAGAATTTGTGAAATTACAGCTACTCCTTCTTCCGTTATTATCTGTGAATGTGGAAATATTCTTCATTTAAAACATTTAACCGCTGTGCACAGTGACTCATACTTCATAAAGTCCATTTTCAGTGTACACTGTCTGCACAAAGAAACATCCCCCGCAGCAGATTAAAGTGAAAACTGGGGTTAAATATGATTCTGCACAGTGAAGCTCAGACATTCGACTGAAGTAATAAAACCAGCAAAACAAACTTTTGAGTGCAGGGGAACTTTAAAGACTACTTCATATGTCTGACCATGTGCACTCTCAGCCCTGACAACTAGTGCTGGAACAGTTAAATAATCCATTGGTCCAATATTGAATATTAATCAGCAATAATTTTTATACATACATTATACATTTGAGTATATTTTCAAGCAGAATTCCCAAAAGTTCTCTAGGTCTTGCCCTTAAATCAGAAGGATTTTCTCTTTTCTTTATTTTCTTTCATAGTTAACACAATATCTGTATTATACTTTCATATATGTTACCATATATTTGGTTTGGACTGTTGGTCGCACAAAATTAGTTTTAAACAAGTGAGTTGGGGCTTTAAAAACCTGCCATTTTGAACTAGACTTTATAGACAAATTGATCAATCATGAAATTAAGTGGCTTATTAATTGACAATCATTACAGTAGCTGTAGTCCTAATGACACCATAATTTATACTCATCATCTGTTCTTTGGATTATGAGCCAGCAAACCTTCAGCTGCCAATCACAAAACTGTTCCCAAACAACAGCGAGATGAGCGGCGCTGTGATTGCCTGCACAGGCCTCATCTGTGTCCTCGCACTCCGTATCTGCTGCTTTATTAAAGTCTCATAAGAGGTGCGGCTCAGCGAGGGTTAAATAAGACGCAGCCTCCCCTCTCCATTTCACCCGCGCCTTATCGATTGAGGCCCGAGTTGAGGCTGCTGCAGGAGCGAGGGTGGAGAGTTTCAGGCAGGCGGCGTTGAAAGAAGATACTGTCTGCAATTCTGGCCCAGGGAAGAAATTACTGAAACGTGTGGGTCAAAGTGCACGGCCATTTTCTGCTCTCACTGTCCACTCAATAAAACGCAGATAAGGGAAATCAGGTCAATGTCTGTCCACTATAGTTGGGCCATACTCTCTCAGCTCATAGTGCATTTACTCTCTGAACGGCATTGCTCTTAGTGAAATAAAAAATGCTAATGCACAAAACGAGGAAAGAAGTGTTCTTCGTTAAATAAATGACTTTCTTCTTCCGACCATTTCGTCTCCACTGCATTTAGTGACAGAAGGATGCTGCATACTTTAAGTTTAAATCTATTTATCTTCATTATTAATTAACCTTTCCATCATTTACCTGGTTAATCATTCATGTTTTTGTCATTAGAAATTAGAAAATAGTTTAAGGATGCCTGTTAAAATGCCCTAGAGCATAAAATAATGATGTCATTTCTGATTGATTTTTTTTATATGACTGACTCATGTTTGAGGTATTAGTGCAACATGAATTGTTCTCACAGGGTGTGGTCATTAATAGGACGGTGGTACTGCTCTCCATCATGGATGCTCTCCCCCTGGTCAGGTGACCAGAGAAATGTGTGGTCGGGGGCCAAAGAGGAGTCGACGCTCTTCCAACCACAAACGTCACCGCCTTCAAAATCACAATGTTCCCTCACTGCAGGAAGAGAAAGGTAAATATGTAGAGAAGGAAAGGAAATGTGAGAGAAGCTGGGAGAGGGGAATTGTTGAAAAAAAAGTCAGAGAAGAAAAGTTCAATATTTTACCACAGTTTAATTCATCTGAGCCATCAGAGCAATCCTGTCTGAAGTCACACACTTTGCTGTTGGCCACACACTCCCCGTGAACCGTACACGCAAACTCTCCGTCAGGGCAAATGTGGGGCTGAAGTGTGGGGGCCACAGTGGTCACTGCAGGGGTCGTGGTGTTTGGTGTGGGGAGTTCTCCTGAAATACAGGACAAGGCAAAATGCAATTTAACAGTGAAAAGTAGAAAAACACCAACATTGCCCAAAAAAGTTGATATATTCAGAAGTTTTCGTCTACCATCATATGGAACACAGTCCAGGAAGGAGAGGTCGTCAATGGCAATGTCCCCATTAAAATCGTCCCCAACTGTACCTTCGATCAAAATCTGTAAAAAGGGGAAAAATAATCACAAGAAGTTCAGTGTAGTGCCATTTTCTGCTTCGCCACATAAAGAGACTTTTAAAAGTTTTGCTAAAAGATTATTGCATCAGATAAGTTGTGTCAGCAGCCGTCTGGCCTGTTGACTTTGTGTCACTGCAGAAGAATGGGATATAATTTGGAAATATTGAACAAAGATATATACTAGCTTTTAAAAGTGAGGATTTTTTTTTCAGACAATCTTGTTGCAGTAATCAAGCCAGCGTATCTAATACACAAGGAAAGCCTGTTAAAAATCTATTTGAAGCACCGTGTGAGAATTTACTGCAGGTTTTTCTTAATGTCACATTAGCATGATTCAAGCCGCGGCGTTTAGCAAACACGTTTTGAAATACTTTTCCAATAATCAGCCATTTCCACTTGCTGCCTCGGCAAACAGCCTACGTTGAAAACAGTTTAATTAACTTTAATGCCGCTAAGCCCATTGTTGCTTTTCGCATGCATTACTCTCATATTCTGTCTAAGCTGAGATAATTTTGTTGTCACACACAACATCAAATCATATTAGATCTCGGATTCAGGTGTGTGTTGGTACAAATTGACGATCTTTGATGTCAAATCATTGCACTTAGTCATTTTGTGGCAAGATGCCCACTGTGGGAGCAAGTGGATCTGCCTGAATCTAAATTGAATTCATCAGTGTCTCTTTTTTTTTCACTTTCACCCTTCCTGCAGTCAATTAACTTGACAAACAGAGTCCCTGTTTTCAATGCCATAATGGAGGAAAAGTCTTTAACTGCCTGTCAAGTTATACTCACTCGTGGGTAATGACAACAGAACATCCATCTTGAGGGATCGATGTCGAGCAGTGGAGCTATTAAATAGATCTTCATCATGCAACGCTGTGGTGCACTCTTAAATACAGACTCTCTGCCTCACTGGAGTTTCATTGTTGCCTGCAGGGAGCTGTGTTTACCTGGGGCTCAGGTCTGCATGTCTATCTTTGATTACACAAGGGGACTGAATGCAAATGATTGAGGGTGGAGTGTGATGTGACTACAAGTGCATTTATAGTCATAAAGTACCTCTTAACCAGCATGGCAAGTAACTAAGTACACTGTCTGATTTACTATACCACTGCAAGCATATGCTGACGTTATAAACCACGATGCATCGCTGCACAATTAAACTACCCAGCCTCATATAAAGAAGTTTAATTTAGCAACTTTAAACGTCTGCAGCAGTAAAATTCATCACACACATTAATGCAGCATTAATGCTAATGCAGAAACATAAACATATGATAAAACATTTTCCAGGGACATTTTACTGCATAATGAGTACTTTTAAGTAATTTCTGCACAGCACAAACTTTTTCTTAAATAAGAGTTTGATGAGAGTATTTCACTTCAACATTATTGTTACTTTTGCTTCAGTAAGAGTCTGAATACCTCTGTGACTGCATTTTATAATACTTACATTGTAGTTCTGCTCCATTTCAGAGGGAATATTGTACTGTCAGTACAAGTATCATGTTTAAGTGTATGATATATGACTCTCTCAAGGTGGTCATTCTGTAATGATATATCTAGGTGATCGTTATATACTTCGGTAAACTTCAGTAAAGAAGCGAATGAGTGTGGGTTTTTTTTCTTTTGTTAGAATATGTTTACACTATAGTATTGACACATTTCAATAAAGGACCTTAATACTTTCTCCATCATAGTGATAAACTAAAAGGATGAATTTGCAGTATCAGTGAGTCTGTTTTTCTGCTCATTGCAAAGTACGAAATAACGATTGCATGACAGAGAGTTCCTACACACTCTCAGTGAGCTATAAAACAGAGGCCTGAGCACACGTGAAAAAAAAAAGCACTGTAGTCACCTGGAAAGGCCGAGCACTGTTGAGGTAGAGAGTCTTTCTGTGCCAGAGGTTTCCTTGGTCTCCGTAGCGTACCCAGAGCATGTGGCCCCGGCCTGTGGAGGCGGTCCTGAGGTACACTGCCAGGCAGAAGACATGAGAGCCGAACATGTGGTAATGGAAGCGGAAAACGCAGTGGTGGCGGGATTTGGACGGGTCCTTGTTGAGGCTGTGGGTCGGCTGGAAGACTCTGCTCAGCAGCACGGCCGTGTCCTTGAACTCCTGAGGGGCGGAGGACTCGATGTAGAGGTAGTGGCCCTGGCTGGTGCCCAGGGTGTGGTCCTTCCAGGGGCCCGTGTTGAAGGACGGAGTGGGGCCTTGGATGAGGGACCAGTCAAACACATCGCCTCCGCTCTGCTCTTGTTTCCAGCTGCACAGCCCGTGCTCGAAGTTACACTGCAGCTCTGGAGCTGTGAGACATGACAGGAAAAGAAATTCACTGGAGCCAGAAGAAAACATGAAGCTGCTGTACACCTGACTGAGTTACAGAGACAACACAGGCTGCACAAGCTGTAACAACCAGCCACTATGCTCAAGTAGAAATTTGATCTATTTATATTAAACCAGGATATTTCTTTCTTTCTTTTGACACCTTATTCTTCTCCACCACAGTAACTTCAGGAGGGAATATTGTACTTTTTACTCCACTATTTTTTCACTATTTGTGGTAGAAGTCAGAGTTTCTCTTTAAAGTTATAATCTCAAAGATTTTGATGTTGTTCCCTTTGACTCCTGTGGTAATAACTGGCTATTACAAATCTGTTTTTGGACCTCACTTCCCAAGTTTCACCATTAGCCGTCATCAATCTTTTTCGTTGTTTGTTCAGAAATAGAAACCTTTTACTCACATCTCTAGCAGGGGCAGCAAAAAACAGAAGCTGAAGAAATGGTCTGTTGATTTAAAAGCCTTGTTAAAGCCCAACTGTGTTCTGCTTGTGATTTTCCGGGAAAGTTGCCACGGACACTCACATCTTTCTATTGCAAATGCTGCAGGCTTTCATCAGTGTGCCATGGGCTCAATAACCGTTAGCTGTGAATAACTATTACCTGTGTTACTTTTGTGTTTTTAAATGAATTTACCAGTCTTAATCATCTCACTTGTGACGTTTTGGAGCCTCTGAAGGGGGCCTCCACACTAACACAACTAACCCCATGAAATGTTTAAAACCGGTGGCACCTGCTCAAATGACAGTAAAACACCACTTTAACATCGATGCATCGGTTTTAGGAATCTTATAATGTCATAACATTGTACAATTTTTTGGTTGCTGTATTTTAACCTTCACTTAAATATAACACCTGAGCAGCTCTGGTCATTTGTAACCAGAGGAGACACTCACAACATCCCTCTTCATCAGATCCATCTCCGCAGTCATCCACAAGGTCGCAGAGCTGCAGGTGCTCCACGCAGGCCTTGGTGTGCCTGCAGTGGAAATGCGTGTACGTGGGGCACTCCGGCACAGCTGGAGGCATCGAACAGTTCCTGAAGGTGACATCGTCCAGGGCGGAGACCCCGTCAAACACGCCGAGGCTGATCTTAGCCAGAGCGATCTGGAAGGGCTGGGTGATGCGTCCCAGCTGCACGGTGACCTGGTTCCAGCGGGTTCCCTGGTCGTACAAAGTCCTCCATATGATGGTGTTGTTCTGGACTCCGTTGATGCGGAGGTACATGTCTGCAGCCCCCACAGATATGCCTGAGTTATAATGCCTGGGAGGAGATTATATAATGCTTACTGACAACAATATTCCAGCACAGCAACGTGTGCATCTTGTGACATTTTACTTTTGAAATGATTCCCTCACACCAGATTCTGTAAATCACAGATTCCTCCTGTGACGACACATATGCTTGCTTGATATAGAACATGAGGGCGTTTGATTTCTCTGCACAGAAAAAAAAACAACAACAAAAAAAAACACCTTTCTGCCAGGAGTACCCCTCCAATCACCTGATGGAAAAATACAATCTGTCACTTGACATAAACTTTTAGGGGCCATAAAACTGTCAAAACATGACAGATTCAGATGCGTATCTCCTCATTGTGTTTGACGGTGGAATAAGAGAGATGAGGCAGGTGAGGCGATGGTTGGGGGAAAGGGAAAAACATCAGAGGGAGAGAGACAGCACGTGGGAAAAGCCTGAAACTTGCAGGTGGATCTGCAGATTCTGGTTGTGACATTGAGCTGAGCAGCTTATTATTAAAGCGTAGAGAAAAGGGAGCTGCGGCGCGACTCTCACCAGAAGGTCATGGTGCACCCGGAGGCCGACTCTTTGAACCAGGGTCCTCTGAGAACAGCCCGTGGATAAAGACTGCTGCTGTTCTTAAATATAAACATGAAGTGGCCTGCAGTTGTGAGAGAAAAGAGAATTGCTATTCAAACCACATGCAGAGTCTACTTTAATATATACGCACATACATTGCTGCAAACCACTGGCACCTCCAGACAGTGAATCACCTTTAAGAAAAACAGACAGCAGACAGCCGAGAGGTTCATTCACCATTCGGCTAAACGCCTTCGCGCTTTTGTTGTTGCTGCTGCCAGATGGGTCAATTTCAATACCTCTCTGGGATTTCTGTGCATGACAATGTCTGGTGGTGTATATTGAGAATTGTGGGATAAACAAAACATAATCCTGCAGTCGCCATGCCAACTGTGTCTTGTTGATGAGACGGGTCAGAGGGCAACGGGAAGGCTTGTTTGCTAACAGCCGGGCTGGAAATGTGCAAACAGCTGCTTGGTGTGGGAGCAATGTGCAGAAGACCATTTACATTTATGCCTTTTTGGGTTTATTATTTTACCAAGAGGGTATAAATGTAACATTAGAAGTGGTTTTCTTCTTCTTTGTCTGCCAGTCCATCTATTAATATGCATCTTGAAATTTGATGTATTAAATCAATTTCATGGCTGAATTAAGCTGCTGTTTAGTTCATATATTTGGATTAACATAAAATTGAATTAATTGAACTAACTTTAGTTTAGCCAACAGTTGACACCAGTTTCTATGGCATAATTTCTTACATGGTAGACATAACACAAAAAGTCAGATTCCTCCATGTTAACTAATTTCATGGTTTAACGTGCTGAGAAGATGAGACTTTGTCAATGCACATGTCACAGCAGCAGGTTTTAAGGCTGTGTTGGACAGTTGCTGTAATGCATTCATCTCATCTCATCCAAAACAGGTCGAGTGTGACAGCTGGTCTGCGGCAGGTTACGAACAGCAGGAGTTAATTCTGCGAGATGGCGTCCTGCGTGAAGTGGCGGCAGGATAGAGCCGTTTTCTTGGCTGCAGTTAGTTGCCTCTGCTGCCAAATGAGCCCTGTTTGAGCGCCACCACATACCTACGCATTGTTGCAGACAAGATCTTAGAGCGGTCACAATCGTGCTTTTCTAAACCTTCAAACAGATGCTCCCATCAGGATACGTGTCGTTCCACAAAGCGAAGGCGCACATGACAGAGGCCTCATTTTCACTGCCTGCACGGTCTCCAAATCTGAACCTAACAGAGCGTCTTGTCGCAGCGCGTTCACACAATGTACCTACCAAAACAACAGATGGTGTTGCGAGAAAAAAAAAGACAAAATTTCATAGTTACCAAGCAGGGTCTACAGCAAAACTCTTGTTAAATTCATCCTAAAAGTTAAATATTTTCTGGAGTGAGAAATTAGTGTGAAGATGTAATGAGGCATAATACACAGTAACATGTTGCAGTGCATAAACCTCCAAGAGATTAATGGTGTCATGGAGAGAGCAGAGCAATGTACATTTCAGTGAATGATGTGGTCTTAATATGCAGAATGGGTACAGCATATATCGATTTCTTTTCTATTATTCAGATGGCTGAGAAAGCATTTCTCCATGAAGTCCTTATCTCAGAAACACACAGAGAGGGGATTTTATTTCCACCCAAAAAAAAAAAACTTGATTTGCTCTGTAGATAATTTTATCTTTTGCCACATATTTCTGACCAAACACACCAGACCAAGTGAAATAATCTTATCAGCGTCACATTTCTAATCTTACTTCAGTGACTGATGATGGCAGCATATGTGTGACGCATTCGTTTCTTTACCTTCAGTGCTGTTCGTGGAGTGGTCCGGAGGTGGTGGGCGGCCGTAGTACTCAGGAGGAACCTCCAGAGAAGAGCCTCTGACCCAGTCAAAGCCATCGCCGAGGGTCAGCTCGTACCAGCCGCAGGATCCACCCTCAAAGTCACATTCAGAAGCTGCACGAGTAGAGAGATGAGAAATTAGTTCAGGAGCTCTCAGTCATACTATAACGTCTTTCCATTTGTTTAAGCACAAAATTAATTAGTTTGTGTGATACCGATTTAAAGGTCTACAGCAGATACTGATGCACTCTGTGAAGGGATTGTTCTGTTTTCTTCTTTAGTCTTAACTTTTTAACCAACATGGATGAGAAATGAACATGCGTAATTTTGTAAAAATGGGTAAACTTCTGCTGTAATTGCGTGATATGATCAAAAGGTTTAGATTAACAGCTACATTACAAAGTACCTGGAGCTTTAATTAAAAAAAAAATTTTTTTTTTAAAAAGTCAAGCCTGTGAGCATAAAACTTTGCAGGAGAAGATAACCAAGGTGAGTTTTGGCAAGAAAAATCCAATTACAGAGTTTAAAGTTCTGGTACATGCACCGTTAACAGTGAATGGAAGCTCAGGATGATACTGCTGATAACACACAAGATGTGGGTCCATTTTGCTTTAATTCAGTAACCATGGCACCAAGTTTTGTTAAAAAAAAATTCAATGTCAAAGCATTTTGAATTCACTTCCACCTCAGACTAGCTTCTTCTTCTTCTTCCCCACTAATTGAAAATTTGATCTCTCAGAGACAGTACTGAAATAGTCAAACCTGTAAAACCTACATGGCCGTTACGTTATCGCTAAGGAAAAATCTGAAATGGTGAAACAAATTTCCTGCCCCTGTTCAACTCTACAAATCTTTTGGAGTCAGCTATCAAAATAAAATTTCCACATCCCGTATAGACTCAAATGTTGGGTTTTATTTATCAACCTACACTGAAAAATCAAATATAGAAATAACAGAACTGGTTAATGTATATTACTGGAAAGAAAAAAAAAAAACATACTTCAGGAATCAGACAGATAAATATAAGTCGCCACACTGCTCTCAGTCAGACGTACAAATGGGATTATTTCAATGTGTTACTTGGCAACAAGGTTCTTACGGCAGCCGGCTTCGTCCTCTCCGCGGGGACAGTGTGGGGTGAAGTCACATATTTTGCTCTCCTCGATACACTCCCCACTGTCACAGGCAAACCACGAGGGAGGGCAGACGGGAGGAGGGGGCACGCTGCTCTCTGAAAATGAAAATTAAACATTAATACAGTTTTTGACAGAATTACAATATTCAAGATAACCAAGACCCTCCCAGATACGAAGACTTACAGTCGTTATCGTTGACCCCTATCATGTGATTTTACCATTACCAAGCACTCATGGGAGATCATGGTGGATTAATATGGATGAGCTTCATCCAGAGACGGTGGAGCACATTAGCTGGGTTATGGTAGATTAGACAGTGAGGTAATGAATGATGTTTGGATATATTGATCAATTGCACGCCCAAGACCCCCCCATCTCTTAAATGAACTCAATTTCATTCCACTTAGGCAGAGTATTGGAAACATAAGTGAAAAATTTTCCAATTTTTAAATGGCTTTCAGCTGGTTGATTCTTTAAGATAGCTGCAACCAATTTAAGAGATAAAAAAAACTCCTAAACTTCTTAAAAGAGAAGACATAACTATCTTGCTGATTGGACATCGCCAAGATAAAATACAAGACAGCTAAGGTAGGAGATTCTCGAGTGCGGGCCCGACATAATGACAGGGAAAATCAGTTGGGCACATAAAAGGAAAGCTGCAATAAATTATATGACGGCCTGATCTTTCTCAAAACATTTACAGGCATGAAACACCCTTGGAGACACTAACACATGCACAGATTTGTGATAACAGGGTGCAAAAGAGGCGGCAAACTTTGGCTGGAAATACAATTTACGCATTTCTGTCCCATTTTCGCCCCATGTGCATTTAATTATTGGCCAATATTTAATACCATTATTTGCGACAGTGCAGTTAATCTGAATTCACTGATGCTGTGAACTCATAATTCAGTGCAATACATTTAGTCGCGATGTAGAGGAAACGATGAATAATAAAGGACTAGGGACATAAAGAATCTTACGTAAGTGATTGTAATTCACTTTGCAGTGAAGTGTCATTGATATTTAATGAGATATAAATTGCTTATTTCAGCAGTGTTGGACTTTTGAGGATAAAAAGAAAGAAAAAGTTGAGGTGGGTTCAGCTTACAAAGTAAACCTGTACTTGCTTTTTGAGTTGTGGAGCATTTTACAAGACAGATGGACGCTCAGAGACCAGTGAAGTGCCAAGGTGACACGGATCTGTCTTGTCCACTTAGACATGCTAAACTAGATCTGGTGACGGTCCAACAGAGTCTTTAGCCCGTCACACTGGTCACCGTGTCTCCTGCTCTTTTTTAACACACTTTCCTCAACTTAAATCTGCATTGATTATTCTTTGTAGCCCTTTGGGAGAAGCTCAACAAGCTGTAAGAGCGAGATTTGAAAGAGCTGTGGGAAACAAGCGACAAACAGACGACCATTTATACACCCGGCAGACATGAGCAACATTAGCATTCATAAAGAGTCAGTTTGTGGCCATCTCATGAGCAGAAGTCCAATATTTACTGTTTTGTCTCCACCATGTCACCACCATTTAGATGCTTGACGTCTCACTATGTTCAGCAGACAAAAACAACAAGCTGAAAAACACTAAAACGCTGAATAGTCGGGTGATAATTCTCAGGATGTTTGTCACTGATACAGACCCTTTCACATACACAGCCATTTGATCCACTCTGATCTGAAAATATTCATAGTTGCTGCTTTAAATTTTAGTAACCGTTATATGAGAAGTTAACCCACAAACAGAAAGATCCCATATAGTTCAATGAAACCACAACTGGTAAAGAAAGAATGTGTTTTCTGCAATGATGTAAAGTGATGGATGAGCCGGTTAACATGAATCAAAAGCTCACTGTGATTTTGTGCATCTCAGCAGGCAGAGAGATAATGTCATCCTCCCTGGTGACTAAAAACCAGCACAGTTATTACTAACAGAATAAATTATCTTGGTTAGACAGACTACCTGCAGACCATCCGGGGTAATTAATGAATGGAGGAGTAGAGGGAATCATTATCTGTTTTTCAGTATTTATATATTCAGTTAAAAACCTTCTTTGCAATTCAAGCTCATCATTTTGCAAACATCCTTGAAAATCTGAAGTGCTCATAGGCTCAGTCCATCTAAGTCAAACCAGTATCATTAATCCTGCCTCCAGTTTAGCTCTGTCTCGACTCCACGCCTCAGCCTTGATGCACCATCGAGGAGAGAGACCTGCAAAAGCTGAAGGCCGCAGGTCGCAGCCTAAACGAGCCAATCGATGAAGAAAGTTCAACTCGTGTTTTACAGGCAGAGAGCAGAAGCGTCATCTTATAGCAGATGAATAACAGCTATAGTTTGTGCTCGGAGATGAAATACCTGTATATCACCGCGGTAACTTGTAAAAATTCTGTCCAAAACGCCAAGTGGACAGTGTTTTATCAAACGCTTTGTGCCAAGATGCAAGGTGCAGGATGTGCGTTATAGCATACATAAATAAACCCATAGATTGTGGTACTGACTGGGCTCCATATTCAGCGCGGGGAAATGTGTCGTAAGCACAATTTTAATGATTCAGTTATTCCGTTATGAATCCCGTTGCGGGTGCTTTAATGTCTTCCACTGCTGTTATCAGTATTCAAAACAAGTTTGTGGCAGTCTGTTTATGTTTGGCGATATTTCAAAATGTCAAGGTCTGAACTTGTCCCGTCTGTGTGGTGAGATATTATTAATGGTAGCTGTACCAGGCACAGTCAGGCAGTCCGGACTGAAGGATAGGTCATCGATGGCCAGGACCTCGGAGGCTTCGCTGTCGGCTGGAAGTCGCCCTCGAATCACCACCTGGCAGACGCACAGAAAAATGTCAAGATGTCACTGAATCACTTCTTTTTACCTGATTTCTGCACAGTCTGTTTGTCTTTGTGTCCACTGCGTATCCATATGCAATAGGGCATTTGCATGTAGCATGACATGTTGGACTAATACTGACCCTCCTGGGAAAAGAGTCTACTGACAAAAAGTTATTACATTTCACTTATTTCACATATCAGTTGTGCTTTTAACTATTATTAAAGTGTTATTTCCATCTTTGGCACAACATTACCACATTCCCTGGCAATCCAATCCAACAGTTATTGAGAAATTTCACCCAAAACCACAAAAGTCTGTGTGGCTAAAGTCAGTGGGCTTCATCATCTTGGAAGCATAAATGTCTAAGATGTTCTGCCGCTGGACCAACAAAGTTATGAAGTTTCATCCTGGTGGCACCATGAATGAGCACAAGATTTCATGACAATCAATCTGATCGTTAAGACTGTTCAGTTACAGACACACATCACTCTCCCACACAGCTAACGTACTAATAACATCAAAGCTATGCTGGTCAAAGTCCACAGAACAGCTTTATCTTCAGCTGTGGAGTTTTATAACCCATCATTTATGACTGATCTAAACTAATGTCGTGTTGTGTCATCATGGGTGACGGGAAAATGCACTCAAATATGCAACTTGAATTGGTCATACTTCAGCTGGGTGTTTTTTTCCTCAGAACTGGACTTTGAAGTCATAAAAGTAATACCATCTATGGGGTGATAGCAATAAGCGCACAGAACTGTTTATTTAGGATCTCACAGAAAAATCTGTGTGTTTATCTTCTCCAAATAGAAAATCCTGGGTATTTTCCTCCACAGAGTCACTGAGTTATTGTTAGTAGAAGCAGCTCCTCAAAATACGTTAGTCACAGCATAGATAAGATTTTCAGTTTTTCTCCCAAGCTTGAGGCCAAATGTTTAAATATGCATATAATATTTTATATGCACAAATATTAATAAAGCTGTCCAAAGAAAAGTGCTCTCCACAACACCGTCAGAGTACAAACTCAAAACCATGGAGAATTTAAGCAGGTGTAAAAGAGCAGATCATTAAGCAAACTGACTGAAATTGAAGTCTCCCAGAATCGCCGCAGTAAATAAAAACCCAATTAACTCAACTGCCTTTAAAACAGGAAGTAGATTAATGGAGGGGAAAGTGATTGTTGGCAGAGAGCTGACCTCCCTTTACCCCCGGCCCGGCGTCGGTTCAGCCGTGTTATGAAACCGAGCTGGCTGCAGTCGCTGACAGATGGTGAAGGCAGAGAAGAGGAGAAGGTGACACACTGACATTGTCTGAGGGTATAGAAAGGACGCGAACAGCAGGCTTCATAGGACTCCAGATGGCCTCTGAAGGGTCCAGTTGGGTCAGTACCACCTTCCTGCACATAAACGGCTCCTGTTGTGCAGCTCGTTTCTGCTGTGATGACTCTATCAGCTTCATGGAAACTTACTCTGTACTTTCATGGTACTCAACATGCAGGAGAGACATCAACATATATATCGGTTTTTGTATAGTCTTTGTACCCTACATGGTGCATACCATATCATTCAAACATATATTAATATGCTGACCAATATGATATGAATAAATATGTTGAGGCATTGGTGAATATAAACCTGCATTGACCTTCATTAACAGATTTTTAGGGCAGATACATGCTGTAACCACAACATGACAACTAATTTATTTTAAGGTATCTTATTTCAAGCTGAAAAAAAAAACAAAAGTGTCAAAATAGCATGAATTGACTGTCCTTCTAGACCACAGGAGGAATTTTTTGTATTCACATGCTTCACAATATTGAACACTGAAATAAAACAGTGTTACAGACCTGAAAGCGGTGATTGCTGGAAAACCGAATCACTGTCTGCTGCCACGTTTGCATTTGGTGTTGTGTTGAGTGTTTCCACGTCTCTGTGCTCTGATCCAAAGTCTGAACCAGCACCTGGAGAGCTCCATGTTTTGCCCCAGAATAATGGTAGAAACTCATCTGTAGGATCAAAACGCAAAGAAGATATCACCAGTTGTTGTCGGGCAGTGGTTGATGGTTTTGTCAGCAGGACACCCAAATAAAGGATTTCTTTACCCGACAGGTCTGACTGGGCAGGAAGACGGGACTGCTCAGGTCTGCTGTCGTTGTGTTTCCTCTGACAGGTGAGAGCGACAGGAAATGTGCTAAAGAAGAGAGAACACAAAATATGATAATACAAAACATTCTGTTTGATGTGATGGTTGTTAATTGAAAATGTATTTACTGTATGTCTCATTAACTTCAGATGCTCTTACCTGATGTGCTGTTGGTGTGGTCATGTTTGAGTCCTGGGACCTCAGTTGTTCTGGTCCATCCTGAGGTCTGGATCAGGTCACAGAATCCCCCCTCCTCAAAGTCACATCTTTTATATCTGGAGCCTTCAACAGAAAACATTCAACTTGTGCTTTTTGTGTCACCCTGAAATATATTCTACCATTAATCTGTGTGTTAGGATTAAACTGCGGGGGCCACGCAGCATAAAGATTCATCAGCTCAGTGGAGATCAGAGACAGATCGTTGTTTGTCTTTATGGCCAAATGTTCAACAACATTGAAGCAGACAATGAGTGAGTTACGATTGGACTCACAAGGCAGGAGGACCCAAATGCAGGACACAGACTCAGGGGAAGGTTTTGCAGAAGTTTAAATAATACAGAAAACATTTTTCATCCTTGGTTAAAAAGCAAGACAAATCAAAAAACACATGAACATCAACTCACACGAGTTGCTAGATCCTCAAGAACACGAAGCACTGACACATGGACATGAAGGAGACGAGAAACATGAAGCAAACACACTGGAGCATGAAGCAACAATCTGGCAACAAGACAAGGGAAGACACTGACTCTATATGCACATCAGCTAACAGGGAACAGGTGAACACAATCAGGGCGGGGCACACAATCACACAGGTGGGAAACACACAATGACAGGAAGTAAAGAGACCTGAAACATGAGAGAGAGTGGATTTCAAAATAAAACATGCCACACCAGAACAAGAAACCAGAAACATAACAGACATGAAAACCAGACGTGACAAGACGTAACCTGACATGGAAAAAAGGAACACGAGACAAGAAAACACAAGGCCAAAAAACAAACAGGACATGGATGAAGAGGTCCAATAACAGTTATGTAATACAAACACATCTTGGGATTATACTTTGTTACGATTGTTCACTTGGATAATATATAAAAACATGTTCACTACAACATTTTCTTATTTTCTATATACATTAATTGTCTATTTATTCATTTTATTAATGTTTAAAGACTGAATTACATGCTTTTACTTTGAATGACTAAACAGGAAAGAAACAGGAAAAACCTGCATTGAATAACGATTTCTATGATGGTTATTAAAAACATTCCCACTATTATAAGAGGGGAATGAACGATAAATGACCTCCAGAAGAAAAAAAATAGACAAAAGAAAAACAGTCCTCTTTGTGATAAGCATCTATTATATGTTTTAGTCTTTAGTGGTTCTTTTTAAATTAGATAGTTACGTAGTGTGTGAATTTGTGTGTGTAACCTGAGATGGAAATGGCCTTGATGGTTTTGACTCAAACAGCATTATTGTACATCGCATGCTGGAGTTCACCCATTCATTCAGGTCAGGGACGATTTCAGGAAAATGGAGTTGTAACACATCGTGTGCAATATGTATTTTAATCTGACTGAGTTTTCTGTTCTACGTTTTCTCCTCCTTCTCTTAACATCACCCAGTACTCACAGTCCTCCTCGTCGCTTCCATCTCCACAGTTGTCAGTGAAGTCACACTCGCGGTCTTTGGGCACACACAACCCCTGAGAGCAGGTGAACTCCTGAGATAAACAGGCCCCGACAGGCGTCTTGGTAAACTCCAGAGAGAGAGCCGACAGCAGCCACGCCGAGCTCAGCAGCGACGTCAACAGCCTGGTCATTGTTTGTCCTTTAACTCGAGAGCCCTCTCTTCACCTCCACATTAAGCATTTTGTTGTTTGGACACAAGGAAGAACTTGTGTCGAGGTAGAGCTTCACCGCGTACGTTCCGATCCCGTGTGTCTACTGTCTAAGCTGCTGGCATGTTGTAAAGGGTAATAAGTGGCTTTTATGGCTGTTACTCAATGTGAGGTCACTTAGCCCGCTCATGTGTTCCTGTATTTTCCATGGACCAATGTCATTACAAGAAGAAAGCAAAAGAAAGAAAAATAATTATCAGCTATGAGAAAATTTCTTGGTTGCTTCTTTTTAAAATGTAACATTAGAGTTAAGATTAGTCTCAAAATAGAAGTAAAAAGCTGAGTGTTAGATGATACCCACTGACTGAAATGTGAATGTGAAACTACAGCCAGCAGCCGGGTAGATTAGATTATTCATTTACATTAAATCTTGTCAGTTTAAGTTATGTAAATCAAAGCCATGTTAATGTGTTCATCATCTGAATTCAGGGTGCTAAAATGTGCTAATTACCACTAAACACAAAGGAGACCATGAACTTTAATCAAAGATTCTCTCTGGGGGAAACATGAATGGTGGCGCTAATAGTGAGTTGGAGGGTCACTAAAGTCATTAAGGTTCATCATTTGGGCATGCATGGTGAAAAGTCTTTGTTTCTCTAAGTGTGTGTTGAGCTGTAACTTAAGCAATGTGTGTTTACATTCTTATCCCCCAAAGGTCTTTTAGATAACCACTGCTAATAACATCTCATTTAATTGCAAAACTGTCAGTCTGTGTTGGTGGAACCTGCGAAGAGTCTGCAGAGAGTCCGCTGTTGATAAAACACATTAGCTCTAAATAATTACAAGTTGAAGCAAAGGAGAGAAGAGCTGAGGTTGGGAATATGAACTGCCATGAAAGAATCATTAACTGTGTCCAACAGGGCTCAGCCCCACTTTACAGCGAGGCGTAATTTCATTTCACAGCAATCAATACAGACGGGATCTTAAAACAGACAAGCAGCAAGCCTGTACAAGAGCTGCTGTAGTTCAAATGAAATTAACCTTGAGAGAAAAGGCGAGTTGGACGGCTCCTTTGAGGACGAGGGACCGATGGAACAAGGAAAAGATCGCGTCTGCATTGACCTCCATTGGCAGTGGTAGTGCGAGTGTACAGAGTGCCGCTGGCAGTATGTTGAAACAGTGCCACATATAGTGCGGAGGGCCAGAGGTTGAAATGTGTCCTGTTGAGCTGTTGTTTCAAAATACAAAAACCTCATCCAATTGCTTTGAAAATTAACATCAGGATGCAAAAATACGCGAGGGGAAGTAATCTGAGCTCATGCTGATCATCATCTTATTACAATTTCAACATTTAACAGTGTGACAGGAAGGTGCAAGAGTACAGAATAGCAGCGTGGTCAATCACGGTGACTCATGACCGCAATTAGCTGATCTCAACAAGGGGGAGTGATTAACATCTGCCGGCAAAGAGCCGAGCCAACGGGCCAGCACAAAAGCTGACTTCATTGTGCAGTAAATAAAGCAGGAGTCCATTAAAAATAATTATTTTCGCACATCATTTTCAGTGAACCAGTATGTAAAAGCAATCCATCACTGCAGTGCTGATACTGCAAGATGAAACTTTTAACCTCACACAAAGAAGAGTCTGTTCAGAAATGAAGACCTAGAGGAGAATATGATGGTGAAAAGAGTGTCTGTGTCTTTCATGGTTTTGGATAAAACCAAATAACACTGATGTGACTACCTACACTCCCTTGATAAGGTGGAGGAAAACTAATCAAAATAGACATTTGATAACCTGCTGAAAACTCCATAGAGTTTTTCAAACTTTGTTAATAAGCAGTTTTTTTTTACCTCAAAGAGGAAGTGCTGGACAGATCTTGAAAAACAGACCATACTCTTTGAAACAGGTTTCTTTTGAGAAGTGCTGATAAAACAAGTGCGCTGGAAGGTCAAAGTGAGTTATAGAAAGCAGTGGAACCGGATAACAAGGAGGCGACATCAAGACGTTAAATTTTGATGATGCCAGATAAAAAGTCAGAGTCACATCGTCAAAGTTATTACGGCTCAGACTGCGGAGGATAAAAACGTCTACACCAAATTTCATTGCAATCCATCCAACAGTTGTTTGGACATCTCACTGCAAACCACAAACTGTCAAGCTAATTGTGGCTGGAGAAAAAGTCAGTCAATCCATCAAAGTCAGCAGGATTTGCCCTCTGGGAAACATGAACCTCTCTCCAAAGTTTCATGGCAATCCATCCAATAATTGTTGACGTTTGGCAGTCTGGACGAAAGCCGTGGTCAAACCAACAGACCGTCATGGCCATCCATAAAGCCACATCGTTAGCATGACTAAACTGCACTGCTGTAATTTTCAGCAGATCCTCCCTCCACAGCTCAGCTCACCTTGTTAATTTGAGTCTGTTCGTGTATTTCTTCCCTCCTCTGCTTATGAATTCTTAAAAAGTCTTCTAACTCAGTTCACCTTCATGAGGGAAACTGAGGTCAAAGCACTTTAAGTGACTTAAATAAGACAAATTCATCTTTACATAGCAGAGGCCGGTGTGACCAGGGCGACCATTTGTCAAAGATTTGAACTAATCTGTTTCGCGCACATAGTCTTGTACATATTAAAACAAGAATGTGATTAAATCTGGTTCCCACCTGCAACCAGACTGATTGTTTTTGACCTTAAATTTTTTTTTTCCTCTGATGATGATGTAATGGCGATTGGGTGGGTACCTTCACACAGCAAAATATTAACAGCATGTAACGTGCAATGGAAAAGAAATTTGAAGTTAAAAAACCCATTATCTCGCAAGTTTCAAAAGAACACAGTGGCACTGTGCTGAACAGAAAGCCAGGGTGTACAAAGAATTTTTGCCTGGTGTCACTTTTTAATGCGGAGCTGCAACAAATCGGGTTATATCATGCTGTAGCAAAGACACAGACGGGCAAAGAATAAATGAAAACAATCAATGAAATCTCCATGAAGCGCACGCTTTAGGTTCCCAGACAAATTTCCATTCAGCAGCTGCAGAAGAGCCATTGAAGATTCTGCGTGTGACCGCATTTTTATTGGAAATGTGGCTCCAGGAGAGAAAAAGAAACCAAGTTAAATTGTGTTGCCTCATCATTCATCTTCATAATCGCCCTCTTCCTACCCCGGCGCCTTTCGACAGTTTGTTAATTAGAACATATTGACAGCGAGGAACATTTGCATCACATTTTGAATGCAGCCAATCTTCCTGCAGCGGCGGGGGTGTGCAGCACCTGCTAATTTTCCTCCAACCTGAATCCAGCGAGTGAATGCTGAGTGAAGTCACCATAACAGCTGGGGTTTAATCTTAACATTGTACCTGCAGGAGACGCTTCACTCAGCACCTCCCATTCAGCACAGTGTGAGCGGGAAGGTCCTGCAGCGCTCCGTGACGTGTGATTGTGCACAGGGCAGCTAACAAAGTCATGACAAATGAGCTGTGTGAGCATTAAGGCCTGAGTGTTGCATCCACTCTGTCAGATCCTCGTCCTCTCACAATGCTGCCTTCTGTCAGTATTCAAGAGGCACTCGGCCAAAATACATACGTCCAAAGTAACTTACAGGAAGCCACTTAGCTTTTTTTTTTATAGCTGGAGTGCATCGTGACTCATGCTTTTCATTTGAAGCCCCTTGCAGGCAACCAGATTTTATTCTTAAAAGCATAAATCAGAATAACAGTGAAGGAGTGGTGGAGGAAGTATTCGGACTATTTCCTTAAGTAAAAGTGCAACACTGCGACACAAAAATCTTCTCTTACATACAAGTAATGCACTGAAAATGTCACTTGACGAACAGGAGCAATAGTTAAATGCCCTTAAAGTATTAAAAGAAAAACTATTCAGTAAAAATGACAATATTTTCCTGATGCATAAAGCAGCATAACATTAAAATATCCCATAATTATACACACTATACTACAATATGTGATTAAGCATACCTACTTCCACTCCACCACAGCAGTACATTAGTTAAATTTTCCTTACAATAACTCACCTAATTACAGAAATTCGTAATCAGATCAGTAAGACATACTGTAAATAATGCATTGTATGATGATAGAGTCTTTTGGGAGTAAAGATCCTGTTCTTCTCTCCCCCTGGTCGTTAGCCCTCAAAGTAAATCACCTGAATAATTACAGCTCGATTAATGACTAACAGAGAGTTTCATTAGAATGGAGGAGAGGACAGGCTTTATAATGGCAATCCAGAGTGATCCCAGAGATAAAATCTGACCTGAATTAACATCCCTTTCATCCAGCGTAAATTTAACCTTTGAAACTTTTTCTCCAAACATCAAACTAACGCTGCAGTCTGGTCAGTGTTGCTGGTTTTATAGTGAAAAGACTCTATAGCTGTGGGATGAAAAGGAATATGACAACTCAGATCATTTTTTGAAAGTCAAGTGTGACAAGTTAAAAGGTATAAATGCAAAAAATGGTATGTTTACATTTTGTCATTTATTGTTATTTTTTTTCTGT
>JBAJHX010000046.1:13134607-13149095 GCA_037176925.1 Amniataba percoides | reverse complement strand
CACACACACGTGTATAAACATATATGTGTATATATGTGTGTGTGTTAGGCATAGGCTACCTTTTACCTTTTTATCAGGAAACACTTCTTTAAACCAGTCTGCATCTGCAAACTGGTTGAGGAAAGACGGCACTTCAGGACTGGGTTCTCGCGGTGGTGGTGGTGGTATTCGTATTGGTTTTGGGGTCATTGGAGGGCGAGGACAAGGAGTGGGAGGAGGAGTAGGAGTTTGAGGTTCTTCTATTGGAGAAATTACCTGTGGAAGCTGCAGAGACCAAAGCAGATAAACACATAGATGCACACACAAAACAGAGCTGCTATCTGTTCCATTATGAATTTAGGGCAATACAAATTCTTACTTCTTCAACTTTTTCCACTACGAGAGGCCTCTTGAGTATTATCTTCTGGACAGGATATGGCTTGGCTTTCATCAGGGTCTTTGGTTTAGGATTTGTTGGTGGAGCAGTTTTTTGTTCCTGTTGACAATACATCCGTGTGACAAGTATTGTAAATAAATATTCAGAAACTTGAATGAAACAGTAAATTGCATTAAAAATAAAAGAGTAGATTCTACTGTAAATGTCTGCAATAAAAGTCCCGAATGACTGAGTATCATGTTTTTCTTGTCATGCTAACAGGTTTTACCGTATTTTTCTCTACATTCACAGGAATGTTTAATTTAGGTGCAGGGCGGATGTCTTCTTTTATAGTCGGTAGGTTACAGGGCTTGTCGTCATGTGGGTCAGGATCAAATGAAAGTAGATGTGTGTCAAAGGTTTCCTCCAAGTCAGAATGAAAACACAGAATGATCATTATTTAATCATATGGTTATTTCTGCATAATGAGAGTGGGCAAAACATTCATATAAAATGGCTGACTTCTTAAAAGTGAAAACAAAAATACTATGACATTTGCATCATGCAGAAAAGGTTGTAGATTAATATTGTGTTTCACAAAGGTAAAAATTTGTGTCCTATTAAACTTATAAAGGGGTGCACACAGGAGCTGTCACAGTGTGTGTGTGTGTTCTGAAACCTTAAAATTGGGTGGCAACCCGTATATTATCTTCATGTAGTGGTCAAAAGCCTCTTTCCTGGTTTCCTTCGTGCTGGGAGGCTTCCCTTTCCTGCATTTTACTGAGCCCTGTAGGAGTGCGGTGAGGTCCATGTTCAAGGTCACTAAGTTCTCCCACTTCTGCAATGAAACAGATTGAAAAGATATTCACCTTCATTTTTTTTAAACACATTTTACAGGATGCAGTTGCCTTAAAATATCGATTCACACACACCTTCTGTCTCCACGTGTCTTCGGTCAGCAATAAATTGCAGTTGATTGCTTTCAGCTCGTCTTCTCTGTCTGTGCTCGTGTCCCTGTGTGTGAACATTGCTTATAGCTTATTGGGTCATTAATTTGGATTAATCTGAATGTGTGAAATGAATAAATCTTACTTTCTTTTGCGGCTCTTGTTTTTTTTCTCGATTATAGGCAAGTCAAGAACAGGCTCAGCACGATAAGTGTAAAGGAGCTGTGAGGAGAGAATTTGATTTAAAAAATGTTTTGTTTATATTTTGCAGCTTTGGTTGAAAATGCTTAAATTACACCTCACGTCCATAAACATCACTGAGCAGTTACCATTTCTTGGTAGTCATGTGGCAGGAACTCTGCGCAATTCATCCTGTACAGATCCCCCCTGATCCCAAGAAACAGGCCCCCTCCAAACCCACCGTAAGCCAGACACTCGGGCACTGCATTCAGCCGCAGCATGCTGGAGGGGTCACAAAATATAACTGATTCACTGTATGCTCCTCACATCTGTAATGCAAAAGATCAGTGGCAAATAATGCGCTCAAACCTAATGAGGTGATTCTCCTCATTCCAAATGCGCACTGTCCCATCTAGACTGCTGGAGACAAACACCTCCAGATCAGGGCACACACACAGTCCTGCAAGAAAGGCCAGCAAAAGCCAAGTCACTCATAGACATACGAACAACACAGCACCATTCATTACAGATTAGTGATTTTTTTGGACACAAAATTTCATTCAACATTTTGTTATGTGACCTGTGAAGGGGTCTAAGTGTCCTTCCTTGGGTGGGTAATCAGTATGGCTCTTGTTCAGTAGGTTAAAGGGCATCATGTTGTAGGTGCCACTGTTGGGTTCATAAAAGGTCAAGGCCAGCTGGGGTCCCAGTGCAGCCAGGTAGACTTGAGGCTGGCCACAGTGCAGAGTCAGCAGCTGGCTGAGGCACTCCTGGACGTAAGGATTTACTCTCCACACTGCCACTGTCATGTCCTCACCTTAAGGATTAGAGTAAATTCATTACATTATCAGGGACAAGGGTACAAAGGCAGTAAAGTTAAGATGGGAAATACCTGTGGAGAGAAGGTAGCCGCTCTCAGGGTAGACCTGCATTGCAGTCACTCTCTGGCCACCGTGTGCCGGCGTCCTGTATGTGACTTTCCCGTCACCTATTTTCAGAACACTCACACAGCCTCTGCTTTGGCCAAGAATGATCAGAAACCTGTTGCAAGGACAGAAATACAGTAAAAACAAAAAGTCAAAACAGTAACTTTTGCTTCTTAGTATATTCACTTTGAACTCCGTACCGCATGCAGAAAAAAGTCTCACTTATTCTTGGCATCATCAAGAGCTGCCATGTTCCTGTGACTGCATCCTCTTCTCTCCTGCAAAATCCTCCACTCCTCTACAGCGCTCTGTGTTTCAGCCACACAACTGTAGAGTACCATGCAGCATGCTGGGCCAGGGATTGGCAGATTTTGGGCATCATTCTCAGTCACATGGTCCCTGTGCTGCCAGGGCCCCTGGCCTCTCCTGTTCCACTCTTGCATCAAAGTGATTGGATCAGTGAGCGTGTTGGCTTGAAGCACCGTACCTGCCTCAGTCAGAGCCAGTAGAATCTCTTTGTGCAGGCAGTAGTCAGCACACAAAATCCTCTCCTTTGCCTTGAAGGAAGTCAACACTGCTCCTGTCTCTGCAGCCACAAGCTTGATATCAGTGTTCCCGCTGAGACAGAGGACTCGTGTAGGCCAAGGAGCAGGGAAGGATGAAACTAGGATTTGTCTCAGTGGGACGTCTTTGTCTGCTTTGAGCTTACAGTGGAGGGAGTATAGGGCTCTAATGGTCCAGAAGTCTACTCCCTGGTGAGAGAAGGAGAAGAAAATGTCTCCCTTTCTAGTGCTACCTATACTCAACGGAGGGTTTTCCTGGTCTGTGTGGACGCACTCAACAACATCACCCTCTTCCAGGTTCCAGCAGCGGATCGTACAGTCCTCAGAGGCTGACAACAGCATGCTTAGAGCGGAGCAGTAGAACAGAGAGTTCACTACACCTTCACACAAAGAAACAGAGGGTATTACACTGAAGCAAAGAGAGACAAAGACAACGTGGATAGAAGTTATGATTTTACCATTATGTCCGACAAAAGCCACGCGAAGCTCCCAGTCTGGACCCCACACTCTGATGGAGAGCTCTTGAGATGCAGTGATCAAACAGTCCAACTGAGAGCAGTACACGATTGCAGTGATATCTCTGTAAAGCATAACTTGTTAATGTGTATGCTGCTGAAAAGATTTACCCTGCATCTGTCACATCGCATACGCACCGTGAGCAGAGGTTCTTCTTGTGCTCCATAACCTTCCCCGCATCGAGGTCGACCACCGTCACAACATGCCTGCACACAGCGAAGGCTCTGTGGGGCCTGTCAGATCGCGGGGGAGCCAACGCCAGCTGAGTGAAGGTGCTGTGCCGCAGCCCCTCCTGTATCTTCACCTTACACCTCATGAGCATCACCGACCACACGCACACGTTCCCCTCGCCTGCCGTCACCATCTCCACAGAGTGCTCTGCAGCCCGACACACACGTATGTCCAGGGCATCGTGTGCAACGTCCACCGGGCGCAACTCGGCGTCCAGGCGTGTGAAGACAGGCCCCGGGCCCCAACCCACCAGACAGCCTAAGATCTTTGTATCGGTCAGGCCCAGGAAAGGGAGGGGTGCCGAGGAAGTCTGCCTAACGTGGCCGTTGGCTGTGTGAAGGCAAACTGTGTTGTCTGAATGGAGGCTGATGAATGCTGCAGCAGCTTCAGAATACATCATGAACCGCACGGGGCTGTCACAGGGGAAATGCTGCAGGCGATGGAGGCCATGAGTGAACACATGCTGTTTGCTCAGAGACCTTCTCACCTGGAGAGAAAAGGAGAAAAAGCATGAGATGTGCAAGACCTCTTAAAAGCAGGTGAGCATCATGCCGGTGCGGTTCTACCTTGACTGGAGCTTGTTTCACATCCTGCTTGAACAAACTCTGCTTCCCAAGTGTCCTCCCATTTGATGTCCCGTTCCCTTGAGACCGCAGCCTCAGGGTGGTACTGGGAAAGACCACTGTTGTTCTCGTCTCCTCTCCCGGGGTCACCATCTTCACTGCACTTTCTGCACAGGACTTTTGAACTTCTGCAGCATAATTCTCTCTTTTCGCTGGTGGATTAACGTGTGCAAGGTTTACTAGAAAAACACAAAGAAAGTCAACTTTCACAGGCAGTCAGTGGTGTTCAAATATTAAGTTGTTGTCTACTTTAAAATAGTGATTAATAAAACTGAACAATCACACAAATTATCTCCTGTGAAACCATCTGTAGTTAACCACTTAATTTGGAGTCACCAAATAAGGTTTTTCACAAAACTTTATTTGTGTATTTGGTTATACAGTTTGGTTATACAGTTAAACTCAGATATTGGCTAAAATGATTGCAAAAAGTGTAAAAATTCAAGCTTCAAGTCAACATCATAAGACAAGCAAACAACAAATAAACAAAATAACTCACTTATTAGCCACTAATATAATCACAGTAAAGCTTTTTGTTTTCCTCTATAAAGATTTATAACGCCAGCTAGCAGCCTAAAAATGAATTTGACAGTGTTTAAGTTTGTGTTTACCTTGGCCCAACTCGTAGTTATGTCCCCCGGGTGCAGAAGTCTCTTTTTAATCACACATTGTTCAGTGAATTGAGATAAAAACAAAGAAAAAAGCCTGAACAAGTTTCCTCTCGACGTCCTGGGGCTCAGTGCTTGTTGCTAAGCAACGGGTCGCTCGGCAGCATCAAGTCTGAAACAAAAACTTAAACTTTGACTTCAAAATGCTCTCTGGCTCTGTGTAAGTGGGTTTATTTGCTTTTTTAAAGATTAGATTAATAAAAAAAAGGTGAAAAAGGGCTACTTTTTCAGGGATATGAGATGTGGGAGTTTACCTGGGAGTTTACACCATTTTGTAGATATTTTATTGGCTGATACTATTTAGACTAATTTATACTCTAATCTTTTTGCATCAATTTACATACTTTTTATTTCTGCACATAAATTGTTTTCTTCACAAAGACCAGAAACCTTGTTTGAAGTTATACCCAGGGTTTGGCAGGTGCTTTTAAAAATCATATAACTGAAAAACAACAATCCCATCTGTTGTGCAAGAGCTTATAAAGAAACTCAGCTGCAGACATGCTCAGTTTATTGTACAAAATTAAACTTGTTAATACCATACAAATATTTTACATGAATCAAACTGTAGAAATATTTATATCGACAAACATTTACAACAGATGTTCCTTATAATGTTTTTTATGTTAAAAGATGTTAAGTAAATTGTGGCCCATGTAAAAGATCTTTGGTATTCAGCCACATTGTTTTCAAAATCTATGTGTCATCAATTTATATGACATATACTATCAAAAGTGATGGTTTATTAATTGAGCTTTATGCTCTTCCAGAGTCTACAAACACAGTAAATTGTCACACAGTCACATTAGTCGAAACGCAGCCATATATGATGAAATGTTTCAAAAGGCTTCAATCATCAAACTCTCCAGCTTCTCCTCTTCTGCAGCAGCGGGCACAGTCAAATTTCTTGCAAAATAGTGCATTTCAATTTTCCCTGACTCGTGTGCAAGTGCTATCCCTGAGTATGTGTTTTGTTGTCTTGAGTCTCCGAACACAGCCATGGCCGTCACCCTGAAAAAAGAGCAGAACACACACATCAATACTGCAAATCTAAAATTCCCAAGAGAAGTCATCCCTCATGTCTGTCTGTTCTTACCTGTCAGAATTCATCATTTCGGTGACCACAGGTTCGGTGTCGTTTTTCAGCAGGTCCCATACGTGAAGGCGAGAGGCCGCGTCGAGCACGCAGAAGACCGTCGGCCTGGTTTGGGCCCACTGCAGAGAGACCACCGCTTCACCATCTGTGCTGCTCTTCCACTCTGCCACAGGCTGCTCATGACTGACCGCATGCAGCCTGATGCTGCCGTCCCCACAGCCCACCTGGAGTAAGAGCGAAAAACGAGTAGATTATATGGTATATTATTGATTTAGTTCATGGTACTTTGTGTAAATTAATGCATCTTTTAATTTACATTAGGGTCTTATTAGTATGCTGCACCATGAGCTCACAAAAGTAAGCGTATTGATTTTGGCATTTGCTGTAATAGCATTAGAGTTTAATTTGAGATCAGTGAATTACAATATATGGAATGGATTCTAATCAAAGCACAATGAGAGTAGTTTCCTTGCTACTCATTGTGCACAGCATTAAACCCCTACAGACCATAGTTGTGTTCTCTCACCAAGAAAAAGTGTTGTTTGAAGGGAGAAAAGTGGATTGAGCTGACATCAACAGGTCGGCTTCCACCCTCCTGGAACCTGTAAAACTTTGGTGGAGCCTTCAAACCGTGACTCGTTCCATGACTGACCAGACCCTGGACAGAAATTATATTGATAAACTTTCACAAAAAGGCACAAAACAGTGAGATGGTTTGACGTGAAAGGTTATCAGCCTGTGGCGGGCGAGATTATGCTCACCATATTGGTGCCGATAAAGAAATGATTGGAGTCTGTCGGGAGGAATTTCAAATGAAGAGCCTGCAACGGTCCCGTTTTCACCGCGTCTAGTGGCGTAGCCCTGAGAGCCATACAGGCAAAGAGAAGGAGTAACATTCCAAACCAGAAGTCAAAGGTTAGAGCGTTCCCAAGCAAAAAGCAAACTGTGCAACAGTAGAACACGATACTCCATCAAATTCACACTACGCGTACAGGACTGCGGATATGTTCCCATCAGATGTTGAAGTGACAAACACAACAGGCCGTGGTACATAACAAACAAGATCGTATAACCACGACGGAGCAGCTGTGTTCCACTGGGCAAAGACATTGTGGGGTATTTTGGGCCAAGCGGCTGGCAGTGACGGATGATCATCACAAGCTATTTATCAATCTCACCTCTCAGCAGTGACGAGGGAGGAGCTGTGAAGTAGCTTTACTTTGCCCCCTGGCCTGAGGCCTGCAAGAGAGAGGCTGAAGCTGGGACCACATGCGTTCGAAAGTATGTATTATTTGTGGAGGAAGAGCGAGTGCTCTAAAACGTGACTGCCTTACCTAGGTCTGTTGGAGAGCCCGCTTCGCTGGCTTTTGGGAGCTCCACTACCACCTAATGGACACAGAGAGGAAGTCATGTGAGTCCATCATCACATAACTTTCTTGTTTGTGTGTAGCAGGGTTTCAAAGTTGCCCAACAAGGAGCAAATATCTGCATATGAATGGACACATAGGATGTAATTCTGAGCCTCAGTAATGTCAAAAATCCATTCTTTGTCTTCCTTATATTTAGGATACAACCGTTTTCATGTAGGTTTTGGAACAGTCGCCATAATTTTGGAGGAGGTATAATGTTGCCATGGAGTTTTGCTGTGGGATATAACTTAAAGACATCTGCCCTGTTTTTTCGGCCTGTATTTGTTTGTGTTTTAGAAAAGTGGCACCATGAAAGGTATGCCAAATTAGCTATTTGAAATGTACCCATGAATGTAAATGTGATGATTCTCAGGCAAGTATTGGACTTATAATGAGGATCTTTTTTTCTATGATTTTATTGTTATCTATTTGAGATGGACAGTGAATATAAGTGCAAATTGCAGTGAAATTGAAAATCTAAATTGGAAAATATGTGAATTATGTCTGTGCATACATTGGACTAAGTAATGACTGAGAAGGAATGCAGTATCTGAAGCTGCAAAAGCAAAGTGCAGCAAACCAAGGCTGAAGAGTTTTAATGTAGCATAACTGTCTTCATAAGCTGTGTTTACAGCCATGCGGTTGATGCTGCTGATGAGCAGGCTACGTTATAATAACTAACTTCTGTTGTTTTTAGATCCTGGCACCTGTCACTTTCACTTTGTGCGGCACCTTCACCTCTTATCTCTGATTTACTTTGTGACCAAAACCTACCCAGAAATTCAAAACCCCACTTTCATCCAGAGAGGCCAGCTGGAATGACAATCCTGAGGACCCTGGGTAATGAAACAAAATAACAATAAATAAATATAGCGTCAACTGTGAATGGCAAGCACATCAGGAATATTTATGAAATGATACTCAAGAGCAACACCAATGTGTTGACCATTCCTCTACCATTCCATACCTTCCTCAGATACCAGAAGGGGGACCTCTGGCCTCAGCCCCCCTCCTACAGCAGGGGGGACGACTTCTATGGACGTCACGGATGAGAAATGGCCTGAGCTCGCCATCACTGCATCTGTGTTGACAAGGTGAGAAAAGGGGGGGTATTAGCATACACTGATGCAACATCACTGTTACGTAACGAAATAAGCCTCAGTGAACTTTGAAAGTGACAGAAAGGACAGGGGCTATCCTCAATCACCGGTAACAGTAAATAAGGATGTTTGTCATTTGGTGCCTCCTGACTTTCATTTCCCTGGGACTGCAGTACAAAGAATGAAATACACAACAACAAAGATGACTGAAGGAGAGATCTAGGGGCTTTATGTTCTCAGAATAAAGGCATACTAAAAAAGCTCTGCATACACATGCTTGGTGTAAGGTTGCAGAAAGTAGAATGACTATATATTTTCAGGGGAAACAAAAAAGGTGCTTATATCAGGTATCAGGTTTGAAAAATATTCAAATTGATATGTGCTCCCTAAAATGTATCACAGTAATCACGGAATCAATAATTCAATAATATTATTAGGAATTATTGTTACATACATCTTGCATGTACAGACTGAGAAATATGATATAAATATCCATACGTTCATGCACTTGGTAAGTACTGCAATTCTAGGCCTTATCATCTCTACTGGTTTAGTTGATATTTGTCATACTTTAGCTGGTATGAATGTGTAACACATTAAATGATGTTGCATTAAAAATGTTTTAAATTAACCTGTTTCAATATTGCAGAACCCCCTAGGAATCCCTAACAACAATGAAGAAAGCAGCAGGAAAAGGCACCAAATGTGTCACACAAAACAAGTAAATTATTAATATTACTAAAATCATCTTGTGAATATCTTCAAACCTTCAAACCCTTCATGCCTACAGATTTTTATCTGTGGTATTATCATCTCAATCAGCTATGTCCAAGTTTTGAAAAACGGACTTCTGATGTCAGATGTCATGTCATGTCATGTCTGTTACATACCAGTGGAGAAGGTGGGCTGTCGGAGAGTCCACTCATCTTCTCCTAACTTCAAGCGGTAATGGTCGCTAGCATGCTCCCTCAGGTCCCACAGCGCTACAGAGCCAACTGATGTGCCTGCAAACACCAATATGGCCTTTCCTGGGCTGAAGCAACAACACTGAACCTGCAACAGAGAAAATTTAACAAAATCAGTGTGTGTCAGTGTGTTGTTGCATTTTAAGACTGGCCTTTTGGGTGTATTTATAAAATAAAATATGGAGAATTACACCATAATCACGATATATAATTGTGGCAACTTATTTATCTTATTTATCGCAAGTAACTTTGCTACAGTTGAAAAATGTCACCTCAGATTCGTAGACAAGCACTTTTTGAGGTCTGGATGGCTCCCAGATGTTCCAAATGCAAATGATGGTGCAGCTGTCAAGACGCACAGCGCTGGGCTTAGTTGTGGGGTTGTGGACTGACATCATGGTGTGCCTCTGGACATCAGAGAAGTGCACCAGGCTGATGGAGCGACCTGTAATTGATCAAAAATGGTGGAGTCCATGTGAGCAGTGTAATCAGATGTATATGCTGGTTGATTCAGCATATTCCAAATGGCTGCCATAGTCCATAAGGTGTAAATAACAACTAACAGCTGATAAAATACTGATGGTTTTGGAGTGCAGTTAGCGTAAGAAATGTGTACCATAAAGAAAAGGCAACTTAGTGTTGAGCTGTAAACTTCCATCACTAAAAGACAGAGTGTCTGCTTGAGACTTCGGCTTCCTCAGGGACTTTCTCTCAGCTTGATCTTCTTCCAGCAAGACAACCATCACCTTCATTCAGTCATGAAAAAAAACAATTGTCAGTTTTGACCATGACAAATCCTCATGCAGAAAGTCAAGAAAGACCAAGAAAGCTAACCTGCGAGGCTGAGCGCAGAAACGCTGCCAGACGCTGTGAGTCAAAGCTCATATCAGCTTTGTATCGCGTTTCATTGGAGTGGTTTGGATCTAGCAAAACAAAAACATTGTTTTTGAAGAAGTAAACACTGAGTTCATCAGAGGAAAGAAAACTTTTAAGCTTTTCCTTACCACCACAGGCTCCACTGTGCTCTGGAGGATGCTGCGTCCACTTCTCACCCACCTCTATGTCCTCTGTTTGGATGTCTCTGTCTGCATTATCCTCATTACACTGAACGTAAGCCTGACAGGGATGTAGTTTTCAATGTTATTCAAACACAAAAAAATATTTGACATTTCCTTTTTTATAATTTGGTTATAGGTATCTGTGTAAAGCAAAAGTGACAACAGAAAGAAATACTGACCTGCTTAGTGTTTGCAGTTCCAAAGTTTCTAATGTACATGTCATACTCATTAACAGGTGGAAGATCCAAAAGGGAGAATGTTGTCGAGAAATCCAGATCAATCAAACGAAGAAGGTCTGCACTGCGTTTCCTGGTGTTGGAAAAAAATACACATTGGAGGCACAACTAAAGAATAAAGGAGATATTTCTAAATATGCACTAAATATCACTTTGCACAGATGCTCAAATTAATATAAAGTGCTTAACTGTGAGGATCCAATCTTATGACAGTTACACAGTTAACATGAAGATGTTTTTGGTAAATGAACCTACTTCTGTTTGGTGGCAACTTTCTTGCTGACTTCGCGCTGCTTTGCAGCCACAAAGTCGATGAACTTGCCACGCTGGGAGGCTGCACTCTGGTTCTTTTCAGATCCTGTGAACAGATGAGTTATATCTCCTATAATTATGCACAATATTTAGAACATTTAAAAACACATCTGGTGACACACAAGTGTTTTAATTAAAAGATATATTTTACATTAGGCAGAAGAACAATCTGTACCTCTGGACCATTTAGGCCTATCTTCCTCCTCTCTGCTCGTACTCTGTCTGGACTGAGCTGTTCCAACTCTCTCGTTCTCTTCATCCATGGCTCTCTGAATTGCTTCGATCTCCTTTCTCCTTTGCGGTGTGAGTTCCTCTCTCTCCTCACCCACCTCTGGGCGCTGCGGCCCATCATCTTCCTCATCTTCATTTGCGCTCTCATCCATCTCCTCAAAATCTTCTTCATAATCCTTTGAATAGAGAAACGTATCACTTATTACATACAATACGGTTAATGCTAAATAAAAATAAAGGCACAAGCACAAAAAGAATAAAACGTATGTGATAAACTCTGAATACTCACCAGTTTCTTAGAACATAAATCGATTACAGCATGCAAGAGTAAGATATAACAGGTAAATAAAATGTTGAAAAAACAACTAAAATTTAAACAAGAAAACAAAAAAAACACACACACATACAAATTTCATAATTAGACAGCTGCATTATCACCTCAAAGTCATCTTCATATTCCTGTTGAGCCGAATCATCATTTTCAACCTGCAAGTAGAAAATATATTAAACGATGCAGCACTACAGTGAAGCTGAAAGCTGAATAGAAGAAAGAGAGTGCACAGCATGCAGTAGAGACAGTAGAAAGCTAACAGACCAAACAGAAAGACCAGTTCAAGATTATTTTTTCTGTCTCAGCTAATAACATCATATAATCAGCCACAGCATGCAAAAAAGACACAGCAGTATGAATCCTAAAATAAGCAGCATAAGAAATGTAGCTGTGTGATCAAACTCTCTTAAAGTGTCATGTGATATTATACTGCGTATGCTCAGCCAGTTGTCAGTGACAATGAGAGAGAAACACCACCAAACTGAAAACAAAAGTTCCACAGAAATACCAAGTAATCAAGCATCTTACAGGCTCCTCCGTGTCTCCCACATCTTTCACATTATTTGTCCCCTGCTCAGACACCAATGCTACATCCTGGATTACAAAAATGAAACATGGGGAGGAGGGGGCCACATATTCCATTAGGGAACCATAAACATAGAATAAAATCATCCACAGGTTACAGAACAAAGGCAACTTAAAGGCATGCAAACCTCAGTTTTGGCCTCGTGGTGATCGCTTTTGTTAGATTTTTTGGAGCTGGTCCTGTCTCTGTGATGATTTCTTTCTGGTTCCTCCTCTTCCTCCTCCTCTCTGTGCCTTCGCTCTTTCTGTTTATCACGCTCTGCTCGCTCTCTGTCACCACGGTGATGCCTGACCTCTTCACCTGACCCCCTCACGTCTCGATGCTCCCTGGATTCACTGTCGTGCTTCCGCTTTTCATCCTGGAAAACAGCAAAATCCACACACATAACTCAAGTCACAACTCAACGTATCGTCAGACACAGGAACAATGTTAATTTAAACTGGTGCTTACATGATACCCTCTTTCTTTGTGCCTCCTGTCTCTCTCCTCCTTATGTCTTCTATGTTCTTCTTTGTGCTCTGCAGTCAAAAAGACATGAATTTCCCTTTGTGAAATAAATCTAAATAATCCTGTGATGTGTACACATTATTATTGCCTTACCTCTTTCCTCCCTTTGCTCCAAATGCTTTCTGTCTCCATGTCTGTCTCGTCTCTCTTTGTCACCCCTCTTGTCCTCACGTTCATCTTTGTGTCTCTCTCTCTCCCACTGCCGATCTCTCTTCTCTGTTTCATACTTGTCTGTCCGATCTCTTTCTCCCCCTCCATTCTCCTCACGTCTCCTCCTCTCCCTCTCCCGTTCCTCTCTCCTCCTTTCCTTGTCTTTCTCCTCCCTCCTCTCCTGTCTCTCTCTGTCCCTTTCCCTCTCTTTCTCCTTATCCCTGCGTCTCTCTCTGTCCCTCTCTCTTTCGTGCTCTCTCGCTTGCCTGTTCTCTTTGTAATCCTCATCGTACCTCTTTCCCTCTACATGCTTGTCTCTTTCCCTTCTCCTCTCTCTGTCCCTCTCATCTCTTCTGTCCCTTTCGGTATCGCCTCTTCTATCCCGCGAGCCCTCTTTCCTTCTCTCTCCGTGTCTGTCTTTCTTGTCCTCATCTCTTCTCTCTCTGTGTTTGTCTCTCTCTCGTGTGGACTCCTTCTCTGGATCTCTGCGACGTCTCTCTGTGGACTCCCCACCCCTGTGCTTTCTCACGCTGTCATCTCTCCTCCGTACATAGTCATCGCCACGTCCTTCCTCCTAGAAAAACAGTAAATAAAAACATTTGTAGGTGTAAATTTGTGATTCCAGCTTGGATCACCGTCCCCCAGTTCATTCCTAAACTCACCCTGATGTGTCTCCTCAGGTCACCTGGTCTCCATGTGTCCTCCTTGGTTAATTTCTAAATAAACAGACTTTTATGCTTAATGAATGTCCACATGAAAGTTCCTTTACAGACGGTATTAAAATATTTTATCACATTAAAACCAATCCTTGCAAAACAGCAGCAATAACGTTAACGACTTCCAAAGATAACTAATAACACCAGCGGACATGACGCTTTTCTGCTAGAATTACATTTCTTAGCTTCACTACACTCAATTACATTATGGTAAAGGAGTTACCTTGTCGCTGTGCATGTTCTCATCTGTGTTTTCTTTGTTTTTGAGGCTCTTCAAACGCCAAAAAATAGCTCATATTTTTGTAGCAACGTAGCCATGATGGTAAATCTCCAGTACGCATGCGCAGTTTAGTCGAAACCAAGGAGATCGCGTCACTTCGACTTGACAACAGGCGTATTAATCGACAGCAGAGCGAGCCCCGGAACTAACAGCCAGTTGCCACGGCAACAGCCAACCACTAAACGTGTATTTCCAACAAACTACTCGAAGGCTTAAAATATATTTTGAACAATTATAAATATTGGCAGTAAAGCATCTGATACTTGTAGTATTTCCATGTTTTGTACAAAAAACAAACAAACAAACAAACAAAAAAAACAACTCATTTGGTAATCGATTTTTCAGTGCTCGTCTTTGAACACCCGTTGCTGTCTGCAGGTCTAACGGCAAACCTAGCTCGGTAAAATAATCATTCGTTGTTCTTAGTTTTAAATTCAAGCAAATGATGGAGACAAAAATGTGTCCGCTTTGTGTATATGTCTATTTTCCAACAATAACTACC
>JBAJHX010000046.1:13061869-13119377 GCA_037176925.1 Amniataba percoides | reverse complement strand
GCCCTGTGAATGGGGGCATTGTCATCCTGATCAGGATAAAAATGTCATAGGATAGTTTCATTTGTATTGATTTTGCAGTGAACCCTCCCTCTAAGGGGACAAGTGGACCCAAACCGTGTCAGCAAAATGCCCCCCACAGCTTAACAGAGCCCCCAGCAGACCCCATCACTGTCAGGGTCAAGTATTTAGATTTGACCTTTAATGTGTCAACCTGTTGTGATGTTACCCATCTTAGATTAGTGTGTTTCATAGTTGACACTAAACTCAGCAATGGGATGTCAGTAGTTTTGCAGGTATTTCATTATAAAGCGAAGCATTGTCTACTGTATATACTCAGTTTCCCATTGTCCCTCGACGTATCCATGTATTTGTGTATCTTATAATGTTTTTGTACCATGAGTCTGTTGTGGCGGTGTCTGTATATTCTATGTTTCTCTGTGGCTGTGAGGGAAATTTGCCCTCTGGGAGAAACATTGAATGTGAAAATGTTGATGGCTTTTCCTGATGGCCTGGCTTTTCCTCTAGCGTCATGTGAACAAATGTATTACATTTCATGCTGAGGGGAACATGAACGTCTGTACCCAAATGTCACAGCAATTAATCCAGTTGTTTTGACATTGTAAATTTATGTATAAGACAACATACACAGTTCTCAACTTTAAGGTTTTGCTACAAGAAAAGTCAGCAAGTCTTTGGGCTTCATTCTCTGGGAACTGTGAATGTCCATAGACATTTTTGTGCCAATCTGTCCTGCAGATGTTGAGACATTTTACTGGATAGGTGAAAACTGTGACCATTAACGGCACTCCAACCAATACATATGAGAGTTTTCACTCTGAACCACAGAGGTGGACTGACACATTACAGACCCCATAGAGCCATCCTGCAGCACGGCTAATAGCTTTACTTAAGGATGTGAGTGGACACAACTCACATCGCCGTGCTGTACATACTGTATATCATAAAGCACGAGCCTACAGTCAGCGCTGTTGTCCGGGAATGAATAAATGGTCTCACACACACAAGCAGGTACGTGGGGGTGTTCCACTGTTTACGCCAGGGGAGCAACAAAAATGCAGCAATAAGCGCCGATGCAGCAGGAATCCCTTCACACCCTCGGCTCTGTCAGCTGCGAGGAAAGCTCCGGCTCTGATCAGTCACCCCACCGGAGAATTGTAATGCCTCTAATCGGCTCGCAGGAAAGAGCTGCATCCTCCCGTTTCATTGGAAGATAAGCTGAGGATTGATCAAATGAATGTTTCTCCTGACTGCGGGCAAACGCAGGCGGTTAAATTGAGGTGATTTCATTGGAGGTTTTGTCGGAGAAGATGGCCTCCATACCGCTTCGGAGACGTTTGAGAGCAGGGAAGGCAGTTTCTGAGAAGTTTTAAGTGGTTTTGTTGGAAAGTCCTGAAAGAGCCTCAGAAATTGTCTCATGACTCACCTGTCTGAGGTTATGATTCATAAATTTAGTTATCTTTACAACAGGAATGAGTTGCAAGGTTGTAATCAACTACAGGCATTTTAAAAAAAAAACATCGTCTTATATTAGAATTGATTCACAGCCTTGACTGCAGCATCTTGAGAACAACACCTATGAGAAATTTACAGCAAACTCAGTGCTTCTCTTCGCTCGGAAATGTCAAATAGCTGCTGGCTAATTGTAAATTGCTGACATCTGGGTGGTTTGACATTTAAGAAGTTTTGCATAAATAAGCTCACTGTTTGTGGGTGGATTTTGGTCTCTGAGATGCTGAAGCGAGGCGTCTTCGGTCTTTAACCTTTGTCTGCCGGCGTACGTCAGGGTCAGGAGCGCTCTGACACGTTTGCTGTTAGCGGAGAGGAAATGAACACTGTCTTATAGGCAGAACTCAAGAGATATAGGCAAGTCGAGCAAAAAGGGTTAAAAGACTCTAAGCCAGCTTTCTAACAAATATATATATAACTTATAAAACCTTGATTTTCTGACAGACTTTACATAAAACCTTAAAAGATTTTAGGTAGTTCATTTCGAAATATCTGAAGGGCGTTGCTTTGTCTACAAACAAAACATGATCCTCATGCCCCTCGTCTTTAATGAAACATTTAAATATGTGATTTAAAGGTAGCTTAGTCAAATCGAATCATGTGAATGAGTTAAAGGGCTGCTGAGACGGCTGCTGCTTCTTCTGCTGCAACTTACCTTTTAGCAGAGTGACTTTATCTTGTGTTACTGTTTTTTCTCTTTATAATTAGACTTATCCACGGGCGACCTTTATTTAAGTAGTATAACAAACTCAGTTTCTCAGATGCTGGAGTATGAAAATGGATTTTTCTTGGCTGGGTGCAAGACTGCTGGATTCATTATCTAATTTTTGCCATTTCTTTCCCTAAAAAGGACACATTCTTTAAGTTTAATTCTGGTTATAATTCAGCTCTGGCTGAATGCATAATTACTAGTTTTGGCTCTGTGGTGCAGTGCAGGAGGTTTAATCAGTATAGATAAATGTTCTTGGTTTGGACAGCCATTCCAACACAACACAAGAGCTTTTTATTGAGCCCCACTGAAAACATTCTGGGTCTTATTCAATAAGACACCTGGGATAGATTCCCCTTAATTTATAACCCCAATTATGCTCAAGCTGTCACCAACCTACTGTAAGCTACAACTCTGGTGGACGACTAGAAAGCATCTGGGGTAGTTTCACCAGGTGCCATGTAGAAGTGAAAGTCAGAGGCTACTTGTCAACTGACCTGTCAACATCGCAGCACTTAAGCGTTTCCTGTCCCCCCCAAACACCGCCCTCATTCACTACATTTAGCCATTGTGCTTTCCGCCTCACTCCACTTTCAGCCGCACCTCCAGTTGGTGTCTGTGCTACTACAGACACCTTTGATTGGGATCTCCAAATGATGATAAATGTTTTTTTTCTCTAAGGGACAGGCAGGGCAATAACGCTAGATGATGGATTTTCATTGTAATTCCATTTTTTTTCTGGCTGTGATTGCAATTTTCCAGCTGTGCCACTGCGGTGAAATGAATAACGGAAAGCCAGGCGTAATGCCATTTTCTGCCCTCGCTGTCATTGTTGTTGTCACGAAGTGTTGAATCATTAGTGGATCACATCAGACATTCAGAGCTTTGTTGGTGAGCGGCAACGACATGCTTGAACTCTCTCCAATTTTCCTACTATCTCCTCACATGTAAAGCAGAAATGTACTGTACTAAGCTGAGATTAAAAGGGAATATTTATAACCCAAGGGCACCCTTACTGTCTTTTAAATAATTCATTGCTTCATTCTGTTTATCTTCTTTTTCTCCTCTCTCTCTCTCTCTGTCAAATCTCCCTCCTGTCCTCACAGTGGTTTCTCCGACAGTCTCATTCAAGACATTATCTACAGTTATCTGGTTTTACCCAATCGTATCACCATCCCACTGGTCGGGGATGTGGAACTGGCCAAGCTACGCTTCCCCATGCCAAAGGTACTAATGCAGTGTGCAAATGCAATTAAACACAAGGTGGTTTGATATGCTGTGTGTGTAAGCTCACCGGCTCATGAGGGAATTTGTGGTTAGAAGCTGCAGAAAGTCCTTGATAATCAGATTCTCCCGGAGACCCCATGTGATCTGTGTTTTATGGTCCTCTCTGTAATAAAGTAGCTATCAGGGATTTGGAGGTAACAGCATTAAAACAGAATGAACCAAAAACAAAGCACGGAAAGCAGCTAAAAAGCATTTCAAGGCTTCGTATCTGTATCCATGGCAACAACAAGACATACACTTCATTGTATTTCAATACAAGAACATCTGTTGGGGTATTTCAGGGTTTTAGGCCATAATTACTGTAATTATTGGCTTTAATTTGAATTAATTCTGCCAGTCGGACTTCAGTGTGAAATCACAATTGATCAGTGGATTGAAATAGTGGATGGAAAGTTTATTAAAAACTATTTTATTAATCCAGGGTGTGAGGGTTTGCTTAGATGTGAGGGTTTGCTTTTGACAAAACGCCATGATGTGATTTTTACTTTTTTTGTTCTATTTTGTACTGTCGTACTACAGTCTTTTTCAATTCTTTCCTCTGGTTCAATTAGTAAGTTAGTTAAATAATTTCTGTAGGAAATGAGATATAATGTAAATAATGAATAACATCACTAAAATGTTTTGTTACTATCTGACACTTGTAACGAGTCGTTCTTTTGCGTTTGCTCATGATACCCAATAGGTAATGTCACATCCCATCAGCTGTGACTGTATTGTGGCCTCAAAGTGTCAGCAGCTACTATTTCAGAATCGCTCCATTTAACGCTCCGCACGTCTCCACAGGGGGTCCTGAGGATTCACTTCTTGGAGGCTCAGGATCTGGAGGGGAAGGATCAATTTCTGGGAGGGCTGATCAAGGGCAAGTCTGACCCATACGGCATCCTGCAGATCGGGAACCAGATGTTCCAGAGCAAGACAGTCAAAGAGTGCCTCCACCCCAAATGGAACGAAGTTTACGAGGTGACAAGTCTGGGAAGTGTCTCGGGGTCTCTGGGTTTGCAGTTTGAGTAACTTTTATTAACAACAAAAACGAGTGTGTTCTCCCAACCTGCCCGTCTCTGTCTATTGACCGAACACGCCTGCTTGAACATCAATATGTCCTTGTCTTCATCAGGCGCTGGTGTACGAGCACTCGGGTCAACACCTCGAGATTGAGCTGTTTGACGAGGACCCGGACAAAGATGATTTCCTGGGGAGGTGAGTTTCTCTCATTTCCAGCCCTGCTCTGATCTTATCACACTTCAAATGGAACAAGGTTTCTCCACCTCTCGGGGGTGTGACTGATGTGCAAGAACCAGCTTTGCTGTTTACCAACCAGCTGTATATAGACAAGCTAAAGATCTGCTATGACATTATATATTGTGTCTTAAACACAACGTGGCGAACAGAAGGTGTGGTGGAAGTAGACATCAGATGAAGTAAAAAAGAGGTTCCAACCCTGAGGGCAAAGTCAATCGATTTTGTCCCAAGGCTGTAACACTACACCCGGCGCTGACAACAGAAAGCAGCCGATCGATAGCTGGACCCCCTCGGTTCAGATTCATTGCTGTGACATGTCGCTTACTGTTTGCCATCCCGGTTTGACTAATTATTTGTCATTATTCACAGCCTAATGATCGATATGACTGAGCTGCACAAAGAACAGAAAGTTGATGAGGTAAAAACAATTTTATTGCTGAATTTTAGCACGTGTGTAATTAAAATTTATGCATCGTATAAAGGAATAGTTGGACATTTTTGGAAAGGCGCGCACTCCTAAGAGTTTAATGACAGGAAGAGGGAAACAGCTGTCTCTGCTCCATCCAAAGGCAACAAAATTCGCCCAACAGAACCTCTAAAGCTCATTAATTAATACTTGAGACTTGAGAAGGATGGAGGAGGTCACTGTAACCATGAAACCGTGCAGCACATCATCTCTTTAAGATGGATTTATATGGATGAGTTATATGGATATCACATGAGTTGTAACGTCTTCATTAGTGAGCTTTTGAGGCAGATTTTGTCAGCTGTGACCTGGGTAGATGTTTCAGGTCATACCCGCTAAGACAAGGTCCCTGGTGGTAGCTTCATTTTTACTCTACAGGCATTAGAGCGAGTTTCAATCTAATCAAATCTAATCAAAGAAAGCAACAAAGCGCATTTTCCAAATTTGTTAAACTACTTGCATTTGTACATCCTTAGCACAGATCCTTACAAAAATCAATAGTTCCGTCCTTGCGGTGACTCAACTCAACAAGTTTCGACATTTTGAACACTTGCAGTGGTTCGACCTGGAAGAAGCCACTACTGGGAAACTCCACTTGAAACTGGAGTGGCTATCTCTCCTCTCCACTCCTGAGAAATTGGACCAGGTACAATACCAGGGAATATTGTGTGTCACCGTTCCCGTATTTGGTAATAATGGCGGGTTGATACATACCAGTCATTGTTCTTTGTCTTTTCTGTGTAATCAGGTGCTGCGAAGTGTACGGGCAGACAGAAGCCTGGCCAATGATGGGTTATCGTCAGCACTGCTCATTGTCTATCTGGACTCAGCAAAGAATCTGCCTGTAAGAGATTGCAATGTTCACTTTATTTAGACGCTGGCAATGCTTTTCCTTGGAGGCCGTGGCTTGTGCTAAAATATAGCATTAGGCTTATGCAGGCTTTTTGTTCGCCACACAACACACACATACACACGCATGCCGTGTTTAGCAACACTCTGAACCAGTTCAGTAAGAAATACCAGTGAGGCACACTTGTTTAAATAAAGATTAATCATCAGAGTGCAGCAACAATGCTCCACTTTCCTTTTACCCTGAGTTTGAATGACTTCATCAGTTTGTTTTCCATGTTCTTCATTTTTGATGGCACTCTGACCTCCAGGTGAACTTAAACAGCCCGGCAGGTTATTATGCTTTCATTATCTTCTTATCTCATCCCTCATAAAAACAACAACTGGTTATTGTGGATGTAGCCTGCAGATCTAAATGGATCAATATGTTGTTTTTTTTTGTAAGTTTATGAGAAATTACAGCTGAGCGATTTTGGTTATTATTTAAAGTTTTTTTTTAGCTGTTGTCAGATGAGAACTTTGAACTTCCAAAACCTCTGCTTTTAAGTTTAGCTAACATAATTAGAAAACTTTCATTGCACCAAATGTGGTCAAACTTACCTGTAAAGCCTGAAGACTTTCAGTTTTAACATAAAACACCTAAAGGGCTCTTCAAAAATCTTAACAAAATCACACTTTTAATTTTTTTTCAACCATCTCTGTCCTCATAACTCCACCTTTTTCTCTTTATTCTCTTCACCCAAGAGCGTCTTCACAGGCAGCTTAGGCTGCGGAAACTTAAGTGAGAGGAGAGCATCTGGTCTAGTCTTTTGTGAGAGCAATACGTCAGAGTATAGAACAATATGTGTGAGTCCTCCAGTCCTTTCTGCATCCTGATAGTGTTAGCATTAGCAGTGTGAGATGGGAGATGGTGTCACAGGAATCATTAAAACCTGTATCTTACAGCATGTGTTAGCTGCACGGTTTTATTGTAATGTCTAATGTAAATTACCCCCGAGTGCCAGTAACCATTAACACAAGGCAGACACTTCAAAACAGAGGCCTCAGCTCTGCCTGCTTGTTAGGCGGGTGCATATGCTGCTAAATCAGGTGGTTAGTTCAAGGCTGAAATAGAAAATATCTACAGTACAAAGAGCCCGCCAGCAGAGCCCATAATGATCTCTGCCTCTGTTAGTAAGCCAATTAATGCGTAGCTGTGCAGATACAGAGAGCTACAGCTTGTTAAAAAAGTCACACACGGTCTTCTCCAAATCTTCCCTGAAGGAAATACCCTCATTACTCGTTTCCATTGTTTGCTCCGAATATCAGCCCTCATGCCACTCTTTATTTATGACCCACTTCTTAGTACGCATTTCAACATATCTCTCTGGGTTTTTTCCTCATGCCTCTTATCAACCGTACACAGTCACTCCCGTCCTACTAACTGTGGGTGTGATTTTCTCCCCCAAATCTGCTTGTGGCTTAAAGAGCAACCTGTCAGATTTCACCTATGACGGGTTGAAGCAAGTCTCAGTCTTTAAGGCCCTGAAGGTAATGTGGGAAAAATGGATTGCATGTACATATCACGCCCTGTGCTCTCATCTGTGCTCCCCCCGCCTGTGGCCTCAAGTGCACCATGCAGCGTCATGTGATTGTGATGATTATCAAACAAGCACAATGAAGCGTCTCTCGTAAAGATAATGTGCATGAAGGTAGATAATTGCATTGTTTTCATGTCTTTCTTGTGCTTTTCACTCCTCCTCTACTGTAGTGATACACAACTGTCCACCTTTCCTAACTTGTGTGACCTTGCATGCAAAAGTCTAATATTGCACTCAACTAAAGGAAAAGGGAAATTCTGTTTTCAGTCTTTGCTCTAGAAGTGAAGTAGGCAGAAGGTTTTTAACAGCAAACCTGCAGAGCTGCCCAGCTGGTGATAGCAGCTAATCGAGATAGATAAAGAAGATCAGGTCCACCTCACGTCAGGCCGGAATATCTGCATTTGTCATTCTGTCGTGCAACTAAATGTGACATGAATACAGTTTGGAAGAAGCAGAACAGCAGCAGGGTGGGTGAATGTTCTATATTAAGTCGTTTAACCAGCTGTCACAACAGCGATCGCCGTGTTTCACAGTCACAACATCAGCAGGTGAGACTCTGTGTTACAACACTGGGCCGTTCATAGCCAAGCACAGTTTCGGGTTGCACAAACACTTACAGTACTCAGAAGTCAACTGCTGTGTTGTTCCAGTTAGCCTGAGTCGCTTCTCGCTCTTTAATATTTCCAGGAAATCTCAAACCCTCCATTGTGGCACACTCGCAGCCGGCACTCCCTCAGCGCGACATCAGTCCATGGTGAAACTCGTTTTGTTTGGCATTACGAGGAAACTGGAGTACAAATAGTCCAGTTCACCTCTGATAATTCACCATTTGTTATCTTGACTGCTGCGCTGCCTCTGCCCGGCTCGACTGGCTTTTAGCAATGCGACAAGCCTCTGCATCTCTTTGTTGCATTTCCTCTTCAGCTGATATAAACCTGTTGAATGTATTTAACTAAATGAACAGCTTCCTTTAATTTCCCTTGTGGTGTCTGTAGTGGAAAGTTGTTCTGATGCCTTTTCTTAGACGTCTCCTCAGTGTCAGCTCTCATCAAAATAGAGATTTAGACAACACTGGCACATATTCTCGCTGTGAACATGCTTCTAACTGTGAGGATACACACACAGTGAAGCGCACACATCAGTGTTTGGCACGACTCTTCTCGACGTGACGTGCTGTACACCTCAGCCGTTTTCAGTTTGTGTGCCTTCACCAAGCAGACGAAGGACAGATGTCTGTAAATATCACTGACTTGTTGCAGACAGATCACCACAATGACAGATCCAAGATTGGAAATCAGCTAAATGTCACGTAAAATATGAGATCAACTGTTTGCTGTATTTATTCCAGTCCAGTAAAAGCAGAGGAAAAACGTCTGACGAGTTCAAAATGCCAGTGACACAAGTATTAAGAACTTTATTGTGAGACTGATGCACTTTAGCTCGTGGCCTTCAGCAGGGTCAGGACGGAGGAAAAGGAACACCTTCGTACCCACAACCACTGACACTGTGCTGCAGATGTGAGGTCAAGTCAGCTTAATTCATTCAGGCCCAAAATCAAATATTCATCTCAGAGAGCTGCAGAGATTCCTCTTCCTGAACTGACCCTTTTAGGCAAGTGGAGTACGAACATATCATATCAACGGTGTGAAAACTCTATGCCAATTTCAATTTTTTTTTTGCGCCATGTAGTAGCATATCAACATGGGATTGAGTTAATCAGCCTTGTGGAGCTTAATTCCGATGCTGCTGAGAAAAAGACGTCAAATTTGAGCACAATCCTCCTGAGAAAAGACGGGTTAACAAGGAAGTTAAGACGTTCCCCACTGGCTCGGAGATATGTAGGGTATTATTATTTCGTAAGGAGCGCCGAATAATACTTAGCTGTCAAAACCCAGCATGCTAAAATTAGAAAGCAGAGGAGACAAAGCTTGGCAGTCTCCCTGGTAGCCTCTCTGCTTGCAGCCCCGCTTGTCAGAACAGTATGGTGACGTTCCTTCCCTTTTTTTGAAGTGCAGACTCTTTCACCATTGTGTGCTCGATACCCGGGTATCGAGAGGGCTAATGTTTGAGTTTGGGTGTAATTATGTCGTCCGTTGTTGACGTCCATGCATTGTGTGACACGGTGAGCCGAATCAGCTGACACGCCTCTCTCTGATTCCCTGATAGTCTGCAAAGAAGAGCAGCAGCGAGCCCAGTCCTTACGTCCAGCTGACGGTTGGACACAAAACACTCGAGAGTAAGGTGAGTCGCACAAGAGCCCGTCATCGTTATTATATTGTCGGATTGTGTCCTCGCTTGGCACTCCCAAAGTGTAGCATCGATTTGTGAGTTTAAAGAAAATTTAGTGCCAAATCTTCCAACGAAGATGTCTAACATTTTGGTCTTTAAGTGTCTCTCCTTGAAATTTTCTGTTGCCTAATGTTTCCCGCAGATTGAAAGAGAAATAAAGAGAGAGAGGAACTGAAAATGAAATTAAATATTATATGTTCATTATATCTTTAGCATACCCTAAAGTGTTGGCCACGCTCACATTAACTTTGTTTACCAGCTATTTCTCATGGGAAATTTCAACATAGAGTTCAAAAGGGAAATTATTTCAGAGGAAGAAGTGGTTGTTGGTGGTGCTGAAGGTTTACTGTGTCTAATGGATTCAGGAATGTTTCTTTTATTATAGCCCTTTGGTAGGGATGCAATATATTCCCTTGATCCCCAATCTATTCCTGTTTGAGTTATAAGAGAGGTTCAAATACTTTTTTTTTTGGCTTTGTACTTCAGCACTCAGACAGCACAATAAAACCAGGAGGTGATGCTCAGCTGACAAATGTCTTACTGACATGAGCATCAAGAAAATCAAAAATCAGCCAGAAATTTTATGTAGAGACACTTGTATATTTGATTGTGTATCAAGAGACCGAATAAGGCAGTTTGATGACTTTTATAGAAATGAGCACCAAAAATATCATGCACATGCAACCTGCACTAGATTCTCCAAAAAAATCTAAATTTGACTTACAGGGGTGCCACACTTGAGTGAGTGATGTCAATCAAGCACAGTCTGTACACGCCCTCACTGCTGTTAGAGGAGGTCTTTATAAAATAAGTGGACCTGTCACCTGTGCTGATTGAATTCCGCGACCCGGCGACATCTCTGACTGCTGCCATTTTCATTTCTTGCTTCTTTTTGTTGCCCTTTTTTACTTCAATCTTAATCCTGTGGGAAACATTTGAGCCGAGGTCAGTCAGAAACGTCTAACTCTTTGGCTGTAAGAACTTCTTCACTTCTCAGAGGCAATACGATGTGTTCTCCTGCTGCATTGTTGAAATATTTGGGGAACGTGTGTGAGAAAAAGGCCGTGAGTCCTACACTCAATGTGGATCATCCGCAGACTCCCTTAAAGCTAAAAAGAAACACTTTACCTCACAGTCATTGTTCCATTTAAAATCCAATTTGCTTCAGTGCAGAGCCAAAACTATGAAAAGCCCATCAGTGTCCTAATTCTTTGTTCATGGAAAGCAATCTTGTGCAGTTTCTGAGAGATAATTAGAAATTTTAATCAACATTATTGCATAACGTAGATCTGTAAGAATGAAAATGATGAAAAGTTAAAAAAAACAAAACATGAATGACTGACTTTCTGTTAATAGTGGTATTAGTACGTCATGAAAATACTTGAGAAACACTTTCCAATGGTTGGTTTCTCCATTTCAATTGTGTTTTCAATGAGCTGCACTCAGGTGTCTTTTAATTAAAGTCTAATAAACGACCTGTCTGCCTATAAAGATCCGCTACAAGAGCAAGGAGCCTCTGTGGGAAGACTGTTTCTCATTCCTCGTTCACAATCCCAGGAGGCAGGAGCTCGAGGTGGAGGTAATGCTGCATAACACCTCACTGATAACAAGGATTTCTGATGAGATCACGCGCCGAGTGGGGGAAGCGCCTGACTCGTCCTTAAAGCGCCTCTCTCTTTCTAATGCTCAGGTAAAAGACGACAAGCACAAATGCACCCTGGGTAATCTGACGGTGCCTCTGAACAGCCTGTTGGCGGAGAAGGACATGACGCTGACGCAGAGCTTTCCTCTGAAGAACTCCGGGCCCAGCTCCGCCATCAAACTGAAGATGGCCCTGAGGGTAAAAAAATGGACTCTCGTTTTAATTCGACCCTTGGGTTAGCCCCACCCCTCCCCTTAGTAACTGTTGCTATATCCATTGTCAAGGTTTCTTCTCAAGGCTCATACACACTTTATAATGATAACAAATTCAAATTCATCACCATTTTTTAAACAGTGAATGTTTTTATGTCAGATAGAGGTAGAAAGAAAAAATGTTCTCATTTCTATCCCACAACCGTTGATTTTGTCACCTGTAATGTTAACTGTTGCTGGAAGATGCAATCAGTTGTCGTTGTCAGTGGCTGAATATTTTATATCTCCCAGCTGAGTTGTTTAAAAACCAAAGAGGAATCTTTTAAAGAGGCTACTCTTTCTCACAAAACCTTCCAAAAAATCCTTCAAATTTATTTTCCTGTTCACCAAAACCTACAGGATGACTTAATTCTTCTTCATGGGATTCTGGATAATATTATATTATTATTATAGTATGTCTTTGGGTCCCTTGAAAGGCACCATAAAAATGTAAAAGGTTTACTGTAGAAACGTTGTGGTGCATGATGGGACAGGACCTGCTTCCTTTGTAAGTATAAAAAAACACATTCTAACCCACAAAATAACCTAAAAAATAAATCAATTAATAAAAAATAAAAAAATTGAATGGCCTTGCTTCTTCCTCGCCATTTCTCTCCATTTAGACAGATTCAGTATGAGGTCTCCGTCTCTGAAATGTCACTGATGACATGGAGCAGAGTTAAATTGAGTTTGTGGTTCAGCATTGAAATGAATGACATATGGAGGTTACAACGGCAGCATCTCTGTCAAAAAATAGTGCTATTGTTACACTTGCCCACCGAAAACAGCGTTTTCTGTGGAAACCACAGATATTCAACCCTTGAATCTCTTGTATAAGGGCTCCTCTTCCTCACAAATCCCAGCCTGATCTCTGAGCTCAATCGTTAGCTCATCATCTTAAAGGCGCCTCTCCATTATGTGATACCAATTAAATGGACATTCGGCTTCGGACAGGAATCATTTCAGTGATTGCCTGCGAACACGGAGCACTGTAGCAGGTAAATTGCAATTGCCCTTCATGACACTGAAACAAATTCTTCTTCATCAGATCATCGCGACTGATCAAATGACAGGACCACTGCAGCCAAATCAAAATATTGACCCGCACTCAAATAGCTTTTTCTGTATTGGATCACAACCAGCGTATCAAGATTCATAACGGAAATTCAAAGAGGGAAATGGCTCTACGGGCTTATCGACCCCTTTTAGAACCATTGGAGAGAGATAGATAGCGCCATAACTACAGATTTGGCCAGTTGTGCAAACAACCCTCGAAAATACCTGACGTTTTTCAGCTGTATCAGCAGTTTTGATTTCACGAGAAAGGATTAGTCACTTTAACTCACTTGTTTTTTAAAAACACTATAGGATTGTTTTAGTTATTAACCACCATCCTAAACAAAGTTCCTATAAAGAAACTTCATTTTTGTGGGGTTATGATTAGACAGATAACTAGAGATGAATGAAATGTACTCAGATTGTTATTCCAGTACTTATCTGCAGTTCTGATTCTGTATTCCCATTGATGTCCCCTCGTCTCTCTGTAGATCCTGTCCCTAGAGAAGCAGGTGTCCTTGGACCAGCCCTCCTCCGTCCAGGTCAGAAAGTCCAGCGTGCCGCAGCCCACGCCGGCTCCTTCCACCCAGAGGCGATCGGTCTCAGACTCCCCGCTGCCTCCGTCCACCCCTCCGCCGCCCATGAACGCCTCCACCTTCACCCTCCAGCAAAGGGACGGCGAGCCGTACTCGGCCAGCCCGCTCCGCAGCACCTCCAACCTGAGCACTTGCATGTCCAGCTCCCAGAAGCACCTGCCTCATAAGGAGTCCACGCCCAGCCTGGCCTCGGACATCTCCCTGCCGTTCGCCACCTTGGAGCTCCAGCAAAGGCTCCGTCAGCTGCAGAAGTAAATGTGATACATTACTATGATCCTGTCTTTGGTGATATATTTTCCCTCCTCCTTTCAAGTATCATACTTTGATTTACTTTTAAATTCTGCAGTTTCTGTCATCTTGATTTTTTTTCTATAATGAATATTTAATCAAACTGCCTGGCGAGCCTCCACCTGCCCCTGCTGCACAAGCTGAGCCACAGCCTGTGGGAGTGACACTGACTTACCCCTGTGTGTCCGCAGCGGCTCGGCCCCCAGCGTGTTCCCCCTGGGCGAGGTCCAGCTGACCGTTCGACACAGCTCGCAGAGGAACAAGCTCATCGTGGTGGTCCACGCCTGCCGGTGAGCTCCACGACTGACTGCCCTCACGTGCCGAATTTTAATCGACTTTTCGAAAGATTCACGGGAGGCTTGTTCTCCTTCGTCCTTGTATTTTTTTGGCGCAAGTCTCAGCCATTTATTATTATAATTTGCACGTGGTGTTTTTTTTTTCTCTTGTTTCCTGTGGAGCTGCCAACACTTATTAGAATAAATGAGGCACCGTGAACCTAAACAACGTTTGCCCGGCAACATGTGAGTGAAACACTCTTGTCCTGTGTGTCCTCAGTAACTTGATAGCCTTCACCAAAGACAGCTCAGATCCCTTCATCCGCCTATATTTGCTGCCTGACAAGAGCCGGACGGGGAGGAGGAAGACGAGCACCATGAAGAGGACCCTTAACCCCGTTTATGATCAAACGTGGGTTCACATATTGTTACTACTTCATGCTTAAAATGCCTCTCGGTGGCTTGTTTACAGTCTAAAAAGTATTTATGAATACTCAAACGTGAGCTGCAGCTGTCTGCTTTTTTTCACATGTGCTCTGTTCCTGAGGCTCTGTAGGTTTAATGTTTATAACTAATGAGGGATAACATTTTTGCGTCACAAAATGAAATGTGTGAAATGTGTTTGCAGGTTTGAGTTTAGTGTATCTATGGTGGAGCTCCACAGGAGGACTCTGGATGTAGCAGTGAAAAATGGAGGGAGCCTCCTGTCCAAACACAAAGGGCTTTTGGGAAAGGTAACTGCTTTAAAAGTTTCTTGTTTCTGGCTCTTATTATGAGAATCCTCCAGCGCTCCGAGTCCAAAAACTTAATTTCTTCTTTTGTTTTTGTTCAAAATTACAGGTGCTGGTAGATCTAAGTGGGGACGATATATCAAAAGGATGGACACAATGGTAAACCTTTATTTTATCTTCCACCCTGTGCAGCTTTGGGGGATTTCTTTATGTAATAAACAGCATATTTTAGTGCTTAATATTTTTTTTAAAGTCATTTTCTCTTACAGGTATGATCTGAGTGAAGACGGTTTGTCGTTTCAAACCGTAAGAAGTGTTCAAGACGACCCGCTCACATAGTGACAACGCCTCTCCACTGTACAATAGTGATCTCGTTCATATAAGGGCACATCGTTTTGTTGTATTCATGTACATTTTCCATGTAGTTTACAGGAATTACATCAGCATGCGAGACGTTTTTCTCAAACATTTCCTGTCATTATTTCATTAACGGAATATGGTCTGTAACATATTGCAATGCGTTGAAAGACACTAACTGCCTTGTCTCTGTTTTATGTTTTTTGTGTAAATATCCAGTTGCTTATTTGAAGTCATCTGCAGGGGTTTTCATGGCGGTATATTTCCTAAAGAGAAATTACATTGAAATATGTCAAATCTGTTGCTTTTTGTCAAGCAAATTCTTTCTGTCATCTGAGAAAACTCTTACCAAAGGAACAGACACAATCACAAAAGTAGGCTTAAGTAGCAGTTTTGATGGATTTTTTTGTTTTGTTTTGTCATGCAGTGTTATTTGACTGTTTACCTCTTACCTTTCTCTTTTTTGTTCTTTATGCTTGATGACGAACAAGGAATGCACAATATGCAAAGAATAGAATGATTGCTCTGTATATTTTATGAGGATTTTGTGCAATATTGGTTGTTTTGAAAATTGTCTGAGATACTGAAGACCTGCGGGCATTTTAGGGCTATGGACACGTGCTGTATAATATGAATACCATAAAGGATACTTGAATAAAAGGGTTTGGTTTGTGGTTCAAACCCAATCTGAGTTGAACAAACTGAGTGGAGAGACAGCAGTTATTGCATTTTGTGAGCGGGGCTGCCGGAGTTTGTTGTGAAGAGGACACAGCTATGTCACATGCTTGTACATGTTTTTGCCATGCAGTCGTAACTGTTTGTTGGAGCGTTTAAACACACTTCTTGTAATCTATCCTGTGCCTTAAAAAGAAAACGCTATGTAATTTTTGCCTTCTTAATGTTATTATTTCAACTGATATGAAACCTCATGGCTTTTGAAGAATAAACTGTTTCTTGTGAAAATGATCTCACTTGTTTTTCTTAATCCAGCAAAACATATTATGAATTATTTCTCACTTTAAATGTAAATGTTAGAAGGTATATGTATTTTGTGTGGTGGTGAGGGGCCCTTGAGGAAATCAATAAATTCAGCCTTCCAGGATAGTTTCCCCTCATGCATGGGATCTAGTCGATAAGGGAGTTTTCCAGCAGAATGAATAAATAAAAATCATGTCTTTTGTGCAGACTTGTGTGCTCTGATAAAGACGCGGCCACTGTCTGCGAGGACACGCTGCACATGCGCGGTGACTTGTCGCCATCAAGCGGTGAGTGGGGAAAACTGCAAAAATACGTCAGCGTCAGACGGGAGCGCAAGACGTCATGACGCACGACGCAGCCGTTATCCAAATTTGCGCGGGTTTGCTGTTGTAATGGAAGGCTGTCATCCGGCTGCTGTCGGCTCACAAAACCAGAAATAAAACGGTAAAAGTCGAATATTCTTCTTTATTTTTTATATTGACATGATTATAAGAGATAGAAGTACCACTTCCAGCAGATATAGCGGGACAAATATACAGAAATAACTCTTTTAATGGTCACGACGGACGTCTGCCCTGTTTGTTTTGGTCTCGTTGCAGGAAGTTAAAATGGTCTAAACTTTGTTTTCATGGCAGGTTTTCTGTGAATCTTCTTGTCGCTTCTCGCCGTGAAATCATGTCCAAACGAGAGGCTTTTTTAGAGTCCGCCTGTAAGGAAAATGTGGAGGACTTTCTTCGCTTCATCCAGCTCCATGTAAGTCATCAAACCAAGACAAACCAAACTTAACTATTAAACATAATTTTATCACAAAGCTCGGTAAGATGCCACGAAATAATAAAATTGAATTAACACCTTTGTAAAACAGTTTTTTCAACAAATACTTAAACAAAAATGCTTTACTGCATTAGATTTAGTATATTCTAACCCCTAACCCTGACAACTAAATACTACAACATACTGTTAAAACTATTTACCAACAATGAACTGCAGTTCAGGTAAAATTAGTATTTAAAGTCTGAAGTCTTGTCTGAGATTATATGAGATAAGACTAAAAAATTATGATTAAATGATTAAATGTAGGGCTGCAACAAAAGATTATTTCCACGATCAAAACAACTTATTTTTTTGATGAATTAATTGTTTTGTTCATGAATCTTACTGGTTTTTAAAGCTCTTAATGCTTTGGGATTCACCTTCATACATTCAGACTCTTTAAAATCCTCCACAAGCTGTCGGATCTTCTGCTGATGACTTTTTGAATTCACCCAATGATATAAACAAGAAAAAGCCCTTTTAAGCCTTCAAAATGTCTTCCAAGAGTTTTAGGAGATGGGCTCTGTGAGTTATTTAAAACAACAGCTGAAAGTCTGTTTTATTAACCTTTGCTTTCAATAAATATTATTCTACTGCATTCTGTTGCTTTCATCTGCTGTGTTTTTACTGTCTAATTGTATTGTCTATTTGCCCTTATTTTGTTGTGTTGGATTTGTTTTATTTTTGTTTGAGCCACATCTTGTGTATGAAAACATGCTTTAAAAATGAAGTTACTGTCTAAAGACTAAACTTGAGTTAAAGACTAGATTAAAGACACCAGAAAATTGTCCAATTTCAGAAGAAGAAAGAAATAAGTATTTTTACTCAAAGTGATAATTTGATTATCAAAATACTCAGTGGTTAATTTGATAGGTGATAGCTAATTGATTAATCACTGCAGCTCTAATTAAATGTAAAAATAGCACACATGAGCCCAGAGTTAAGTATTAGATTTACTGAAGCACAGAAAAGCCAAAGCAAAGTGTTAAGCAAAACTTTGCTTTTTTATTTAGTTATTAAAATCAGAATAGATTCACTTTCTGTAAGTTGTCACGTACTGGGAGTGGAAATGCTTCTTTCACAAATGTAAAGCATTTTTGTAAACCTCGGTGTGTCCATCCTGTAAGCTGTTTCTGTGTGTGCTGCTGAGCAGAAGGACAAAGCGGAGCCCTTCGATGTGGAGGAGGTGATGCAGGAGATGCCGAGAGACCAGAGACAGACTCTGTGGAGAAAACTGGCCTCACTCCTTCAGGACGTCCTGCAGGATTTACCTCCAGAGCGCTGGGAGGAGAACAGGGAGGAGGGCATGGAAGTGGACTCTGCTGCAGACCCTGTGAGTTTATGGACAGCTGGAGGAAAGCATTAATATTTCATCTTGCATTTGATCTTATATTTGTGTGAACTATATCTATGTTTTGTCAACATCTACCTTTATTCACTTCTCCCTCAGAAACATGTCATGGCTGTCGTTGATGGCGTGACTCTCGTGGCTGCTGTTTCCTTAAAGGTCCTACAAGACGGTGACACCTACAGTTCCCTTCTGGAAATTGCCCACAGCCTTCATGGTCGGTGTAATTGTCCTCTCTGCTGTAATGACGCGTCTTCAGTTGGTTAATTTCCCCTCATGAGACGAGTCTCTTGTTTTTATTTGCCCCCCAGATGTTCTGGTGTCGCTGCCTGTCTCTGAGTCGTCTCTGCAGCTTCACATCCAAACGCTGTGTCAGGCCTGGTGGAAGAAGGACCTGAAGGAGAAAGAAAAGTTTGGTCGTACTGCTTTCCTCATCTCTCTGCAGAAGAGCTTCATTTTGAAGAAACCAGTCAGTATACGACTTTGGTTAAATGTCAGATGAATACTGGGCCTTTTTCTGTGACCTTAAGGTAATCCTGTCATCTATGCTGTCAGGGTCCTGAGATTCAAAGAGTCTGGAGTCTTCACGATGTGCTCCTGAGTCTTGACTACTCATCAGATGACAACAAGCAGATAAACGACTTACTGCTTCAGTGCTTTCACCGTCCCATTTACATTAGAAACGATGATGTGAGTTGAGTGGGTTTTTTTCTTTTTTTTTTTTTGCTTCAGCCACTGTGTGGTCCTGTCACTGTCTGCTTTATGTCTCAGTGTGCTGGTTTTGTCTTCATGATGTGTGTATTGTCGCAGGGAAAGCGATTCCTGGTGTTTCTTTTCAGCTGGAACGTCAACTTCATCTGGGTCATTCACGGCACCGTCAAAAACCAGCTGGAGTTTTACAGCAAGTAAGACACTTACTTTATTGTGCTTGACAGTAAATCTTCTCTTCATGCTATTTACCGTTAAACTGCCCTTTCCAAGGACCATTACGACTCTTATTGCTGAGATCTACTTCAGAGCTTGGAAGAAGGCGAGCGGGGACATCCTGGAGCAGATTGAGAGCACGTGCGTTCAGGATTTTATGCAGAATGCGATCTTCCTTCACAGAACGTCTCCTGTCCACGGCAAAGTCCGACAGGTAGACTTTTTACCTCTTCTGCTTTGAGTATTTTTCCCTGTATTTTCTGACATGATGTACATGATACACTGTGTGTGTTAATGCTGTTGTCTTTTCAGATTGTGAGCTATTTCCACACAAGGAAGGGCTGTCACAAGGTGGACAAGATGCTCTATAATCTCTACAAGCCCATCCTCTGGAAATCTTTAAGTGTACGGATACAGATTAGTGACTGCATTCATTCTAATATTTTGATATGATAATCTAGTCTAAAGTCTTTCTGTTTGATTTCTTCAGGCTCCAAACTTTGAGGTGCGTGCAAATGCCACTTTGCTGTTCACGGAGGCCTTCCCAATCCACGACCCGGATCACAACAACAAAAATATAGATGAGACCATCCAGAAGCAGCTGGACACGGCAATGGTGAGAAAACCTAAAGCTGTTCAGCTGCTTTTTGGTGTGAGGAAACTGAACATTTAACCTTGAGTAAACTTTGTTATCCACATTTTAATTCTGGTTCTTTGATCCTCAGGGCCTCCTCGATGACCCTCATCCCACTGTGCGCTCCAATGCCACCCTGGGTGTCTGTAAGATCCTGGCTAAGTGCTGGGAGCTGCTCCCTCCTACAATCATCACAGACTTCCTGAAGAAGCTGGTGATGGAGCTGGCAGCCGACAGCAGCTCCCCTGATGTTCGGTGCTCCGTCTTCAAAGTAAAAAATGCAGTTTTCTCTGTCCTGATTTGTATGTGGAGCCACTTCGATTACTGTTCCAAACTGAGGGCTTGTTCAACAGACCGGCAGTTTTAAGTCAAGTTTTATTAGAATTAGAAATAACAATAATTAGGCATTCTTTGCTAAAGATTTTGCTATGCCAAATTGTAAGCATGATTGTAGTTGCAGACAGAATTAGTACAACTAATTGTTATTGGCAGCAGAGCGGATATTTAACGACTTGTGGATTGTGTAATGCTCTCCCCAGTGCCTGAATATTGTCTTGGACAACGCGCTCAGCCATCCACTGTTGGAAAAACTCCTGCCTACTCTCAAATACAGCCTTCATGACAACTCAGAGAAAGTCCGCACAGCTTTCCTTGACATGCTGATCAAGGTCAAAGCAGTGCGTGCTGCCAAGGTACTGAGTGTGTTGTGCGTCTTTTTGTTCTATTCATTGTTGGGTGGGGGGGCGACCAGCTGGCTCGTGCTTGTGCTGATTTCATATTATGTGATTATCACACTTCGAAATGAGTTTCCCTTGGTTTATTCGAGTTATAGCAAGAATTGAAGACACAGTGGTCTGTATTGACTTTCAATAGAGTATTTATTTTGTTTTCCCAGTTAAATGACTGCGTTAACTGCAAATATCAGCAAAGAAAAGAAAAATACAAGTTATACTCATGTTCAGAGTAACATAACATAAACATGAAGTCATTTGATATATTTTAATGACAAAACAAGCGTGTAATTCATATCATAAATACAAAAGTCATATCTATTACATAAGAGTTAATAGTCACGATTCTGGGTATGATAGATAAACCACATAATCAATGGCGTAAAGATAGTATTATTTAAGACTTATTTTATAAGCACAATGCATTTCTTCATACATTTAATGGCCACACAGATGGAAATAAACTTCCATGGCAAGTAGCTTCAGTCATAAACGCGTCAGGATGAGGAATGTGTAAACAAATGTGTTTCATTGTCCACACCAAAGATATATTTCAGTGCTTGGTCCACATCCAGATGTAGTTCAGCCAAATTACACTGAGACACAATCCACTCACAAGATGCAAGTTAATTCGAAGTGTAAAAAGAAGCTTCTCATGTGCCGCTCTCCAGTTTTGGGACGTGTGCAACATGGACCACCTGCTGGCCCGTCTGGCCATTGATTCCCATTCGGTTTCCAAGCGCATCGTGGATCTGCTCTTCAAGTCCTTCTTCCCCGTCAATGAGTCGGAGAGGGAGTGGTGCGGCCGCTGCATCACCCTCATCCAGATGAACCCCATGGCTGCCAGGAAGTTCTACCAGTTTGCCCATAAACACACAGCACCAACCAACATAAGTAAGTGCAGTGCAGACAGTATTTTAGTTGAAAATGCAGTTATTTAACATTTGTAGTGTGTTAAGTTTGTCCATTGTTTTGTCTCATCCAGTAAAGCTGATGTTGGCCATTCGCCGTGTTCTGAACAGCTGCATCCAGACTGACTGTGACCTGTCGGAGATTAATGAGAGCAACAAGGAGAACAGCGCAGTAAGAGAGAGACACTCACACTGTCAGAGCTGACTAAACGAGGCTGAGTTTGGATTCTTTTAAAAGTATTATTTTGCTTAGTACAAAACCACCACTAACTACAGCCTCAGTAATAAACATCTGGTTGAATTAACACCTCTCTGTTGGAGCCAGCAACAACACAACAGAAAAGGATTAAACCAGTGATTTGTTCGCTTTGTTTTGCTCTTAAAACAACAAAATGATTAAACATAAATAATCATTTCTGCCTAATTGCTTGTTGATTAACTGATCAACAGCTTCATCTTTAATATCCCGTGTTTTCACATGCATATTAAAGATGATGGAGTAATTTTTTGTTTTTGAGTCAGTCATTGTTTATTGAGCTATCTGTCTGAACCTTAATGAGATGGAAAGGGATGTATATAAGGTGTTTAAGTTTATGAAGATGCAAATTAGACTTTGATATTAGCAGGCTGAACCTCTGCTGGGGAAAGACAAGGCCGTTGTGTCCCGCCTGCTGGAAGTCCTGGTCATCCTGTGGAGAAGTGTCGAGAAGGCCCTGAAACTGAATGAGGAGGCGCAGAAGTTCACTTTTGTCAAGTTTGGAAATGTCATGGCCAAGTATTTCCAGGCCTTTGAGGTACTTCAACCAGAGTCTGCTGTATTGTTAGTATTTATTATTATCAATTATTCTTCCATGAACAAATGTTACTGTAAAACACTCATTTGTTTTTCAGGATGAACAATGTACCGTTCCTCTCATACAAATGGCCTCTTTTATGCCTCCAGCTGCAGTCCCGACATTCAGGTGAGAAATAAAGCTCCTGCTTGTGTGTCTCTGTCTGTGTCTCATTCTGCTTTTCTTAACCCGTCTCCCTCTCTCGTTCCCAGCTGTGGGGTCCTGTCCCGACTCAGGAGGATGGACCCAGGAGCAGTGCCAACACAGTACAGCCAGCTGCTAGACTGCATGTGCAGCTGGGGCCAGGCCACCGACATCCTGGAGCTCGTCACCGACTGGCTCACCGAGGCCCTGCCCAAGCAAGGGGTCAGTGAACGCAACACCAAAGAGCCTCGAGTTGGATGTGAAGAAATTATTGTGTCATTGAGTTTCTCTTAGGAAAAGTAGGTTTAACCCAAACGCACGTCCTTTTTTACCCTTTTCAAAAGTCCTCTTTCTTATGACTTCAGGACAAAGCGAATGCAAATCGAAAGGTGCGTATCCAGGAGACGGTAGAGGCCAAACCAGACCTGGCCCTGGCTTACCTCGAGTACCTGTTCAGCCACACTTCAACACGGGAGAAAGTCCTGGCTCTTGGTGAGAGACGCCTGAAGCAGCTCCATGCAGTTCTAGGAAACTGGAGGGTACGTTGGACACCATTCATTACTCTTTCATTTGGACAGGGTTTAAACATGAATGTAGTGTGTGTGTCCTGTATTAGATGTGAATCTGTGTGATATTTGTCTCAACAGTCGGTGCTTTACACTCACCTCAGCTCTGCCACAGAAGATCCTACGAGTCCAGCTGTGGAGACCGCGCTCAAAGTCTTCATGTATCACGGCCGGCTCGGTGCACATCTGCAACATAATGTGAGTTTCTCTTGTTGCACATAATACATATTGTCTACTTTTTCTCTTTCATTCATCCAAGAAGTTACTGTAGTAGTTAATGTCTTTGTAAATTACGAATACGAATACGACAACTTTATTTATCCCGAAGGAAATTGTTGAAATTGGCACAGTTAGGACTGAATTCTTACATGACAGTAATTATTTCAAACAATTTGCTTTTATAATGGTACTTAATTCATTGTTTCAGGCATTTTTTCATGCAGAAATCATGAAAAAAAGTCTAATCTCTCAGATGGCAGGATTCACTGCTTCCCTTTTTAATTTTAGACTAATAGACCTTAAAACATTTCAAGACCTCTTTTTGGGCTCTGCAAAGTAGTGATATTTATCTTTTCACCATTATAAGACACTGACGGTAAAAAGAATAATCTGCAGATGAATAGATAATCAGCATAATTGTTAGCTGCTGCCCTGTCTGCTGTGAGCCACTTAGTGTCTGGTCACAAGTCTAAGTGGTGTAGTTTGTCTTTCTTTGTCTGAATATAGATAGATTTCTTTCTCAAACTACAAGAGCAGGTCAAAGGAAAGAGAAAAGGTTAAGAAAACTAAACATTTAGCTTGTTTCTTAGTCCTCAGAGGGTCGAGACTACCTGCTCTCTCTGGAGCTCGTGGCAGCGTGGGTAGCTGAGAGGGTGTTGCCCTTCCTGACTAAACGAACCAACGATGATGATGACGATGAGAAGACAGAGAAGTCTCATCCACTGGCTGCACGGATCACCGATGTGAGTTTATATATGTGTGTTTTTCAGGAGAGGACTATAAAACGTCCTCCAAGAATGAATTGAGCCCAAACAAATATGTGTTGAGCATATTCTCAAGTGTCCATTGAGCCTCGCCACACCACAATTAGTGGAGCTGAAATGACTCGCTGAATGTGCTGCAGTAAGCACCAGCATTTCATTTGGGCAAATAGGGAAAATGTGTGTGGCCACCATTAAGGGAGATGGGGCACTCTTTTCTACCGCTGTGCAAATGTGTGATTTAGGCAAACAAGGTGGGCACATTTTCATAACAGAATATTACCTATAGAGGCCTGCGCACAAAGGAAGTAAATTATTATTTGTCAAATACCTAAGAGCTCTCAGTAAAAGACATTTTCGACATTTTTCCGATGCCTGTTGATACCTAATTGTGCCTCCGCTTTGAAGTCAGGTATTTTTTATGATGGATGTGGACGATATGAATGGATGGATGGTCGCAGGTGTCATGTTGGAGAGCGTCTGTGCTCCCCTAAAAACATTTTTGCAGTAAGGTCATCTCCGCAAATTGTAAAATCAGTCCAAGCAAGACGATCTCTCTGCAGGCAAATCACCTCTCCTCGTTCATAAACTGCCGGTCTGTCTGTCGTGCTCGTTTTCACCCTGATACATATCCTGTACTGAGCCTGGAGACGAAAAACACACAGCTCTGTTGTTATCCAGCACATTAAGTTTAGTGGAGCCTGTTTGCCTCCTGCTTCCAGGACTTTCAGTTCTGCTCGGTAAATTTAGACTCCTCATAGATCGCTCTGCTCAGGTCCACACACACACACTGAGCGTACCTCCTCCCGCTCATACTGATATACTAAAATGGGCTTAGTTTCTTTTATTTGTGCCATTATTCTCCCCCCTGTCACCACATGGCTGCTGTGATCAGATATTAAAAATAATCTTGCCTGTTAAGCGTGTAGTGGTGGGGAATCGTAGGCGGCTACCCGTAGAAAAGAGCGTTACAGTGAAACGTTGTTCCCCAAAGGCTCTTATTTGTCGCTTTTAATAAGTGCTCTTTTCTTGGGTGTGAAATGTTCTTCGTTGTGACAATGATGCATTTTTACCAGAGTTTCCTGACAGTGTGCCGGGACGTTTTTCTCGTGGGTTTGGGCGATGAAACTTTCAAAGGTCACATCCTCCACCTGTGCTCGCTCACCCTCCTCTCAGGTGAGTGTTTCAGATGTCCTTTTAAGCAGTGAATACAGCAAAGGAAGTGGTACTCTTACAGGGAATAGTGTGAAATAAAACAGGACAGAAAGTAAATTTTTTCTTTCGTGTTTCCAGAGACAGGCTACCTGTGTATCCCCGCTGTGCTCCCCATTTTGAAAGAGGTGGCAGACAGCTACGTGCCCGAGGACGACAACCAGGCTCAGGAAGATCAGGAAGACCCGACCGGTGTCATCCTGGGCGTGGTGGCCAACATCTTCCAGAAGATTATCGAGCAGCTGGCTCGCCGTCTTAGGAAGGAACCAGAGGAGGGGAAGGAGGTACACAAGTTAACCTCCTCTGTTTTGGTTTGTTCTTGTAATTGCATGTATACCAACCCTTTTAAGCAGGTTTAAAAATGTACTTTTAATGTTGCACTGCATCTAACAGTCATGTTTATCAGCGATTAATCTGCTGTTTATTTTCTCAATCGACTGGTCTATGAAACAGAAAACAGTGAGTCAATATGTGATGACCTCATCAAATGTATTAGTTTGTTTGATCGGAAAGGTATTCATTCTATTAATAATATAAAAATAGTGGCAAATTTTCACATTTGAGATAATACTGGAATATTAGATAATATCTAAAATTTGTGCCTGAAAGATAACTTAAACAGTGAGTCAATTATCAGAATAGTCACTTGATTAGTGTCCTGTCGATCGACTAATCCGTTAATTGACCAACGTGGCAGCTCAGGTCTGGTGTTCAGAATATCTCCCTCTTTGTATCCTGACTCAGCTGTGTCAGTCAGCTGTCCCTGGACTCACAGACTTCCTCCAGGTGGCTCAGAGCTGGGACAGGGCACCTCTCAGCGGGGTCTTCTCCACTCTTTTTGCCGTCATCATCGTGGAGAAGAGACATTTGCTCCAGAAGGTACGAGCCACCTGCCAGAGCATTTATCTTTTGCCAATATCCCACACGTCCTTGGCTTGATAAGGGACTTGAGCGATTATATTCTCGAGCAATTCAATTAAGGGAGTGATGAATGCTGCCGCACTCTTCTTTTTACAGATTACCCATCCCGAGGAGGTGATCACCCCGGAGTCACTGGAGGACATGCCTCCTCTGTCCAGCGTCCTTCTGTCTGTCATCCTCAAATTACCCTCTGTTACCAGGTAAATACCTTCTGTCTCTCTTACTCACACTTACAGCTGACCATGGCCTCGACTCAGTCCCTCATTTTTTCTGCTCTTTTAGAAGGATCAACCTCATTTATCTGTTTACTTTAATAAATCTAACCGACATAAGTGTTTTATAATATAAAGTTTAATGGCCAAATTTGTTCTTGAATGTTTCTTTCAGGGCGTTTTTGACAGAAATCAGCTCGTCCTTGGACTCTGAGGCCATCAGCAGTCTGAACGAACTGGCCGCCGTCTTGCATGTCTTGGCGGTCATCAAGCACAGTTAGTTCACCTGATTGTAAGTTTTTTTTATGCCTATTAAAAAAACAGGTTAAATCTTTACATGTCACTCTGTTTAAAATTCCTTAGCGGGACAGTCTAAAGCAGGCTTGAAGAGCGCAGCCACGTCTCTCCAGCAGCAGCTTCCCAAATACACGGTCACATCTGTCGACAGCGGCGACATCCAGAGGTAGATCATCTTTAGATAATATGTGGATAAATGAATACATAGATTTCTGCTGTGCTTTAATGACTTTTTGTATCTCTCTGCCGCAGGGTTATTTATGAATCTTCTGTGAAGACCTTGAATGAAATCCTGGATTTATAATTGGACCTATTTGACGTTTAATAACTGCATCACATTTGTCTTTTATTAAGCGAGGAGAGCAGAATAATGTGTTTTTCTGTTACAGACTTTAAGTTCCTGGCAGACAAAAATCAACTTTGCTGACCGGGCTTTTTAAAACACATGGTTTGGATTGAAATCTAAAGCTGAGGACAAGTCTGTTAATATGTTTTTCCAGATTGGCTCCACTGCTCTGTTTGTTCATTTCTTGATGGCACACATTGTTCAAGTCTCTCTCAGGCTTTGTACACTGATAATGTTAAGAAATATTGATTGAGTAGTCCAAGCTGGAAAAATATGCTTTCTCTCCGCAGCTTATTTTTTAAAAAACAATTTCATATAAAATACATATATTTTTTCATGTTTCACTCTGTTTATATATCTGTTGGTCTGTCGGCATGTAAGCTGTAGTGTGTGTCTAATAATAAAACAAACCGTATCAATCAACCTAAACTTGATGTTTATTTCTGTCTCTGACGTCTTTGTTGCCTGTACAGTGGTTTGCCAAGTAATAACCCTGCTCCAACAAGCGATAAATCATCCTCTCTTCATTCTTAAAGGGGGACGGCGTCCATTTTAAGAATTCACACCCTGTTTTCTTTTGGTCGATATTTGTGGTTTTGTGCCTCAAGGACACAAATTCGAAGGTTTTATTTGACTTCTGGCTTCAGGAAACATTTTACTGTCTAGAATAAAATGGCACATACATACATTTTAATTCTTTATTCCTATTTAGACTGAAATGTGTTGTATTGCCACACATTAAACTATCCACCAGTATATAAAGTATATATTAATTGCTACAGTATAATTAGTAGTATTAGTAATAGTAAAATACTGCTCATGCAGTAACGCAAGTATGCATAATGCATTAATATGATATAATCCTAGAACAGTAAACTTGCATATGAAGTACTTTTGTTTTTAATACTTTACACTCTTAAAATGCAGTACTTTGATTGTAATGGAGTATGTTTACCTTCTTCACTATACTTCCTGGTATTGATGTGAACTATGTAAACTAGAAGAGGTTTAAACGGACTGTTATAGTTATCTTAAGATTTAGTCTTAAATTTCTGTCTTTTTTAGGTGATATATATGTTTGTGAGTATATGATGATTCTTGATTGTCATTCTTTTCCTGTGTGGCCTTACGTGTGTTTTACATTACAGGTTAGCATCTTTTACCTCATGTATTAAATATATGGGTCTTTATGTTTTTTGTATATTTAAAGGCATTGGTTTGATGACAATAGAGTGAAAAAAAATAGCAATAAATCACAGTTTAAAAGGAGGACAGTGACATTTGACAGTTTGATTGAAATGCATGGCCCAGAGTTATGTATTTTTCCTATAGTGGCATTAATGCAGTGGCACGCCTCTCGTAAATTAAAAAAAAAATCAGCATGTTTGTTTATTTATTTATTTAATCAGTCGAGTTAATAAGATTATCAATCAATATGAACTTCCTGTGTTTTTTTTTTCCCTCCTCCTCTTGATTCTTGTGTTGCCTTCATGGCTTCCGGGCAGTGATCAGTCAGTCCTGTCCCTCCATCCTCCCTCCCTCCCTCTCTGTCTCTGTTGCATGCTGCACGCATCGTCCCTCCTCGCCATGTGTGTTTGACGTCAGAAACTTAGGAGGGGCTCCTGCGTGAAGCTGGTCGCTGTTTGTGGTGCTGAAACAACGCCTGTGTTGTGTGGCCATTCAGCGATTTTCTTCTCTCTCTCTCTCTCTCTCTCTCTTTCTCTCTTTCTCCTTTTGATTAATTTTTTTTCTGGAGAAGAAGAAGAAGAAGAAGAGGTAGCGGTGGTGTTTTCTTCCCCTCCACCTCCTCCACCCCCTCCACCATGCCTGTGTAGCCCGAGCAGCTCGCACCTGCGCCGGGCTTGAATGGTGCGCTGTTCGCGGAGGTGTGCGATGGGCTCGGCGGTTCCGTGAAGGCAGCAGCGGTATGGATCCTCTGTGGCGTCCCGTCCTCGTCGCTGCACTGGCGGCCAGCCTCTGCGCCTCACCTGCCCTCGCCGACAGAAAATTTGGTAAGGCTCCACGTTTTTTTTTTCTCTCTCTCTCTCTCGTTATCTCATCCATCAAGTGATTTGCATCCTATTTTTTTTCTTTAAATCTGTGCTGAATCCACCTGACTGCCTCACACTGGGCTGTCTGGCTCCTTTGCACAAACATTTTGCCCTCTCTCTCTCTCTCTGTCTCTTTGCAAAACTTATTCTATATGATACTTAACTGTATGCACATTTGTAAGCACACCTCTTATTTATTCATTTATTTATTTTTGCAATGTCCAAAACTTGTGGTTGTGCTTTGCTGCAGCTGTGTGCAACTAACATGTGGAGCCCCAACAGGCAAAGTTACATAATCTCTCAGGCCTAATGGGCACAGTGTTGGTTGCTACTTATGTTATGGACAGTGTTGTTCATCTTATATGCCAGTTTTAGCTCAAAATGCACGATTATACTTTGCAGTGTAAAAAGAAAGAACGAAAAAAAGATAACTTTTGCAGCCATTAATGAGCTGACACACATGAATGTAAACCAGCACTACATTTTATATGTTTCTCCATGCTCATAAACTCATGGCACATGGCCTTAAGGAGCATGCAATTTTAAACCCAGTTAAATATTTAATAATATCCTATGCCTCCTCAGGAAAAGGGCATCTTTCACACAGCCCCTGTTTCATTTTCAGACTTGGCCGAGTTGTGCTGTCATTACCCTTGATTTGTTCTTCCAGCCCTGCTTCCTACACTACACTGTCATTTAAAAAAAAAAAAAGAAAGAAAGAGTGGCACTTGTCCAAAATATGACACATTAGAAAGACCATCCTTTTTTCGAGGCTGGATTTAAACCAGAGGATCTGCCTCAGGTGTGTGTGTGTGTGTGTGTGTGTGTGTTTGTTTCCTTATTTTCCGCCTCCTCTGATTCACACCTCTAGTCACACTTGCAGGTCCAGGATCAGGAGTCGGAGCACATGACAGCATCAACTTTATGATGAGCGAGAGACAAATATAGGTCTGAGGCTGGCACTCCCGCTACGCGATGATTCATAAAGGCACCGAGCTGCATCATATTCTGTATTTATAGAATAAGAAGGTGTCTTCTTTATTTAATCCACACCTTCCACTAAACATTTTTAGATTTCAACATGCATTGAATCTTTGCTTTTCTTGGCTAATAGATCAGCAAACAAAATACAGAAAAGCGCAGAACTTGACTTTTTTTTTTTTTAATGTGCTGCAATTTGGTTAATTTATGCTTCGAGTACTTGTGAATGAGTCTGTGCTTATTACCCGAGTGTGTTTCTCTCATTGAATCCTCAGGATGTCTTTCTGTGTGTGTGTGTGTGTGTGCAGTGAGCGTGGCTGGGAATTAGAGATGGTTATTGTTTTTAATGAGTCCCACTGCGGATTATGCCGTGTCATCGGAAAGCTTTAGATCAAGGTGTGCTGGCTGCCTATATATTTATAGTTACATATTAAAAACAGTGCAGACACACACACTCACACACACAGAGTGTATATATATGTGTGTGTGTATCTATATGTGGGTGGTGTGTTTGTGAGGGAGAGAGACAGCGAGAGCGTGCTGTGTGTGGGTGTTTATGTGCTGCTTGTCTGAGAGCTCATGAAAGCCAGACGGGGAGGAATAAGTCTGCAGCTGCACGCTCTGATTATAAAATTAAGTGCTCGGAAATTTAAACACCGGAGTGAAACGGGCCTTCTGCACAAAGCCTGAAAACATGAGTGAACTTTTCACATTCACGCCGTCTCAAAAAGTACTGTCATCCCTTTTGAATGTTGACAATTGGCCTGAAACTCTCTCAGAGTTGAGAGTTTTTAATGCAGAAGCTCTTATGGGAGTGTAAATCAGTGGTAATATGCATACAGATAACAAAAATAAACATATATATAGGAAGGTGTGTGTGTGTATATATATATATATTTATACTAAAAGCTTTTCAGGCTCCGCTGTGCTGCCCTGCAGAGCCAATACACAGCTGCTTCATATTATTCAGCACCTTAATCTGACTTTTAGGCATCACTTTTACCATTTTAACAAAAATATGCCATAGAAATGTATAATTATAGTCAAAGAAAGATGTAAAATCATCAGAGAGAGACAAACAAATAGCCAACTAATGCTAAAAGTTTACTAACTTGTAATCTGCAGTTGAACATGATCCATTTGGATGAACCAACATCCAGCTTTAAATATCAAGATCTATTAATTCATTATAGTCATAAACTTTTGTAGCACTCTTCCTAACAAAGTGACTTCAGTATAGACAGACAGACTCACAGACTAGCAGAACAGATTAACATTCAATCCCTATGAAGTAAGGGCAGTAAATAATCAAAATAAAGTTTATAAAATGATCAAGAGAGCCCAGAGACAGCGTTTTACTGGTAAAATGCATCAGATTAAAGAATTGCAGCCTTTCTGTGTGTCTGCCAGCCTGAAAAGTTTAAACGTAGCTACGTTAGTCCATTCATGAAGGACATAAATATGTTCTCTTATCTCATTTTTTGACACTACCAAAACAGGTATATTTAACCATTAATATAAGTTAATATGAGCTTATTTTCTTCTTTGAGAAAAATCTTAAAATGCACAAGAAAGGTGAAATTATCTGCACTTTTAGTTCTTATGTAGGCTTTTTTTTTCAGCCTAAACAGCATTAAATAAAGACATTAAAAGGCATTACAGCACAGAACAGATCACATCTCACATGGACTCGCTCCATCCCTCGCAGGATGACATAAGCTTCGGTAAAATACTGAGGCGCGGTTTGGCCACCTTGATCCAATAATGACGTCTCTGCGGCCTCTTCAGGGATGACGCTCTGGTTGTCCAACCAACGGGGGGAGGTCACGGACGGGTCAACGCGTTGCGCGTCTCCTGTGCTTTTCCCGCTGTAGTGACTCACTAACCAGCCTTGAGTCCTGTGCATTCAAGAGAGGCGTAATTTAAAAGCTTGAGAGGTAGCCAAAGGGTGGTGTTTCTACCAATGGGAAGCATCATGTTTTTCTACTCACGGAAGAGGAAAATATTTAATTTGGGTTTGGCACCTTTTCCTCTAAGCTTTGTTTTAAGAGTGCAGGAAGGTCGGTGCCCTTTTTTTACACCAAGTTAGGGCGAATAGAATTTGAATAATGAATTAATTGACTTCTGAAGGAGAGTCCCGCCAATGGAAAATTTGCAGAAATTGATTTAGTTGCGCATTAACACTCCAGCGCGCAGCTCCCAGTCAGGCCTGCTGTTGAAATTCAGCTCGACGGCTCTTTCTCTGTTTGCAGAGGTTTGGCAGCGCCTTGAATCCCAATAACAACCGGCGAAAAATCCCATCAGTTTGTTAACTAGACACGCGGCCGTTCTCCAGCTGCAAGGTCATGTGTTGTTAGCGGCATGAATGCACTTTGAGCAAGTCTCCTCTCTGAACAGACACAGCAGCGACGTAGAAAGAGAAATATCAATCTAATAAAACTAAAGTCGCGAATAGCTTTTCGGGATTTGATTAAATGAAAATAACAATCTTCCACCGAGGTGTTAGCCCTGTTCCAATAACGCGTTCGCAAATCTAGCAGGAACACAGAGATCTGCTCCGAGTTCAACATTGCTCAAAAGTGAGACATGAAAAAAAAACAACAAAAACTTGAGGCCTCAATCACACCATATTGATCGTGTTGATTACTGAAGCTTTGTGCGGCGTTTGCGGCGGGCTTTAAAGGATTCGCATCGGCTCGTCTTTCCGCGTCACAGAAACAAATGTATTCTGCGCTCGAATTAAGGCGCGTTGCAGTAAGTATTGATGGATGGAGATCTGCATTGGGGTCGGTTATCTCCAATATGTACACGGAGACGTTGTCCTTTAGGGCTGTGCTGCTGGGTCTTTTCATTACGGCTGGCTATCAGCAGCCGTCGCCTAATATACCCAGACAAGTTAGATTTGATTCATAGGCTGCTGAGCTCTATCTATTTTGCCGCGGGCCTCTGTCATCTCATAGATATCAGGACTGAGTGGCGATATCAAATATCTTATAGTGCTTATAAATCATCTGAGAGGATTGAAATGTGGTGCGATGCAAGGGGAGATATTTTACAGCAGCGTGGATTATGAACACAGCGCTGCGCGGTATCCGAGCGCTTCCCGGGAAGTGGTTTGTTTTCGCCCTATATGTTGGGCAGTTTGTGTTGCCTTATTAATTCCTGAGTTGCCAGGACGCTCTCGGTGAGTCCCAGGGGACCAGTTACTTCGATGTGGTTTGTCCTGGGAGCAAGCCCACTGTAGTTCCCACAAGACAACACTAAACTGAGCATTTTACAGCAGATTCTGTTATGAGCAGTGCAAACAACTGAATGCAAAAGGAGAAGAATGAAAGAAGTAACCACTGAATGTATCACACGCTGTATATAAGATAAATGATGACTAAATCCCATATTTAGTCTGTTGATCCACACAACAGTAACAGCATGGAGTATAGATAACAGTGGAAACATGCAATGGTAGCAGCTCTGTGAGACGTTGCATACAGTGTTCACGATCTTAGTTTTCATGTGCTAATTGCTCATTTGCAAAAACATTTGATGAACTTAATACAAATGCATGAATCTGATCGACTTCACACATTGTTTGTGTGTTGCTGAGGACCCAAGCAGGCACGGAGGTTTTGAGTGTGAGGCTGTTTGGATGAGCGGTTCCTTGGAAGGCTGCAAACAGCAATGCCTAGTTAGTATTAAAGACAAAGTGCAGCTGAGGCTGATGGGAGTGTCATTATAGTTTATAGCCCTAGAAGAAGGATCTTTAAGGTTATTACAGCTGAGCCTGGGCAGGATGTGGTTTTCGTGCCGATCCATAAAGAAAGGTGTGCGCTTGAGTAAAAACTACAGAACTGAACCTCGTGGTGGTGTCAGAGGAAAAGTCATGCGATCAGCAAAGCCTGTAGGACTCATCCTGCGAGGATCATGAAAGCCTGTGGTAATCCAGCCAACAGCTGACACAAACAGACATCCATCCCATCTTTTGTGACATGTATTACGTCCACTCGGGCTTTGTATCGAGGATTCATTTATTCATCAATACGCTTTCAGCACCAACACGAGCAGCATGTTCCTCACAACGGCTCATATTAGATTTTAAAAGCTTGTGAATAATGAAAACTCAATTTCTGAAACTCTGCTTGCATGCCCTCTGAAAGCAAATCATAATTAAAGTAAAAAGTGATCCAAGAATAAAAGCTAATAGGACTGCCAGAGCCAATACAACCCCGCCGCGGTGTCTCTCACACTCTCAGGAAAGGTCGCGGTGCATTTTTCTTATCTCTCAGGACGTCTGAGTCATCTTGACAGAGCTGGTAAAGGGTCAGCTTGATGCAGCCAGCGTCGGCCCCTCGGTTCAGACTTTCTTGACACTTCGGATGTGGAGCTTTTACGGAATACACAAAAGCCTTTTGACTCATCCAATAAACAGCAAACTATTTATTGGATGAGATTTTACTGTTCCGTGCTGCCCCTTCTTTGTGAACATGGCTGCGAAAGGACGAGCATTTGGTGTGTTATTTGCAAAGCCTGTTTTTCTAAATTAATAATCTCAGCAGCTGCAGCAGAGCGTAATTGGTCTAACATCAAGATTTTCTTCCATCATCTGTCGTTGAACGCAATATATGCCCATTGATTCTAACTAATAAAAAGCGTGTAGTGTTATAAACGATCTCTTCTCAGCTGCATTGAACCAACGTACAGCTGCCTCAGCCTTGTTTTTAGCAGTGAATTGTAGACTGATCAGCTATTCATGAAGGGTTTTTCAAATTCTTGGGGAATATAAGACTTTTTTTTTTTTTTTAAGTTAATTTCGAAGTTGCGGCCATTAAAGTGCAAGCACTGAATTTCAGAGAAAATGGCACAAAGCAGGCTGTATATTCCTGGCTTGGGATGCTGCCACGGCTGGTGTGATAACAGACGACGTGCGATGTTTCTTTGTGACTCAACAGATGCTCGGAGGAGTGTGTTGGCTTTGAGCGGTTATTGAGACGAGGGAGTGGGAGCGAAGCGGCTGGCTGCGCATCCTGTGTCTTTCCCCGACGAATGTTCGGCGGCTCCCTGAGAGGAAGGAAGTCAGAAATGTGTCAAACGCGTTCAATCCGTCTCGTTAGCCTCCTCCCACACCTCGGTTCAAGGTGAACCAGGAAGATATTCTGGGTCAAGGAGGAAGAGGGCGACCGGAGAGGCGGGGAAGGTTACGTTACAGGGTGGTGGGGGGGGGTGGGACTACTCTTCTTTTAACGCTCTAATCTAAAATTAAATTACATTTCAGCAGAGCTTTTTGCTCCTTGGAGACTTGTCAGGTGTAAGAATGTGATGCATTTACACCACTGTGTTGGTACAACAGCCTCCCGCCGCTTTGCACTGCAAAGAATTGCACTTTATCACCTCGCCTCATACCTGAACCTCGCCGCCTCAGGACAGGAGAGGGTGTGAAAACATCCTCGGGTATTAAAAGAAAAACAGCTAGTTGCAACGCCTCGCGACTGTTTCCTTCAGTTCGCATTAAATGGTGTCGGCAAAGGGGTCAGCGTGAAGGTCACCTCTGTGTTGCCGCGGCAGGGTTTATAATGAGGACAATAACACCGTAATGAGGATTCTGAAGGCAGCGAGTGGAGCGCAGGAATTAATCTATACTATCTCAGCTGTGATTAAAGCAGTAATGTGTCTGCTTCGTCTTAGGGTGATGCTGATTAATACTCCGGACCATTTCTCAGTGCAGCAGGGAAACAAAATGACTGTCGTGGGGGGGGGGAGGCGGAGGGAGAGATGCTGAAACTGTAATGGGGGAGGTATTTTCCTATTTTTGTGACTAATAGATGTGACTGCTGTAGTCCGGGAAGTACATTAGTGACATTTTTTTCCCCCTGCGAATTTGGCTGAGATCCACCTAAATGTATCTGGTTTGCAGCACTCCACACCCAGTGCTAATGAAACAAGCTGTTGGTAGCACTATTCAGAGACTGCCAGCGTGATTGGTTGGCCTGCCCCGCCCGCGTTTGTTTTTACTGTTGTAGCATCATCATCATAACAGGGGTTATCAGCTTTATGTTTTAACGCAACTTAAAGCTGCAGTCAACAGTGTTTTTATATATATAAACACTGGATCCATTTGCCATGAATGATGTGAACTACATATGTTCCTCTGTCCCCACGTGGCCAAAAATGAACTGATGATGGTTTAAACATGTCCAACTGCAAAAACGAGACACATTTATGATTCCTGTTTAAGATACACTGGGTAGTTTACTTTTCACCTGAATGTACTGTAGGTTGCACTATGTTTGGATAGTATAATGCTGTTCATCAACTTGCCACTGAGGGATTATAGTATGTCAGTGCAACAGCTTCTCACAATAGAATGTCAACCATCAAACATATCTGGGATAAAAATGGAGATTTAATCAGCTGAAGGGACAACATAATTACATTATTGGTAAGAATCGTTAATATGTTATTAATATAAACTTGATTCAGTGGTATTAGAAATGTGCATTTAGTGAAAACTGTTAGTGAAAGACTAAACTGACAAGCGAAAGATCTTTAGATTGTCCTCAAGCCACAAAAATCTCCTGGTAATGAGAAGCGGTCCGAGTGGGTAGAAGCGTGGATGCAGTTTGATGCTGGAGAGGGCCCCCGAATGGCCCTCCATCCATGTTAACACAACCCAAGGTGCTTCACTCCACAGGTGAGCACTTTCACGCGGAGATACGATTTTACCAAGCGGGCGCGAGAATGACTTGAGCAAAAAAAAAAAGTCACGCCACCTGAATTTGCATGTCCACATCTCATCTGCTGGAAAGCGGCGCCCAGGCGCTGTAGTGCTGTGATGACCTGCAGTCTGAATGAGGTTCAACCAGCCCTCATAACTGTGAAACCTTTTACCTCGTCTCTCATCTGGAGGACTGGAGATTTCCCTTGGGGGGGTCCGGTGTTATGTTGGTCCACTTTTGAGCTCCTCGGCACACCAGGAGGAGGCCGCTTCTCCACTTCAACACCCAATCACACCTCAGAAGAGGGGAGAAAATCAAACGTCTGAATCATTTATCGCGGGTCAGAGAAAAGGTCAAGCCGGCCTATTTCTGGGTCCTCTGTTGCCGCAGTGACGCTGCCATCTTTAATTCATGGCGGCTGTCTCGGCTGTAGCCCGGAGCTGGCAGCTGAGTGACTGAGAGTGACCTGCCTTCCTGGGAATTCAGAGACAAATTCTCTGGAAAGTCGGTGAGAAATGTGCTTGGTTACACTGGATGTCAGGTGGTTTCGCGTCAGGCTCCCTCTTCAATCAAAGTGACCTCAGAGCTCCCCCCCGCCTCGACTCCCTGCTTCTAGCTCCTACTAATTATTCATGTTGTTAAGTAACTGCAGATTTATCCTCTGATGTGTTTGCCTTAAAGGAGAAGTTTGACATTTTGCCTCTTATTTGCGTCGTTGCCAAGACTTAGAGGAGAACGTGTCTGTATGCTGAAGATGAAGCTACAACTTCAGTCCTCATTTAAAGGCCAGTAAGGCCCAAAATGCTGTCCTCTACACACAAAACGGACATTGTAAAATAATACTTAAAAAAGACGTTTCAACGGTGATGAAGCTTTTCGTGGCGTGAAAATTAATTGTTAAATGTCTTTACTGCAGAAAAAAAAGAAGGCGTCGTCATGAAATGGTGGTAGGAATGTCACAACATTATTTAAACAGCTGCTGTAGCAAAAATCTTGTCATGTTCAGGTGAAGTGAATGTATGGAAACATTGAGGGTAGTGTTTCCACGGCTGAATCGCTGACGTGTGACGTGCAGCTTTTGACAAGAACAGACCTTTCGCAGCGGAGGAAAGCTTGGAGCCATCTTTAATTTTAGCAGGAGAGCGGCTTTAATGACACAAGCTGTTTAAATCTGCGGACATGGTGTCAAGCTGATGCTAATTTGCTTGCAGGTGATGTTCCTCTCTGCTGTCCCTGCTCCAGCCACGGTCCCTTTTCAATTCGCCCGCACTTTTATTGCCGTTGTCACCAGCTGCACTGCTCCGAAATGGCTTTTTTGGCTGACAGTACAGGTGTGTGTTAGTTAAAATGAGTCAGGTGTCCTTGGTCGGTGCTTATAATTATAATAAAAGATATGTCGGTGGCCCTTAGAGAGTGAATGAAATATGTCCTGAACTGCAGCAGGCTCTGGGAGTGGCTGTCCTCGCTGCCAGACTCCCAGCAGCCTCCTTGGCCCTTCAGACATCACAGATGGTATCCCGGCACCGGCCAACCACCTGTGAGGGGGAAAGTGAACCATCAAGTCTCTGACTCCTTGTTCCGCCTTTGGGTTCAGCCTCATCGGGACATATTTAATGTTCCAGGCAAGGTCAGCCAATCGCGGCCAAATGTTCGAGCCGCGCTCTCAAGCAGCTCCTGCGCTCTGAAAGTGGCTCCGAGATGTGTTGTGGACGGCTTGCGCACATGGAGGCTATCTGAGATTTTTAATATTTACTAATGACAAACTCTTAGTCTTAATTGCTTTTCCTTAAACGACCTCAAATTAGCTTTTCCCTTTAAATGCGTGCCTCTCTGATTTCATGCCCCCGAGGGGTGTACACCCATGTTGTTATGTCCCTGACACGCTGTGTAGCTTTTAGCTGAAGGTGAATTGTTGGTGTGTGTGTGTGTGTGTGAGAGAGAGTGAGTGTGTGAGAGTGTGTGTTGATCCTTGCTTACTTATTCAGAGGATGCACTTGCTGCCCTTAATAGCAGTTAGCTGTAATAAGGCAGGCGGGGGGGGGGGCATCGTGGGAAAGTGTCTCTCTGCCGCACAGCTGTGGATAAAAAGGCCTCGAAGAGGTCCAGGCCACAGTTAATTGATCCAAGTTCCCATTTCTGCATGCGTTTGTGCAAGTGTTTTAAATGCAAAATCTCCGCAGCATATCGCACGAGACAAAACACTGTGAGATCTGCTGGGCTGCAGTTCTGTCTCCTATCTTTTATTTCACGGTCTTCTGAGACTACAGGCCACTAACTACCATATCATACCAAACACCACACCATATTAATCATGTTAAGAAACTGGGAGCTGACTTACTGCATCCATTAACCTTCTGGATTCTCCCTGCATACTGTAGTTGTAAATTAGGTCACACGGTGCCTATTTTGGGAGGGGAAGCTACTGCACAGTTACAGCACCTATAGTTGGTTCACAGCTACTGCTGCTACTAGCAGTTATTCTCACTACTGAGTAATCTGACAGGTTTTTTTTTATGATTACTTGATTGTTAAATCAACACAATGTCAGGAAATAGTGAAACGTGTAGCATTCAGTCCTCACATTTGAGAGCCTCAAACCTGAGATTTTTTTGCTTTCTAAGACTCAAACAATCAATTCAGTCAGTCAATTACAATCACTTACTTTACGGTACAAGGGTTAGTCGATTTTGAATATATGCCTTACATGTTCTCATTGATCAGTCAATAGGTGGAACATTAATCTGCACAAACTTTGATGATTATTTTAGTCTTTTTTAAAGACAAAATGACTAATTCTGCGAGTTTCAGCTTCGCAAATCTGAATAATATCTGATTAGTTTAACAATTGTTTACAACTCAGAAAAGGTCAAGATGGCATCTGATTTCAAATACTTTGAACTCATCCTAGATTTCAATCTGTCCTGTACAATCAAATTCAACTGGAGAAACTACCTAACCATTAATCACACAAGTCATGGCTTAAATTAAAGCGACCGTGCAATCACGAGTAATCTCACCACCTCATCTTTTGTGCTGCCTTTACATACTCTCATTGTTTTTATATATCTGTCACTTATATAAGGTAATTATGTTTTCTTTTCTTTTGTTTTGTAGTACCTGTTGAAACACTCTGTTAATGATAGGAGGCACTAATTTGGTATAACCTGCCCAGGGACTGCTGATGAAAATTACCTCATTAGCTAACTCCAGCACATTTACGTTGATGTGTAAGCTAAAATGTTGATTAATGTGCACTCTCCCTGGTAAATGGATAAATGAATTAGAACAACAAGCATTTATCATGACACACAATGGAAAAAATAAATAGAAAAAGATTACACATTGAACAGGCTGAGTTGAAAATCAGCAACAAAAGCATACTCAAATCATCTCTGTTGATCCATTAAATCCCCCTGAGGCTTACCCGCCTTGACTAACAGTCAGTTTCTCATTGATGAGCCTCTGTGATTGATCTGTGATGAGGTTGACATGGCAACAGAGCACTCAGCAGTCAGTGTGGTATTTTTTTTTTTTTTTTTTTTTTTTTTTTGAAAAGGTCGCTTTGTTGGTGAAATTATCTTGTACGCCTACAATCACACATGACGATGTTGGCTTTTCTTTGTCAGGATGCTTCATTAAGATATAGCGTGGACACCTTTTTTCTCCCCCACCTCACCGGCTTTCTTCCTCACGACGAGTCTCGCATCCTTTTCTTTTTTTTTTCTTTTTTTTTTTATCAGCCCGAGGTAATCAGCAGCATCCACTGTGATTGCATTTTAATTAAAAGCCGCCATTTTAATCATCTCTGGCATGGTGTTGGAGAAAGGGGATGTGGTGTTATCAATCCAACGTCCCTGTCTATCACACACACGCAAGCGCAGTAGCACACACAAACTCATACACGCACGCACACACACACCATGTCTGACTAACTATGCTTGGCTGGATGCTTCATTAAATGGAAGGTCGTAATTAATATTGAGAGCTGACAAGGCCTCCCAGAGAACCCAATGAATTAAGCAGGGAAGTGATGAGGAGGTAAAGTTGAATGGACTGACACTAATTGCAGAGCGGTGAGATGCTTGATCAAGAGGGATGGCGTGGCTCTCTCAGCTCCAAGTGGCTTCTCTGGATAAGTTTGGTCTTATGTGTATTTTTTGTTGTCAGTCTCGCCGACAGTCCAAACCCCAATTTACTTACTTAATTTACTTGCTGGATCATATGATAAAGAAAAGCGGCACATCTTCACTCTTTAAAAAGCTTCACTCACTTAATTTTGTGCTTGAAAAGTCACGTGAATGATTAAGCAGCTACCAAAATAGCTTCCGAATAATTTGATCAACTAATTGTTTCAGCTCTAATTAACATTTCTCATTCAAAAGTGAAAAAGCTTAGCATGAGCAGGCTTGACCTGATCATGTTTTGTTTTTTCTCATCTTCATTCAAGTAATTTCATACTTGTATCCTCTAATAATTACTCTACTTTTATCATATGTTTATTTATTTTTTCCCATATGACACAGCTGCACAGTGCATACATACTGCAAGCCTTCATTAAATTATACGTTCATCTTTCCTTTTTTGACCACTTGGGGGCAGCGCAGCAACCTGTAAACACAGTACCGGCACATCATCACCTTATGAAGTTGACATAGCGATGTTATTCAGCAGTTAAAGAGAAACAAGAGCGTACTTTTTTGAGGTCATGTGTATGTCCGTCTGATGAAAGTAACTCCAATATTCACTCTCTTTTTGCTCTGTTTTGGTCTCCACCACTTCCTGAGTAAGATATATGGCTCTTCCACTGCTAAATAATCCACTGTGATCATTGGCTTGATACTATCTCTCTGTTGTTTTATGGCTCTAATGAAAACTTGAAAACATGAAAACATATAAACCCTCCTAAAATAGCCGCAGCACAGGGGACTGCACTTTCTCACCACTAGCTGAGTCATTTCATTTATTGTAAATATAAAAATATTGATTGATACAGCGGCTTTAAGTTTTTGTAACGCCATTCAGATGTGTTTTTTTTTAAAGAAATATAACAGTTTTTATGGTTTCCTATTATACTTTATATTGTGCCCTGTAGTATTATATATATGATAGTTATGCTTTCAACCAACATCAGCATTTCAGTAATGGTTAACCTGCAAAATGAAGCTTAATCTGTCCATAAAAATGAGGGATTGTATGGGGTACGAAATAATAGTTGTCAGAAAAGCATGTTGTGTTCCTCGGCTTTTGAGCAGCAAGTTGTTTCTCTTCGGTTCAGGACACTCTGCCCTTTTTTTAGTTTTGTTCGAGGGAACTGAGCGACCTCGCGGCTCCGCGATGACGCCTCACTCTACATCATTAAAGAGCCATTTTGCTGACATATTGAAGCCATTACCTCCAAAAGGTGTAATTTCAGGAGACGTGCCCTCAGCTTCCAAACAAAATGGCTGCACATTGTGTCTCTATAATCAAGTTCTCATGCGAGACTAGACAATTATAACCGAATAAAGGCCCCCCTCCCCTTACAAATGATGAATCTGCAAAGAAGTAAACTTGAACAAACTTGAAAAGTGTTGTCTCGTCCACACCTGTCCTGATTAGCCGTCCTTTCTGTGTGCATTGATTAGCAGACTTCCCGCACCTATCTCTTCTCATTATTAAAGAGGGCTGACAGAGGCCTCTCCTCCCACTCAGGCTGTTCTTTATTCACGGTCACGAGCCGCTCACTGCTGTCCATCGAGGCCACCGGGCCAAGAGGGTGCATCCAATTACGTCAGTCTTACTGATGAGCTGAGGGAGGGAAATAACAAAGATAAAAGACTTGAGGAAAGAGAGGCTGAGGCTCGACTTAGTTGTTTGCGGATTGTTTCTGCGTTTGCAAACACCGTAAACTCTGTAGTTTGAGCTTCCCAATGAGCTGACTGAACGAACCCACGTGCTATAGTTCTTGGCTGAAGGTCTGGTTATTGTCTGGGCTCGTCCTGACCCCGGGTGTGCCGCTTCGCTCGGCCCACAAGACGAGAAAATAACAGCCCAGGAGGTGTTTTCGCCCCGCAGACTATTTATTCTCTCACTTCCGTCTTTTTTCCTGGAAACGCGTGAATGTGGAGGATCACCTGTGCAGATCGGCGAGCAGAACAATCAGTCCTCCGCTCGCTGCAAACTCCCACGTGTGAAATATGAACACAGAGAACAGCTACCCATAATGCTCCTGCCATCTGTTCATTTATTAGTCTGGAACACCCAGCCCTAGTCCAAGCGTTAAAGTTCATTAATATTCATACAACATTCATATATGGAAACGTTGCCCATGGAGTTGGGGTATTAGTGTCAGAGGCAGGATAGGAGAAATCGCACTAATTGATGATTGATGGCGCTGCCATTAGCAGCAAGGCCCACAGCCAGACTTAATGCAGTACTAAGCTGTACTTTTAGAGCGATGACATATTTAGAAATTGAGACAGTGGCCTAATTTTGTCCATTTTAAGTACATTTAGCCATCTAATGCATATACTGTATATGCTTATAGCCTCAATTCATATTCTTTATGGAGGCATTTGTTATGTTGTATTTTCATTGTTGTTCATAGCTTAGTAAATCTTGTTGTTTGGTATTTGTACTGTGTACATATACTCAAGTAAAATTTGATGTACAGCTGTAGTTATTTTGCAAATTAGTTACATGTCATTTCTTGTCTTAAGTTACAGTGAACTGAATATTGTGCATCCAAATTTTAGTTCTAGATAATTGTTATCTTCATTTACTGATTAAACAGCAATTTAAGTGATCAAGAAAATAATCAGCTGATGCATTTATAATGAAGATAATTATTAATTGTGGTAAAAAAAAAGCTCCATCTCAGTCAACAACATTAATAGATTGCTGCTGAAACACGGCATGGTATTGCATGGTAATAATACTAATGATATACTACATGACAGGTGGCTTTTCTTTTGCCGTAGATGCTTGAGGTGCATTTACCAGATGCTACTTTTACTTACGTGTCACTCTCAGTGCACTGCTTTTACTTGTACAGAGTATTTTTACAGTTATGTTGTTAACTTAACTAAATGATCTGAACGCTTGCTTTATCTACGGCTGCATATAAATCTTCCCTCCCTCTTTCACCTCCAGGTTGCCTATTTGAAGACGAGCTCTGCACGCCGTACGAGTTCTGCGTCAATGGTAAGTCAAACTCAGGGAGTCGTGCACGCCCACCGCACCTCATTACACTGCACATCATCCCTGTGGTACGCAAGCATCATCGACCCAGCTCGGCTCCACCGCCACCCCGGCTATTTTTGATCATTCGGGGATTTATAGATAGATGGATGGTCATAGGATGAGCGTATGTTTCAGCTCATTTGAGGCATATGAGTCATGTTTAAAAAGAAAAAAAAAAGCTTTAAAACAAGTGGGAGCTGCTGCAACAGTAAGAAACAAGCACAGTGCAAACAAACAAACAGTTGTCTCATCTCAGTCATCTGTCTAACTCAATACCAGTTGGATGTTTTTCCCTTTATATGTCAAGTATTTCTTCCGAAACGTGAGTGGTCACGACCTCATCTACAAACCACCTTGTCTCATGAGGATGGATGTGGCTGTGTCAGTGGTTGCCATGACAACACATCACCCGATAAATGGAGAGGAAATGTCACACAGCGGGCTTTGAAATCTCAGGTGTGTGTGTGTGCGGGGGGGGGGATTGATAGCGTGTCAATATCGAGGATCATCTTCACGACAGAGACGCAGCGAAAGGTTAATTTATTCTGTCGTAGTGGACGGTCTGGACACAGAGGCAGGGGTTCGGGATAACGTATCTACATCTGTCCCCCATGCATGTTTGTCTTTGGCCTCACCAGCGTAATGATTAAAGTGCTCGCTTGTTTGTTTTGTTTGACTGCGTTTCGCTCAGTTCATTTAATTTCTGCGAATTCATCGTGCGCACTGTCAGTTTCACAAATGAGACGGTGGGGCTTGCTCTCGTTGGCAGACAGTAGGATTAGATTAGCAAAACATGATGTGACCTATAAGAGACAGCGTGGAGTAACACACAGGACAAGCAATGAAACACGGGACAGGAACCAGTTTAAATGGGAATAATGGAGAAGAGAAGGATGAGAACAACGTGAGATAACATGTTGAGTCTGTGTCAGCTTGTTCCTTGTCCCTGTATGTGATTGTGCGTAAAATACTACCTTTGTAAGATATTAATTTCAGTGTTTTAACTGAAAAATGTCAGAAAATGGTGAAATATTCCAGCTGTAATGTCCCAGACCTCAAGGTGACATCTGCACATTTCTATCCAATAACAGCTCAAAAGTCAAAGATTTCTTTTATATTAATGTCACATTAGTTGCAGATTAATTATCTGTTGATTAATCGAGCCTGTTAAATGTCTACCAGAGAGATTTGCAGAAACACACATTATTGCAGAAAGAACTCTTAAATAATGAAAACAGAGCCTTTGTAATAACATCAACAAGCTAAAGAAAAGAGACACGTCTTAAAGAAATAATTTGACATTTATGGAAGTACGCTTATTTGCGTACTTGGTAGACTTTAATGAGAAGATTGATACAACCCTCGTGTTTGCACGGTAAATATGAGTCCACAACTAACAGGGAGGTATCTTAGCTTAGGATGGGTTTTATGTAAGCTGTAACAGTGAGGGGTAGTCGGTTGTTTTTGGATTTGCAACATCTTAGGGGGAAGCAAGTTTGGAAATTCTCGTCCCTTATTTCCATATTAACTCAGTTTAGGAGGAAACGGGGAGGAAAGAGGCAGCGAGGAAGACAAATATAAAAAAAACCCTGACTTTAATTACACAGACTGCGTTCGTGCAGAGGGGAGCGGTGTGTAGCCTAATAGAGGGAAATTGCTGACACCTCGACAGAAAAAAAAAAGCCCTAGAGGCAGAGAGGAGGGTCGTGGTGGGTGTGGAAGTTTATTATTACACCACCATGCAAGGCCACGATGTGAACGGTCATTTCGTCTTGAATTTAATGTTTCTCCTTTCCCGAATCTTTTCATCTTCTCTTTTTCTTTCTTTCTTTTTTGCCTCGCCGTGGCCCAAGGAGCAGCCCTCGCATTACGCCTCTCGCGCCGAAACGTAATTACAGGCGCTATGCTCGATAAAAGGCAAATATACACAGGCAAGAAAGACTAATGTTGGATTAATGTTGTACCTAATATGCAAGTAATGAGACATTATTTAGCTGCTTCATAACCCTCTGCGTATATTCAATCTATGCTCTGTCACTCTCCTCCGGACTCCTGATGAGCAGCGCCACAGACAGAGGCTGAGTGGGAGTAACTAGGTCTGCCACTTCAACTCTTCGCCACGTCCCCGAAGGAGTAACCTGGTTTATTCTGGGCCGGGCCAACCGTGCTCTTCCTCACCCCGCGCTGTTGCCATGCAAGGTGGCTAAGCGGAGGGAAAGGTTGCAAGACGGGAGATGCTCTCTGTGGTGCCAATCAGCACTCGTATATGTGCTTGACTCTCATTTATAGTGTTTTTCTAAGATTGAATCAGTGAGGATTTAAAGTGGTTTCTTGGACAATGACTAACAGGAAAAAAAATGTTTGTGCTGTTTTTGGACAGCACAAATGAAGGTTTACCACCTTAAATTCTCAGTTATATTTTATACAGGGGGTCTTTGATTTCTCCATGAGTTGGCTGAAACATGTGTCTCTAAATGACTTTTTAAAAATCCTAAGAATAAAAAACAAATAGAGTAACAACAGAGTAATAAATGTGAAGTGTAAAAAGAGTAAATGCTACCTAAAGAGCCAGCGTAGAAGTGATGCTTCTTTGTTGGCTGTATGCTGTAGCTGTTATCCTGTCATTGATTAAGTAAGTCAATTACCACCCTCTATGCATCATTTGATCTTCCGCTGTCACGCCTCACTTTGGAGCCCACCTCTCCAAATCTTTATACCCATCCTCAGCGGGCAGTACTTTCTCAGAGGTTACTCTGAAGGCATATGTGGTTACCCAGGGACCGGAAATGCATTTTAATATGATGCAACTCTCCAGAGCCTGTTGTTCACTGCTATTATAAGTTAAGCTAAAGTACAGCGGATAAGTGCTACATGTTTCCCCGAGGGCACCGGTTGGCTCCTATTAAACACTTAACCAACAGCGTTTTATCGATCTGTGGTTATCTTGCCTCCACTTGGGCCAATATTGTCTGAAACGTCTGCAATGTATTTTAGATTTAAACGATTTAGGTGATGCTTCTATTGATCGAAGCTCGCAACGAGTTCAACTGCAGCATAAACACCTTAAGTCACCACTACAAAATCTATAATCCCAAACAATCTGCATGGGCAGAGACAGAGCACCAAGCCGGGGGTGCAAATCCAAGAATAATCAAACGGGAGGCGATAAGTGAAGAAACAGTCACTTATTAAGGATGCGAGACTGTACAAAAGGTTTAACAAAAGCGCTTTGGTGGCAAATATGTGGTTAAGAATAAAAATAAAATGTAATAATAGAGCTAATTTATATTCCACAGACAAACTGAATAGGCAGAATGTTTTTGATGTTGCTCTGAGAGTCTGGTTTATCTTTATTAATTTCTGTATTTACATCTAGATTGCAGTGCATGCATAATTGTAATTATCATTTCAAAGCCACCATTTTTACATAAAAAAGACCTGAATAATCTGTAAACACTTCATTAATCATATCCTGATCACTTTAGCTTTTGTTTCTGTTCTTTTTTTTATTAGCAGACTACATCTGGCCGGTCTCGGTGCATTGATTTGGGCCCATTCATTTTCATGACATGAGTTGCTCAGCTAATACACCTGTTCCAATACGTCTTAATTTGTCTCCTGGGTCCGTCTTCCCCTCCTCTCCGACGTACAGTCTCTTCGAGATGCTTTGCTGACTGTCAGCTTTAATGTTTGCTCCTGTTATCCCGGAGCATTAGCTTTCACAGTTTAAATAGCTTTAGCAGCGGCCGCGTGTCGCACTGTCTGTCACAGTGGGAGGAGAGACGGCGTCTGGATTTAGAGCTCTTTACCTTCTTTCCACTGGAAATCTTCCCGTCGAACTTATCCAAACGTAGCCTTGCTTTAGTGAGAATGACACTGATTTGTAGGAAGGTACATGTAAGCATTGATGGATTGACTGTTTTATGCATTATTGATTACATTGATCAAGGTTTATTTGCATTGCAGTTGCCTTTTGGTCATCACAGTGACAGCATTCGTTGTGTCTTGCAAGGAGGCAGAAATTGATCTATTGTCAGGCTCATATTTCTCGAAAACTGACAGATGATCATTAGAAAGTCGTCGTGTTCTGCTCTGTTTGATAGACTTTGCGTCATTCCCAAACAGCCTGAATGTGTTGGACCCACATTGATCTCTTGCTCTAATGCTGTCTGTTATCTGTTTTCGGGAGAACCCTCTGATATTTAATTGCGCTGCATTTCTGAGTTATTTTCAGAATTGGACAACCCTCCATGCACCAGACACATGCTGTGCGCCTCCAAGCCTGAAATTAAAATGTTGTTTTTAGCTGTCAGAAATAAAGTTGAAAAAAATCTGTTTCCTGCAGACTGTCATCTACAATGAACCTTTGTTGCTTGTTTCGATAACCTCAGTATTGTGAATACACACTATAAAACGACAGAACAGTGCTTTGTGATTCATCATGCATGTGGCTCTGAATGGTTTGGCATCACCTCGATAAATCAATCAACTGTTATGTTTACCCAAACAAGGATTTCTTTGTCGTAAAATGCCTCTGAGTTCTATTTTTAATGCAGTAAATGGCTGTGTGGCTGTGTGTCTGGTTGCTATCGGGAATGTCCCTGACGACGGGGAGGGAAGTAGCATGTTTAACAGTGGTCATTGCCATGGAAACCAATGAGGGATGCAGAGCATCAAACATTTAACAGTTTCCCATCACTTGTTATGTCACCAGCCTCCCCTCATTTCTTACGTAACATGTGTTGTTAGTGTCTAGCTGAGAAAAATAAACCATACAAGAAGTCGTTGACAAAACCTATAATATAAAGAGGAAATCTTATTTTGTAATATTAACCATGTCAGTTTGCATATTGTCATAAAAAAAGACGATGTTTGCAGAGAGTAACAGAGACGGGGCGGAGAGACAGCTGACATCTTGTGATTCAGACATGTCTGTGATGATCTGTGCATCTCTAGATGGGAAGTTTTCCTTTGCGCCGTTTGAGATCCCAAAATAACCAAGCGTTGCACTGTGTTGTCTATGCTAATTCACCACCTCCCACTGGGCTTTTTCCAGTACAGAGCTGTCATTTAACAGGTCACAGGAAAAGAGTGGTGGAGGGGAGGGGGGAGTCAGGAAAACACCCGCTTCTCGTTTAGAATAAGAATTCAATTTCGAGCCTCATCTGACATCACGTTATTATCTTTGTAATTATCAGCCGCTGAATTTTACACCGAACATGGCACTGTAATTAAATATTGTTAGTCAAAGGTAAATGCTTGGCGCCGTATAAATAGAGTGAATATCTCTCTTTTTTACTCTTGATGCAAAGGTGAAGCTCGACATGCTCCCTCTCAGTGTCAAAATGTTACATCACATCAATGATCATTATTATTGATCGTAAGTCCTCGGATTTGTTCAGTATTTATACATCCCCAGTGTAAAAATGGCATCGGAGGAGAAGAGAAAAAAATGTCTGTGTGTAATGGACATCAGTGTTTCTTAGACTGCCCGACATGTCGTTGAGCATCAGTCGTACCATTGATGTTTTCTGTCATTGTCCAACATCTTGGGGCTAATTAATGGGATGCTTCGGCGCGTGACAAAGTGTTGATTCACATCATTAGATCCCATCTAATCACAGTGGCATCCCTGCACATGCTCTCACATGGTAGTATGCATGGTTGAGCACACACACACACACATACACACACGGACACGTTGACATAAAAAACACACACATGCACACAGACGAGACAGATTAGATCGAATGTGCAGGATTCATCTCTAGAGATCATCTGTGAGGTGGACTTTCATTTAGTGAGTTTAGCCAACAAGATGGATAGATTTATCTCTCCAGCTGAGAGAAGTTGACAACGCAGGTCATTTATATTCCAGTCGGTACATCTGCACACTGCTTTCTGACCCCCCGAGCCTGCACATCCTTCTGAGGTCTAGACCAGCCATTGAATTATGGGGCTGATAGGGACTCTGTGGCGTGGGTTGCCAAGCAACCTGTATTGAGTGAGGCGGGAGGCCTGCTGATAGGGAGATTACCAGGGTCCCTGATAAAGTCCTTCCTGCCATGAACGGCTGCTTATCGTGGTGCTGTCAGAGGAGAAATGTCAGCTATTAGCTTCCCCCAAAACAGGCGGTTAGAGGTACAGAGACACTGCAGGTGCCACACACCAACACTGCAACCGTTTCAACTGGGCAGGTCATTTTACTTCACACGGCAATCAGTGTCCAGAAATGTTTCTTACATCTTCCTCATGCGTGCTTCTCACTGTCAAAACACGTCTACTCATGAGCCTGTTTCTGTCTTTTCTTGTCCTGTAGATGGAGTGTTTGGAAGGTGCCAGGAGTTGGCCGGCGCAGACCTGTACACATACGATATTTCTTCCTCTGCTCTGCAACGCCTCAGGATCCTCCTACAGAAACTGGCTCACAGAGGTACAAACCGCCTATTCGCCTGTCCGTCTTTGTCCAAGTTCCCTGTTCGGCAGCATTTATCAGTGATGTCCAGGGCTTACAGCGAAACGCTTGTCAACTGCCATTGTGTGAGGCAAGCCAAATAAGCCAAGCTGTCTCTTTGGCTAGCACAGCACACCACCATTGAGCTAGAACAGGTCATTTGACTCATATCGGGCCATTGTTTCGCCATCATCGCCCAACTCCTGCAGCCAATCTAATTGGCTTGTATACTGGTAGGACATTTAGAGCTAATTTTGTGGATGAGTAACTGTGAGGTGTGGGGCGTGATCACATTAGACAGTCTCTCCCACTCAATCAATGGCAGCAGTTAATGTGTTTGTTATAACAGGTTACATCTGCAGGGGCGCGCAGTGCATTTACAATGAGAGGTAACCGTTATAGCTCTTTATCACCGAAGTTACAGTCGGAGTTTAGGAGTCAGCGGTCCAAGTTTCCCAACCTGGAGCCATGCTGAGAATTTAAAAGACTCATCAGCACATCTCCTCAATTCTGCCACGTTAATATGGCCGATATTTATATTCATGTCTTGTGCTGGCTGTGCTAGACAGAGCTTCTTCTTGCTGATGATTGGTACAGTGTGAACAACAGATAGAAATCACCCTCAGGCAGTTTCCTGTTATGGATGCTTACATGCTGTAACTGCTGAAGAAATGGCTCTGGTTTGTCTCTTTTAAGTAAGTTGGGAGAGTAGTGTGTGAAAAGATCTCATACATGTTGGAATATATGTATAAATATACTTTATTTAATAGGTCTGAAACTTAAAATCTTAAAATCTAAAAGAGCAGTCTTGGACCTGTGTCTCTATTTTCTGTATAATTAGCACTAATCACATGCTCCTTTCCAGCAAACTTCTCAGGGAATTGTGAATAAATTTGCAGGAAATTATTGGAGTCATACCAAACAAATTGTGAGACAAGTGTGTTTTTTTTTCCTTCATATTTTTTCCAACACCTTTAGCTGCCTGTAACTACAGTCATAACCCACCAGGGGGCAGTAGACACCTTTAATACGGACCGTGACCGTAGACATCAGCCCCCCGAACGTAATTGGCTTTGCAGGCCACTCTGAGCTTAATATCTTTTAACAGGCGTGAACCAGTGTTGAAAATCATTAAGAGTAAGCAGTCGGCCAGAGGAAATCAAAAAAAAAAAAAAGGACTTAAAAAAAATGCAGTGATGAATATTAAGCCAGGCGAGACCACACATTTATTCTAATTACTGCTTAGAAATAAACAAATGAGATTGAGGAGGATGAGAAGAGATCTGGTGTGTAATTTTTTTTCCCCTGCTCATTTTAAGAGGTGTTTAATTCTTACGGTGCTTTTCATCGCGAGCGTCGTTCTCTGACCTTGTGTTTTTTTAGACACACCGTTTACAGACGCCGCAGACATGACATCATCACTTTGAATCATTTTTTCACCCCTTTTCTGTCTTGTAGAATCACATCCGCAGACACAGAGCATTATCTTCGGATGAGTCCACAATGCACTGTTAATGCTCGGTGGCACGTTATTCTTATCAGCTCAGCAGCTATTGAAGTGTCATCTTTGAGACGTGCGGGACTCTCTTTTTTTCTGAGCCCAGACGGGGTTATTGAGACCATTGTACTGTAACCTAAATTGAAGAGATGAAGGTGGGGGGAAAAACGGGGAGGAACATCAATGGAATCGATTTACAATCCTCTTTATCTTGCATCAGAGACGCAGGTAGAAATCACACAATCTCTGCTCACTGCACAACACCAATGTCATTCAGATCAATAGGAATTGACCCTTGTACAAAAGGGCTTGGGTTGTCTGGATGTGTCCCCATTGGCAGAGCACAATGTCTGGTATTACATTTTCACCACAATACCCTGTCAATGCAAGGCCCTGTCATCCAGCTGCAAATGACTTTTATATTACGCAGCACCCAAAGCCAACTTTAGTATTCACCGTGTGCAGCCGCAGTGTGTCTGCACATTTCATAGCCAGGCTGCTGTCAAATTGCTTTGGAGTCATTACGGCTCTGCTAAATGTGTGTGTGATGGTCCAGACTTGAAGTGTGTGAAGATAAACACAGGGGCTAATACAGCAACTAGAGTGTATTAATTTGATGTACAACATATTAACCTTTTAATGGAGCGGAGTGGAGGATTTAGTGGCGCCTAGTGGTGAGGTTGCAGGTTGCAGCCAATTGAACCTTTGCTAAACCTGCCTCCGATCAGCAATTGTCCAATTGCAAAAAAATTATCTTCTCAAGACTACTTTATCTTAGTTTAAAATAAGGTTGGTTATTCAAATGTACAAACATACAATGGTGATTGAACCTATGGCCAAATGAAAAAAAGGAAATCTCAATGACTATACACGATGAAACAGCTAAAACAAGTGCAAATTCCCAGACAAAAAAACGACATCAAAACAAGGCAAACAATGAAAAACACTGAGGATTGAGGGGAAGTACAGATGTTTCTCTCTATTTCTTGGACCAATATCTCTTGGAGAAGGTTTTCAGATTGCCTGTTTGTTCGTCATTAAATTTGAAAACAACCAATGGGACTGTGATCCTCCCATGAGGCAACTTGTAATTACCATTTACTACCATAGGTGCCCCCAAAGAGCTGTCGAGATTTTCAAGATTATAACTTTAAAGCCTTTTCTCTTGTAAAAATGTTCAAGCGTGAATGAGTATGTTTACTAAGTATGTTTCTTTCATAGTAAGCTTCCAAACCATCGAAGGGTTTCATTAGAATGAATAATATTTAAATGAACAACTTATTACAGGGACTAACCCACCCATGCTGCTCCTGAGGTTTTTAGCACAATATTGCATATTTAGCTTGTCTGTGCTTGAGTAGCTTAACAGTTGGCAAACTCTTCTAGCGAAAGTCATTCATTCAAAAAACAAAATCCCTAGTTGACGCTTAGAAATGATCAGTTTGCCTTCTTTTCCCACCATAGTGTGAACTTTAAGACCCACTGTTTTGAAAATGACTAAGAATTGAGAGATGAAACTCTTAAGAGTAAACCGTCAAGTTTTCCAGTTGGACTGAAAGACAGATGAAGGATAACTCTGCATTTCTAAAGTAGTTTATGTCATATTTTTCAGTTCCTGATCAGTATTTCTGTCGTCAAGCTCCAACTTCAGACAGAATCATGTCAGAATGTAACACCGGCGTTCCCGATGTGCCACGTTAAACCACACTAACCTGCAGTCGATTGACCTCCCGACCCTGTGCAGAGCGGTGGATACTCTCATAGCGCAGACAAGTGAAGTAAGATGATGCATTGTGACATTTGCATTAGCTCCATTGACAGGAAGCGTCAGTCAGGGAGAACCAGTGACCATAAACTGATATCATACCACTCCAGTGCTGCTTAATCCTCGTGTTACTCACGGACCTACTTTGCCTTCTGCACAAACATGTTTCTCTTGACGGACGTCCAACGAAAACTATTGTTGTTCCTCCTCGTATTCTGCCCTGTCTGTTCCTAGACATCCCTGCTAGATGGTACTAGGGAGGAGAAAAAAAAACTGTCAGACACAGATGCACTCGCACACTAGCATGCCACGTTGAAAACAAGAGAGCTCTTACTGAATCATTCAGCGTGAGTCCATGCCTGCGAAGGGGGCAGGATCATTAAAAAGAAATTCACGGCGAAACAATTTCCTCCACAGGAAAACAATTGTTTGTGCCCTCGAAGATATTCATAAACTCTAATGGCAATATAAAATGAGCTCAGCAGAGGTGGTCAGTGCCATACATATAGTATTACATATTATTTCGGCCTTCAGTACGCTTTTAACCCCTTTGACCTCTCTCACCTGCTCTTCAGCAGGTTTGGCTGCAAACTGTGCAGCAGAACTTTATTTAAATCCTAGTGGAGATCCTAAAGGTTCCAAAGATACCAAATATATCCACCTGGAGTTTGGGGAAATGTGAATAAAATAACATGTGAGAAGTAGTGCAGCCACAAAAGCATGGAGTCGTGGGTTTACATTTTTCACAACAGTAAACAACATACAGCTTCACTGAAGAGTCGGAACAAGTTGACACAAGCAGATGGAGTAAGAATTTCTTTTTTTTGCCCAATTATAAAGCCACTTAAATGTGACAAATTTAAGGTAAGAAGATAATAATATTCTAATATTCGGTAATGTTTTTAAATTAGAGCAGAAAGTGAAATGACACTTAAAAATGTATTCGCATTTGCACTTTTGGTTCAATTTTACTGTCAAATTTGGATTGACACATTTCATTTTGACTAATTAGGTAGAACTCGCTGCTAAATTATTCACTCTCTGTTCCATTAATGCCTTTAAAATCAGTCGGCAGACAGAAGTAAAGGAAAGGGGAAAATCTGCATTTCAAAAACACCAGATGAAACTACAAGACATGTAGACAGGATCCCATCTAATAGGCTTTGAATATTTAGGAGGCCCCCTCTCTCTCTCTGTCACACAGAAAACAGACAGGAGGCCAACAGAAATATCTTGCTTGTTTGAAAGCTGTTGCGCTAATGGCAGGGCGTTAATTAACTGAGGCATTTGCCTGAGACGGCATGCTATCCTTAACTGGCAAAAAAACGGCAGCAGTTGCGGATGGAACCTGCTCTTTCTCTGGACTTAGAGATGAATTTGCATGACATTTAGCTCCTCAGCGCCAGGGATAATCAGCTGAGAGGTTGATTGAGAGGAATCCAACCGTAAAGGCCCCACTACTTTTCCCCCTGACTTTTTCTCTTACAAAATGCCTCATTTTGATTCTGTAATTTGCGCCGGCATACCTTTTTCCCCTCGAGTGTGCCCGTCACAGACACACAAAACATGCTATGTATGGAAATGAGTGCGTCCCCCCCTCCCCAGGAGACAGAGGGGATGGAGGTGTCACAGTCAATGAAGCCGGCCTCATCCCGTCGTGGCACCTTCGCACTCTGAACCCATTTAGCCAGCTGCGGTTAACCGCAGGTACCATATGGATCCTTTAGGGCTGCAGCCCGACTCCCCCATCACGACGACTGACGATAGCCTAAATGATCACCGCCGCGTACGCGCCACATCGGTTGAGCCACGGGTAGTTAACTGTCATTGTTGTACGGATGGATGGCTGAGCTGCGTTCCAGAACAGCGACAACATACGCTGCTTTGTGCTCCATTCAGCGCTGCCAAGAATGACTGGAGGCATCTGTAGCTGCTCTGCATTGCTCAGATCCTCATCTGGCGCTTATGAATATCTATGAGAATACCCAATGTCTGTGAGTGAGAAACCGGGCTAATGAAGACATTCTGCGGCGCCGAGACTTTCCGTATATGTGTAAACCCAGTTAGTTTATTGCTCTGAAACACGTCCACGTCATTAAGAGCAGCATTGTTTCTTTCGATGGGTCCGGTAAAAGGTTGGGTATGTGGCAGCTTGGAATCTCAACTACATCATAATTACTTTTCTCATTAAAAAAATGCTTCCTCTGCTGGAATGAAGTGTCTTCAGTGAACATCTTGGCTCCTTAAAAAGTATAATATGTTTGGTATTTCTATGCTCTTTGCCGATGGAATGCTGCGCCTCTTGGCTCATTGGGAATGGGGCCATGTTTTGGGTATCTTTTTTGCTTGGGTAGCTCCATCTGGTCCTGGCACCACTGCGCTTTGCCCCTGCCCAGGAGTTCTGCATCCCAGCTATGTGTTGGCAATTAGCAGAGATGTTGGCAAGGCGTCAGGCCGCAGTGTGACATTCTCCCTGGGCTTGTTGACTGACTGTGTATGTGTGTGTGTACATGTCTGTGTATACATGTGTCCATACATGTGTGCATGTGTGTAAATGTGTAGACATGGCTTCCTTTTGAGCGTGTCATCGTTTTAGGCCTCCTCCACTCTGCCGCTCAGATTCATCCTCGCTGCTCTGTTTACCCTGTAAAGCTGAGACACTATAAACAATTTCCCCAAAGTAGAGAGCACAGATAGTGTACAGTCACCACGTACAGGAATATTCGGCCAAATAAACAGCAATTATTTCCAATCTAGTAGATGAGAGATTGTTATTTTTTCAAGTTAAATAAGTTGACATGAGCTGTATTTTTCCAGCATTTTAAATCTTGTTTACATGGTGGTCTTAGGATGAAGGTCAGTTTCTCACTTTATCGCACTGACAATCGCACACCAGTCATCCCTTTTCCGTGTGATGGCTGCCAGAATTATATATATTCCATACGTTTAGCCAGGCAATCAAATATTTGATTAATCTCAGGAGTTAACCGAGCAATAATGAATAAATTAAAAGAAAACCGCAGAAAGTATGAAAGTGGTCATTCACTTAGCCTCCAACATTCATTTTGTCCCTGGCAACCGTTTTGGAGTCACAAAAAATCAATAACAGAACTCTTGCCAGGCACTTTAGTCAGTAATTTTACCTAGGCTTTCCCACATATTCATCCTCAGTCATCTCCAGGCACGGTTCTCATTCTCATCTCTGCTTGACATGATGTTGTACAACATTAATATTAGATGTTTAATCTCGTATGCATGAAATAATATGCTGAACAAATTTGGTTCACTATCTGCGTGTTTAATTCAGTCGACTGAGCTGGAGATAACTGTAAGAAATCCCTTTTTTTAAAAAAAGTTTATATCGATAAAAGGTGTTTAATAACTCGTCGTGACCTCTCTGTCTCCAGGTTTGACATGGCAGGACGACATCACTCAGCAGGTCATCTCCAGAGAGCTCTCCAAACTGAGGGTCATCCCTCTCCGCCATCAGGCCACACCTCCGAGCCCCCTGACGGGTTACAGCAGCTCCAGAGACAGGAAACTGAGGCCCGGGCAGGCAGAGCTGAGCAGAAACCTCCAGCAGTACCTGACGGGCCTGGGCTTCCTGCCGCAGTCCGAGGTCGGCGGACAACCGGGAATCCAGCGGGAAGGAGCCAGCGTTCAGGTAAGGCTCTCATACAGTCGACTGGACAGGTGTGACAGTGATAAACATAATAATTTTACACCTGAAGTTGCGTTTATTTCTCTGCTGACTGCTGTATAATGTCTTCTCTGGAACAAGCTTTATAAGTTTTAGAAAAAATAACCTTGTTTATGTCGTCAGGCTTGTCTCGGCTCAG
>JBAJHX010000046.1:13036849-13061769 GCA_037176925.1 Amniataba percoides | reverse complement strand
ATGTCTTCTCTGGAACAAGCTTTATAAGTTTTAGAAAAAATAACCTTGTTTATGTCGTCAGGCTTGTCTCGGCTCAGGCTTTTTTTTTTTAAAACCAGAAAGCCTCTTATAAACTGGAGGTGTGGGCTGTGATAGACGAACACATCGAGGAAGAGTCTAATGAAAAAATGCTATCTAGCTGCACTATGGGAAATGTAGGATCCACTGTTTTTCGGAGCTTAATCTGTACTAGAGAGACTAAAAGTCAAGATATCTCTGTCTGGGCTGCTTCAATTTTGACCATTTTTATAATCTCTCTCTGGCAGGTCCCTGATATTAAATCTTTTCTTTAAGCAAACGTACTCTATTTTAATGTCATAATATAACCTCTTTACTGGAGATATAGCATATAACACCAGGTTTAGGGCTAGAAATATTAGTCATTAAACAACATGCTTTCTTTGGCTAAATTATGGAAGGGCCTCTTCCTATTCCTTTTGAAAAAGAGTCAGTATGTCTTATGCGGGGGTCACCGACTTGTCCCTGCACCGCTTTTGTTTCTCGCTTTCTGTCTTCTCCTCCATCTCCCACTGAGCAGGGACCCTTTTTACACAAAGATCCTCCATCACCTCTTTACATTATTCAATCCTCATATTTAGGGTGGAACCCCGGCTTTGTGTGAAATGCGCTCGGCATCCTTCATAGCCGAGCCGCTTCCTGCTGCTGTGTCAGTGCTGCCATAATGCAAAGTTGAAGAGTTCAGGACCTTCCTTATTGATGAGATGAGGTCCTTTGTTACGTAGCGTGATGGAAAAAAAAAAAGCAAACATGGTTAGCATGAATGGCAGAGCACCCCCGTCTCGCTGTGCTAATGCCATTATTGCCTCTCAGTATGCTGGGCTTGGAAAGACTGACATTTTCTCTATATACATTTGAAGGACAGAAAATGGCACCAGGGGAGATAGCTAGTATTAGTGCGGCAGCGACATGGATAATAATGCTGCTCGGTGGATCGGATATACTGTATGCTGAACTGAAGCGTGGGCCCTTATGATTCAGACGAGAGGAATGATTTCTCTTCCTCACAGCGAGAAGAAAGGACAGAATCACACATTTTGGTGCCAATATTAATACCAATCACAATGCCAAATGGTTAAAAGGCGTCTAGATGCCTCTGTACCAGTGCATTGTAATGTTAACACATAATTCATCATGCGTCAAAAATAAACTCATATGGCTAACTTTGAAATCAGATGACTCATATTTTTTTTCTTTTTAGATAAGGAATTGCTGCTACTTCTCTGACAGACGGGCTGTGCTTTTAAAGTTTGTTGTGTGTCGTGGAAATGCATGAAATTACACTTTGAGTGACACTATCTCATCTGTGATTTCCATAATGTAATTTCCAAGGGCAGTTGTCTTTGATCTAGAATCCCTATTCATATCCTGTCCTGTCTAGTCGAGCCCAGGTTGCTTCTCTTTTTATACTAAAGCCTGTCACAACAATGCTGACCCAGCACAACCCATCTAATGTTCTCATGGGGGAAAAAAAACTATTGCAGCTGAGGGATTAATCATACGAATGGTGTCACTTTAGCGTTACAGAAATCAAGTCTACAGCCATGCAAGCTGCTGAGGTATAATGTTTACCATGTTCAACATTTAGCATTAAAAACAAAGTACGACTGAGGCTGATGTCTCAGGGTTGAGAAATATATGCTTAAGAAGGTAAAGGGACTCAAAACAGTTATTACAATTCATGGATTCATGAATGTCTATACCTTATTTCATTGCAAACCATCCAAAAGTTGACATTTCAAGTTTTGACCGCAAATTTAAACCTCATGGTGGCCCTAGAGAGAAACTCAGGCCACCACCAGATTAATTCATATGCATCCTCTGGGCATCATGAATGTAATTTGATAGCAGTCCATTCAGTATCTGCTGAGATGTTTCAGTCTGAAAAAGATGTAAATCAAGTTTCAGGCCATCATTCATCTCTAGAATAATAATGATAGCTAGAGTGGCTAACAATTATGTTTGTGCTAAATGTGCTAAGTGGCCATTTTGTGTTGTAGAATGAAGACATCACGTCTAATGGTCCTTTGGAGCCCAGCCGGTCAAAACCCCAGCAGGGCTGGAAGGAGACCACTCTCTACAGCGTTCACAAAGGAGATGGCCAACCTCCAGTCACCAAAGTCTTCACCAAGACTGGAGAGGGCAGGCACCCCAAGCTCAGTACAACCTACTCTAACCGGGACCCTGGAAGGAGCAAGCTGTTATCCAGCCAGCTGGAACGGCTTCTCGCCGAGGTGCCGAGCGCTCAGCAGAGCTCCCCAGGTGGCCAGGCCGCTTGGCCCGAAGGAAAGCTCCACTACCTCAGCTACATCCGGCCCGCTCCCAGTGACCACGCAGAGCCCAAGTCTCAGGTGGCTTTTGGATCCAAACCCCAACGGCCTAATCTGGACAGACTTCTGCTCAAGGCCGGCTCAAACCGACTGACCGCCAAAGAGCCTCTCAGAGTCATGGATGGTAAAACTGCTGTTTTTTATAGCTTCTTATAGATGTTTCACACACTGGCTTTCACATTTGCAACTTACTTTTCCTAATTTGTGAGTTTACTTGTTTGTTTTTATGGAAAACTGTGTTGTTAGTACATTTAAGTGATATAAGAATGGACTCTTAGTATGGTTTTGGGTTCTCATTCTTCTTTCTTTCCTGTCCAGAGCAATTCATCCAGAATATGGTGAACCAGCTGGGTAGGCACAGCTTCAACATGGAGGCTTTGATGGGCAAAGACCTGGACCAGCTGGCCGAGGTCATCACAGGAACGCTGCAGGAGGTGGATGAGGAGCGGCCTGCCATTGGGGCTCGGCCAGGACCCGGAGCCGCTGACTCCAGGGGGGACATGGAGGCTAACAGGGAGCCGCTGGCAGCCGTGCAACTGAATCAGGACCAGGACCTGAAATCAGACAAAGGGCAGGATCTAAACCCGAAAGACACACTGAGAATGAAACAGCAAGGTGGGTGTTGAGAAAGAGAATACAAGCTGGCAACGTTTACAGCAGTTATGTGTTTATTTTCTGTCACAGAGTATATCTAAATTTATAAATGCCTCAAGAATGCTTTGTTTGTATAATCCTTATAACAAGTGCTGCCAAATGTATTTTTGAGTCTTTCCTTTTGAGTCATAACTGTTTCTTCTCTGTTAAATACAAAAGAAAAGTTGAGTTTTCACACAATCTGCTCACATACATTGTGTTTGTTTCCAGGCCAACAAATAGACGGCGCAGACAAAGAGCCCGTTGACAAGGTGAATTTAAAATTACTCTGCTCAACCAACAAATTGGTTTCTCAGGGAGCGAGACATGTCCAAACTTTAACTGCTTTTGAATACCACTTCAAACGAGGATAATTTGAAAGTTATGTCGACGAGCATTTACTGTTAAATGATTAGAATGCAAAAGGAAACTCACAACTGTGGTGTCTCGGAAAATTCCTTGAGTCTTGTCAAACATGAATATTTTTATTAAATGGGACTTTTAAAGTGAGTGGAATCAAAATAGATTTGTGTGATGCCATGACTTTTTTTTTTTTAGTAGGTAATTAAAGATCCTGAATGCACCCTTTAATCATTTACAAGGAAAATGGAAGTCATTAGACCTTGGGCCAACAATCATGCACAGAAATATCAGTGAATGCAACACAAATTCATACATTTAATAGAATTTACATCTCTATTCAAAATGTAATTAATTTTTAAACGCTCTTATAAAAGAAAACTAAAAGAAATATGTCATTAAAATATAGTTGAAAATGCGTTTAATGCAGAGAAATCTTCTTTGATTCAACACAGCATGCAGCCTTCTTCTCCAAACTGCTGGACTACCTCAACCTGGAGCCCTTCGGTGACACCGCGCAGGTCAACGCCGGGCAGCCGGCTCCCCTCCAAAAAATGGTCGGGCTGGAGAACGTCCAAAGCCGGACGACGCAGGGCCAAGTCCCCGCACTCCACCGCTGGGAGGAGAAGGCCGAGTCTGTGCCTGCGAAGGAAGGCTCCACCCTGCGTTTAACCAGTGCCGCACAGGGGCCCGACGCTAAGGTGGACTCAGAGATCCAGAAGTGGATGCAGGAGCATCAGGCCCCGGCCGGGAAGAAGCAAGAGGAGCCGGAGAAGAAGGACATGAGAGTGAAAACTCAGCTGGTCCACATCGGGGTGAAGGAGTTTTCCAGCAGAGGGAAGGACAGACACTTTGGCTACATCATCACCGGCTCAGAGTGAGTATGACACACGAATACAATACTACACACTGAAATCAAAATGATCATATTGTAATATAATTTCCAAATCATAGTATTTAGAATCAATATTTTAGGTTTTATTGTTTTGAAAAGATCATTAACACATGCGGAGCGCATGTCGGTGCTTCACTTCACTATAAACAGAATGATAAAGTGTAGTTTATGAAAAATAGATTACAAATTGAGGAATTAGATGGTAAGTGTATTATAAATTATAAATTAATTATAAATAATACATACAAATAATGATTAGTATCTCAAAATAATGATCTTCATCTATTAAACATGAGGTGTTTAGCAGTTAGATCTGACTGCTTGCTCCTAAATTAATTAATTCAAGTTTTTATTTTGTTTTATTCTGTTACTGGTCATGTTGTTTGCTTTCCTGTTGAGCTTTGTACATTAATACAAAGGTGTATCTACTTTTTCCAAACAGACTGTGGATAGTGTGCCAGTGATACGAATATGCATATGTATAGATGATTGTTAAGTAGGGAGACGCTATTGCTGCCGTCTTGGGAAACATTATAGATGTAGACTTGTAGTGACTGTAGACCGACAATAGATTGATCCACTGTATGTCAATAACCTCTTTTCCTTTCCCGTTTCAAGGCAGACTCATTTTACATACCTGAACACCAGGCATATGTCTGCTTTGTTCGGTTACTTAAAACTGCCTTTAAGAGACGCATTTTCTGTCAAAACCACCCACGTACTCACGTCTTTACGGAGGAGAACACTGTAGTTTGAAATCCTCAGTGTGTGCTGCACCTGATTACAATAGCAGGGATGATAAATCCCTCAGTGTGTGGGTATTACTGTGCCGTATTACGGCTTTAATGATGATACTTTGTCAGGAAGGGTAGCCAAGTTCTCTCCCTCACCTCTCAGTCAGCCCGGGCTCAGCAAAGATAAGTTCCTATCGACTGTGTCTTCGCCGCTGGCCCTCTCTCAAATCCCTTTATGGCGTTATCAAGTCCGGTGTCAGTGGGCTGTCCTTCACCTGTTCAACAGACGAAGGCTCATAAAGGTCCGATGGGCGCAATCTTTGTCACCTTATTGCCACACATACAGAAACGCAGATTAAGATGTAAACACACAATATACTGTAGGCGAGTACGTGCAAGGGGAAAGAAACAGGTCACCTTCTGAATGAAATGTCTTCGCCTCCTCCTCCCCCTCCTTGTCTGTCCTCAGCCCACAGAGCGGACACCTATAGTTGGCCTATAGAGGTGTCTGCATTCGCTGCAGACCTCATGATTGCACGGTTGTTATCCCCAGCTCCTTCGCACCCTGCAGTGAGGCTACGCAAACCTGCTTATCTGACAGCTTCTGACATTGTGGTGGTGGTAGTGTTGGGAGGGTGGGGGGGGTTTGGGGAATAGGAAGGAGGCTGTTGGGGAGGGATGTGGAGTGGGGGGAAGAAGTGGAAAGGTATGGATAGAAGAGAAAGAGACAGAGAGAGAAACCCAAGGGGAAAAGTGCTAGCATCAACAACCAAGTCACTCCTGGAGCTCTCCAGTTGCTAGAATTACCGCAGAGGGATGCAAACGTGTCTGGAATTGCTTCGGCGAATCTTTAACTTTCAAAAACCCCTCAAAAAGTGGAGGAAAAAGAGCCACCCACTCTCTCAAAGGTGGAGTGAATCAGCCGCTCATGCACAGCACGCCGCTCTGTGTTGTGTTAGAAGCGAGCGGCTGTGTTGTGGTGTCAAACGCAGGCTAAACAGAAAAGAAAAAAAAACCAAAACATCTCAGCGTAATTTTTAACTTGAACACGTTTTAACAATTGTACATTTTTAACCTGAGAGGATGCTGAGTACCTGAAAACGTATAACCGATAATGCACTCAGTGCCCAGCGCTGCATGGAATTGGTTCCCAGTTCATTTCACGTTCCTCTGCTGTGGAGTGGGAACAAAATTCGAACAGTGTCTCATTATGATCCACGACTTTTTGGTGCATGTCACCTTGCAGTCACTTGACGCTCTCAGTGATTCCAGGTTAAGCTGTCAGCAACAAAGTACCTTTCTGTGTGTGTGCGTGCCCTTCTCATTTCCTCCATCCAGCGCGTTTGGCCTGCAGATTGCCTTTGTTTGGTCTATTTCCTTGGCGATTTACTCTCTGAGTGAGAGAGCAGCCGTGGACTGAGCTGAGATGAGGCATGGCTTTATCAGACCACCATTACACTTCACCTCCATTCCATTTGCACCTTATTATTCTCATCTCACCGTGAGGGAGCGTGCACGCCCGTGTGTTTGTGTACTTTGTGTTATCATGTTTTACTTTGAGCGTGCGTGCGCGCGGGCGAAAGAAAGTGAATGTAGGCGGCGAAAGAGAAAGATGAGGGAAGGGAAGGGAGAGAAAGGCGCGTCCATATGATACAGCCATTACACCTCATGCAGGTTCCATTTGCACCTTATTGTTTGTCTCATTGCTGGAAAAAAGCAGGTGATTTACCAAGCCTGAAGAGGCAGCTGATCCCTTTTCCCTTGGCACGGCTCTTTGTGTGTTTGTTTGTGTTTGTGCGCGCCTGTGTGTGTGTGTTTGTGTGTCTAAGAGTGTGTACACGTATGCAGTACATCCATTCAGACAACCGTAGCTTTTGCTTGTGTGCAATGACCCATTTGTGGGTATGAATTGTGGCAGCATCTCCCTAAAAAAAATAGCATTTTAACGGTTGAATGGCTGCGTGTATCTTGTATGGGTATGGACCCACCAAACGTGACGCCCAGCTGTCTGTCCCTTTCTCCCCCAGCTCCCTCACCGATGACCAGGGCTCGGACCTGATGGAGCGGCTGACGCAGAGGCTGAACCTCCACGCCGCAGACCTCACCCAGCTCTCGTACGTAAAGACACAAACATCCCGCACACACCCACACTGCACAAATAACGATTTGTCTAGCAGTCTAAAAGCCATACATCGCATGAAGGATAATTGGCCGCGTTTGAAGATGTTGAAACGGTTTTGTTTTGCGCGTTTGAGCTCGCGGAAACAGAGTGAAGGTTGTCCAGACGCTGCAAGGACTGTTTGTGTGAAAACGCTGGGCCACACTGCCAGTGACTGTAGGCGTTTGTTATTTTTCTGACCTTTCGGAGTGTTTGACTTCTCGCAGGGAGAGAAATCAGGCCTAATTACCTCCATACACACACTGATGTCTCAATTGTATTCAAAACACTGCCTCGCCACTATTGTCACCGCACGCCTTGTCAGAAAGAGAGCAGTCAAGCCATCAAATGACTCCCAGTTAGAGGCAAAGGGAGGACGAGAGAGAAAGGGAAGCAGCAGTGTATCGAGAGCTGGAAATAGAGAAAGTAGTCCAGCAGGAGGCGGTTAATATATTAATGAGCGGGCGAACTGTCCTTGAACCTGGGCTGGTTTGTGCTTGTACCGTGGTTCTGCTGCACATTCGGTGTCAGACCATGTAGGAGGCAGAGGAGATGTGTTCGCCTAAGATCTGACAAGCCTTTCAAGGCACTCCTGCAGGAGAAGTGAAGTCTGGGTGGTTCAGTAACACCCGCAGCATACGAACACCAAAGCCGGAGCACTGCAGTCTTCGGCTGCACTGTAACTGTAGATACTGAGTACTCCATCTCGGATACGAGCTACTGAGGCGGTAAAACTGTCTGATGTTACTCTGCGCCCAGCCTTCGACACTAAAGACACACACAGTGACCTCAGGATAAATGCAACCACGGGGGGCGTTCTGACCTCTGAGTTTAAATGAAAGCTTTGGCTTTAGTTTTGATGAGCGGGAACACCGCGACGTGTCGCCGTGCCGGCACTGATCGAGTTAATCTTGTTATTACACCCGTCATCTCATATCACTCAGAATCAACTCCTGATAGTGATTGATGTCATTATCTGGGTGATGATGAGCAGCCAGCGACACAATCAGTCACATGTCCAGTGGTGGAAGAAGTGCTCAGAGCCTTTGCTCACTATGATATACTTAGTTATAAGTACAGTTACAAGTCAATGTAGACCTTTTATCATCAAAATTATAATACAAACAAATTGTATTTGCTGTAAATCAACAAGACAGTTCTTTGCAAATTCTGTTTATCATCATTTGACCTTGCATACATTTGCTATTTTCTAACTGTTAAAGACTCTTCTTAAAGTTACATCACCGCCCTCACTGATGCATCGACACAGACGGTTTCAAACTGCGGGGCACGCCTCCTCTGGGGCAAATTATGACACAGTTTTGAATCCTTCATTGAGTCATGACTGAATCAGATCTGAACACACAGACATGATACACACATCTCCAGATTCACAGTTACTTACACTTTCCAGGACATCACTGACTCCAGCGTCCATTGTGAACAAATCCACTTACAGATCATAAAAATCCAAGTAATCCAGTGATAGCTGTGTGTACATCCATGGGTACACTGCTAACAGGAACTGCTAACAGCTAATTTAGCACAGTTTTAATGGTGCCAATTTGCATCAGCGAGTGTGTCACAGTGTAACAGGAGCAAGAAAAGTGATTAACACACACTTATAATGCTGAAAGGCAGGAGAGGGAAACAACACAAAAAGAAGATAGAGATACAGATAAGCTCAAGTAATTACCAGGAGGTACCTGAGTAAAATTTAATAGGTGCATTTAGAGTTTCGTAATGAACTACAACCACTAGTAAGAGAGAAGAGGCATTTTTGGTTTTATTTTGTTTTGATTGATTTGGCTTTTTTTCTATCTGTCTCCTTCTTGTTTTGCATGTTTCACTGAACAAATCATCACATTTTAAGAGCGGATATTTGTGCAAAATCACTAAGAAAATAACTGGTAGCTATAGCTGTCAAATAAATTGGGTGAACTTAGAAGTGCAATATTGTCCACATATGTAGGTTTCACTATAAAATATAAACTAGGAAATAGAAGTACAGTATTTGAGGATATCTACTTTTTCCCACCGCTGCATATATCCTTGATCACGGTGCGTTAAAGCTGTTAAGCCGGTGGAAAAGCCACAGACAGATGCCTTAAATGAAGCTTCGACATCGTATTACACCTCATACTGATAACAGTATTCTATACAGAAGACAAACACAGAAAATGTCCTCTTTGTTGGGCTTGTTTATCCCCTCTCTCTTTCCTTTTACCAAGTAATGAAAGCACATTCGTGTAGAAATCACCGAGACGGAGGACGTGACGCAAGCCCATTGTGCCAATTGCTGCGCGGCCACGGCAGGTGAGCGTTTGAAAGCCTCTGTCTGAATATGAGTCGGCTCGAGTACGCGAGCTGGGTCAGAGCACGCCGCCCTGCTTCGGGGGCCGCTCGCTTCTCGCTCGCTCTGATGAGCCCTGATATGAAGACTGGAGAAGAGATACTCAAATATGACAACAGGCAGGCAGAGAAGAATTTCACAGAGAGAGCGTGAGAAGAGGAGGCTGAGGGTTTCCATGTCATCGAGATTTTCAGACGCGGCACGCAGTTGTGTTCGAACCTGCCACTACAATAATCAACACAGAATATTCCCGTTTGAAAAGAGATTTGAAGTAGTAGTTTTGGATGATGATGGGCTGGGGACAATGTGTGCCTTTCTCAGATGACGTAAGTGTTTTACTCGTCAGAAACACTAGGGGGAGTGGGATACACACTCACAAAGTCCGTCCTCTCACACGGTCTGTACAGACACACACACGCGCACAAATACACACACACACACACACCATGCCGACATCCCGCCAACCAGTCTGCACATACACACTCATCGTGTCCCGGCAGCAGAGCTAATATGAAGTCCGAGCTTTACACATCCAATAATGCAGAAGACAGTGTGAAGTCCTCCAGATAACTTATCTGTCTTAACTTCATCTCCCAACTGTGGTAGTGTTTCCTCCCCCCCTAGTATATTTAAATAGGGTTTGTGTAGCTCTGAAAAAAAAAATCACGTCAATTCAATTTGAGATGCATCGAGATCTCTGGCAGGCTACCTTCAGGTAGGAAGGATGGAGGCAGGAGTAAAGATTGTGGAAATATTGACATTTTACGTGAGCAAACAGAGCCCAGGTGAAAGCATTAGAGAGGGACATATTTCTTTTGAAGCCGGATGTGTGTGTGTGTATGAGATGATGTTCACAAATGCATCAGTGCATGGTTGGGTCCGTCTGTCTGGCAGTATCGGCTCATATATCGCCCCTGGCTGAGTGGGTGTAGCTGCCTCTGCAGCGGGCTGACTGATGGTGAGTGGGTCTGGGTCACGGCACTCTGGCAGTCTGATGAATCTCCCTCTCTGCCGTACAGTCTGCAGGAGTACACTAAAAATGTATGTACACTTTCCAGGACTTAACAATGAAGACATGATGTTGTGCTGTAATGGCGCAGTGATTTAGAGCTGATGGAGAGAAGTAGACGTCTTAACTCGCCGTGTGAGCTCACAGCCACTAATAATTATAGAAATTTAGGCAGAAATATTGGCTCCTATCCATCCGTCTATTGCTTTGTTGTAATATTCACCACATGCAACATCTCACAAGCTGCAGTATAACTTAAGATATAATCTTTACATACATGCATATCTATTTCAGCTCATTTTTCTGGTTTTCCAGGCTGCAACTTTATGGTTTTAGTTTGTTTTCACCATTCTTATCACTATGAATTACCACTACTAGCAACTAGCTGGTGAACATAGTAGATCATTCAGCAGCTAATTGACACATATTTCCCTCAGGCGCTGGTGGAGACCAAAATTGGAGCTTAAAAAAGTGAATATTGGATTTAGATTTGTAAATCTGGACTCAAAATGAATACTAATTTTGTTTTAGTTTTATAACAACTAACAACTCCATGTGTATGTTAATGCTGTGTTCACAGTCTGTTTCTTCTTCTCTGCCAAATGGCAAATAAAATCAGTTTATGCAGCTTTTCTCTGGAGTCACTCTATTGTATTCGTAAATCTATTTGCAGGCACTTCCTAGAGTTGTGTATTTCCTCTCACTTCATTTTTGTTCATTTATTATGTCAATGAAGTGAAGTCTTTTCAAACCTGCAGTGCCTGTAACTAACAACAGAAATCAATGCAGGGTTGATGTTTTCTGCCATGGATTACTTGTTAAGCAGGTGTCAAGAGTCTACTAATAGATTTTTGTTCTGAATCATAATGAATGGAAGTCATAGTTACCAGGAATGGCTGGGAAAATATTCCTAAAATCTCCTAAATGGGCTTAAAGGTAACAAAGAAAAAAACATTAGTCTTTTAAAGGAAAATGATCCTTTTCTCAAGTGAAGTGTGTATTTTATTAAGCCCCAAATATTCCTTTCTTAAAACGAGTGACAAAATCTGCCAGTGCAGCGTTTAAATCAGTCAGTATTTCGCAGAGAGAAGAAGCCTACACGAGAATCAAGAAAAATAATACTCGGTTCTACAAAATTGTTCAAACAAGTTGATTTGTAATGGGGACAGGTTGAAATTTACCCTCCTCACTCTTCAATTTCCACTTGCTTTAAGAAAATGAGGCATTTTGAACTGAATAAAAAGAGCCAAAGTACTTGATATGATGCAAATTCTCACGTTGTGGATCTCATTTCTCAGTTCTGGCATTTTAAAACCCTCACTGAATCAGCTATTTGGATTTCCCTGGAACTTGGGAGAGTGATACATCACTGATTTAATTTTGATTTTGTAAAAACTTGAGGAAAATGATCTCACTGCTATATTCCAGCATTCAGAATTACCCTGATTGGCCCATTGGGGAACTACAATTACAGCTCAAAACAAGGTGCCATATTTGTTACTGATTGGCCCCGACAGGGTCTTCATCGTTCGTGGGGGAAGATTATTGTTGCTTTGTTGAAACCTGTTTTGAAAAGACAATCCTCCTCAGCGCTATGAAGTCGCTCTTTATTTGTTCTTTTAGCCGTCAGAAATGCTCTCTTTTGAGCTTCTTGCAAAATTTGTTTTCATTTGGGATTTTACGAGGTTACAGTAGACACAAGTATGAATTTTTCTTTACACTTTGCTTCAAAATATGCCAGTTAAATATGCCGCTCCACCACTGCTGGGAGTTCTTGCAGAGTCTGGTGGGGTTGTTAGATTTTATTTCATGGCCAACCTCGGGGACCTTAAATATTTATTCTGCTCCAGGGAGAGAAGTCTGTTGCTGACTCCTGACCAGACAGAGGAGAATATATGGCACAGGGCGTACAGGCAGGTTACTGTAGGTGAAAGGAAAACAATGTGCTCAGCTGATGACTGTACTTTGGTCTTTGGCCAAGTTCAAACTGAAAAGGAAACGATGACTTGTGATGATTCATGTCTGTTTCAGACATATGGGATCTTTTACTTTTACAGCTCCTCTTCTTATCATTCACACCTTTTATTCGTAAATTCTCTGGTCTATTGCTGCTCTGAATGTAATATAACTAAAATACAGTTATACCTCAAGGCACCAGTTTGACATTTTGGGGAAATACGCTTGAAGCTACAGCCAGTAGCAGGTTAGTTTAGCGCAAAGACTGAAAAAAGGGGGATCGGCTAGTCCAAAGGTAACAAAATGTACTCACCAACACCGTTAAAGCTCACTAGTTAATACATAGCATCTTGTCTATTCAATCTACGCAAAGATCGGAGCATAATACTGCCAAGTTGCAGTTTTACGGGGCTTATATTTGAGACTGTTTCTTAGCCGGGAACTTCCTGAAGTCTCCTCTGGTTGCTGGGCAACCTCACACCGTCATCTGTGTTTTTAAAGATGTACAGCACTGAGTGTAGATCTCCCACATTTTGGCATCCCTGATAGCCCAACACACAACTGGAAGAAAATAGATCTGAAGCATAAAAATACATTTCGAGGTAACATGCATATATATGTAGTGTGAATAGAAATATCAGCCATTATGCCCCCTGTTGACAGCTGGATTGTTGATAGGAAATGTGTAAATGAAAAATGTAAGCATTTCCAACTTTAATGCTCGCTAACGTTGGACTTAACAGACAGATTTGAGAGTGGTATCCGTCTTATCACTTAGCAAGAAAGCAAATTTCTCCAGAAATTCAAACTATTCCTTTAAATACAACTTCTCATTTAGCTCTTTCTCCCTTTTCTTTCTGCAGCGTCTTGGGTCCGGCATTGACTTTCAGGATTGGGCCCAACCCCAAAAACGTGACCACCGCCGATCTGGTCCAAGTCGCAGGTAAGAGGCAGTCCACAATTTGTTCTCATATCACCTCCCGCACGATCATCCTGTTGACAACCTTCGTTGCGATTCATCTAATTTTCGCTAGCCAGACCACTCTGTCACTGTCTGTGCTTCTGTAAATGAGAACACAGATTAGTCTCTCCAGATACAGTAGATAGGCTGGCGTTCATCTTGTTCAGACAAACCCCCGTCCCAAAGAAGATTATCAACACTGTGCAATGACAGATGACCATCAATTACTGAGATGATGAGTCTAGTGTGCACACTTCCCCCGTCTACACACACACACACACACACACACTAATATACAGTGTTGCAAGATATTTGTTCTTCTATAATGTCCAACATGCTGACAGGTTGAAACAGGTTTTCACCGGCCAATCAGTTAGAGTGTATCCTCCTCTGTGTTTGTGTGTGCCTGCATGTATGCACTTGTTTGATGTAGACTGATGGAGAGCTGTCACCCAGAGAAAGGAGGGTTGTCAGTATGCACTGCCTCCGCTCCCCTGTTCATTGTCTGCACTCGGATCTGCCCGGCGATGGTGTCGGCCGGTGTGTGCGCGTGTGTGTGTTGGATGTGTGTCGATGTCCTTGCTTTGGTCGGAAATGACTTTGAGAAGCACAGCAATACTCCCAACAGTCAATATCATCCAATATCACCCCACTGGAATCAACATGGCGTTGTTGTTATTGGCTGAAATGTGTTGCTGCTCCAGTTTTTCTGCGCGGCGACATTTTTTGGCACCGACTCGTTTCCTATTAGGGATGTGCTGGATGATGGCTGATGATACAGATTTACCGCAAGAAAGGTTGGGCCGCGGGCTGAGCTTTGGTTCAGTGGTTTTCGAGTGTGAGTCTTTGCTCGCGTGTGTGTTCGTTGGATTACAGTGTGTATCCGTATGTATCCCTCACTGTCATCCCACTGTTGCAGTGTTTGCCTAACAAAATGATCAAATGAGCAAATATTGCAGGTGCTGTAGCATTGCCTTTCCCACACAAGCTGTAATAATTATATTGTATCATAACATCTTGCCTTTTTTTTCCCCATCCTGTTCATTTTTTCCATCCCTTTTCTACTTCTTCATCTCTTTTTTCCCCCTCCTTCCTTTCCTGTGTGACTGACTTTGATGAGGTGGCGTGTGGCGAGAGCTAATGACAAGCGTGAGCAGGGCTGAAATGTCAGACCAAATGTTAAGTCAACATGATCATCAGCCTGACCCATGTTGATGAATTATGAATACAGCCCACCTGAATAGTGATTTGTAAAAGGCGACAGAAGCAGCTTATCAAACTACGTAAGGTTCAGATGCATCGTCGTTGTCTTTCAAATCTCGATGTGCTCGTGGGTTGCATCTCTGAAATGTATTAAAAATGTAAAAATAGATAGCAGAGTGGTTAAATCCTGCGTCTTTGGCGCTACATGTGTGCCTCCACTGACCTTAGATCAAATCCTGCAAGAGCTTTATCTCCAGTGCCAGTCTCCTGCCTTGATGCCCCCCTCTATTTCCACCACAGTGTGAAGTGGACTGGACTTCCCACTCTCCGCCTGATATTGAAAACAATGTGACGTGAATGCTGAAACTCCCCTTTGAGTGTTTCAAATTCTGTTCTAGCTATATACCAACTCCACATACGCAGCCGTGACGTTGAATTCAATACAATACGGCGATGGCGTAGCGATCTCAAAGAGGTTACCGGGTTGTGGGGCGACAGCATGGTTTAAGGAATCTGAAAATCAAACTGACACCCACATGCAGTGGCCACCTGGGTAATCCTGGCTGACCGTTGCCTTATGTGTGACTGTGCATAAATGACGTGGCCTCTTAATGAACTCATCAAAACCCCTGCTGTACTCTGTGCTCAGCCTGCTGCTGGGAGCCCGCACAGCGTGCTTCAGAACAGTCATTAAACTAGAAAACCTAAAAGTGTAGAATGCTGTAGAAAATTCAGCAAACACATTTGTCTTTTCGGCTGGTTATTAACCATGAAGTATTAAGTAAGGAGATATTTTAGTAATGAACTTTTCAAAGGCAGATGCCACAAAGTGCTCACAAAAAGAGACAAAAAAGCAAACAAAAGACAGTGAAACAGGCATGAGATGCTGACATGAAAAGATATGCTAAAAGCATAAAAAGCAGCAAACAAAAGTAAAGATTACGTGTTACAACCTCAAACGCACAGTCTCCTTTTGTCTTCAGTCTGAAATGAGGAACAACCAACAGGCTCTGATCAGAGGATCTCAGTGTAAATACATCAAGAAACTGGTGTCACATGAGACCTTTGGAGGACAGAATCTTGGCAGCAGCATTTCCAGAGAAGTCTTGCCATGACAGGTGAAGTTCAGCAGCGCTCCTCAGCTGGTAGAAACAGGAGCAAACCAGACAATTTACATTATGCTGAAGTTCAAAGCCTGAATTGTGGAGGATAGATTTAACAGAAGAGGAACGAGAACTGAGACCTTTGATCAAGAAAGCCAGCTGAGGGATGAGGCCTTCTGTTTTGTCAGCATATACCTTGCAGACATATTTTTGTATTATTTTATATTTTGTAGAACGGACATTTTGAACATATTTTGAGGCTTAAAGAAAATGTTTACTTGTTTACTCACTGATATCTCCTGCATAGAAATGAAGGGAGGGATATATTTAAAATGATTTAGTATCCGTCGAAGTGAAAGCATGCACAATGCAAACAGAATGGGGCCCAGGATTGAGCCAAGGGGAACACCACACGTCAGAGTTTCAGTGGACGAGGCACAGTAGCTAAAAAACTGCTGTCTGAAAGGTAAAAGAAGAACCACGCCAAGGCTCATTCAGTAATAACTACCCACTGCCTGAGCTTCTGAACCAAGTTACGGTCATCCACGGTATCAGAATCTGTGCTGATCCATTAACCAACAGGAACTGCATCACTGTGCATTGATAAAACATCTGAGACTAAAAAAAGAGCTGTTTCTATTGCATATATCTGGCCAGACTTGAACTTATGTGTTTATCTGCACATTGCTAAGCAACCGCTTTTATTTACTACTTTTAGCTGCAGCTCTGAGCTAAAGAGGATTCAAGATGTGTTTTGAAATAAACTGGGACATGACCAGATGTCAAAGAGTTACATGTTATAGAGAACACACAAAGACCAAGAGAGACAGTGACGTTTTTGGACAAAGAAGTGGGTGCAATTTCAAGGGGACTAGAAGAGGTTTTCATATTACTAACCAGATGAGCTCAGGTGAGCTCTTGTGGCGAGATCTCATGAAAACTCTCTAAAGATTGTTGGCCAGGAAGGGAAACATATTTTGGGTGGAGTGGTGGATTCATGTCTGCTCATATGTTATATCTGACCAACAAAGACCTAGAAAATAAACAGAGCAAATTGAAACAGCAGGCGAAACAGAACCAACAATATCACTGATTGCATCAAACAACAGGTTTGTTTAAAAGATCATTTTGCCCCAAACCCAATGTGATGTTTTTTATTAGCAGACCAGTAAGACAGCAGCCAAGATGTACATTTTTATATTTCTCTACACTCATATTGTGTCTATGCTAGAGAAGATAAATAAATAATCGCACCTAAGAGCAAATATTAAGAATGTCAGCTTAGTTAATTGATTTTCATATTTGTACTTTTCCTGTTTACTAATGACAGATTTATTGTTAGAGTTGTTTTTAGCTATTCTTTTTTTATTGTTGACAACTTTGCTGATTACCTTCTTGATTAAAACAATAATTGTTTGGCCTGTAAAATGTCAAAAAATAGTTCTTAAACCTTGATGTGACATTTTCAAATGCCTTGATTGTCTGAGTAGCAGTCCAAAAATATAAGAGACAATCAAATCTTCACCTTTTAGATGCATAAGGAAAGAAATGTTTAGCATCTTTCCCTGATAAATGTCTCAAATGATTAGGGTTTGTCAAAAAAAAACTGAGTGGATTAATTTTACTATATAAAACTAGCTGGAATATTTTGCATTCACTTCAGTGGCTGTGATTGGTTTTCACATATGTACACGTTCATACTTGTGCATACATACTGTACATGTACATTTAGATGCACCAGCATATTAAATCTTCACTGGCGTTACCTTCACTGTACTCTGCAGTGTCTAAAGGAGGTTAATATGGCTCTGCTACATTCTGCTGTCCATCTATCTGCCCATCAGTTCTATTTGATGTGCTCAATAGACAAAGAATAGACAAAGAGACTCGGTTGAAAGGCATGGACAGTATAGAGGAGATTTGATAACTCATTGAAAAGCATCTTTTGGGCAGCAGGTTCTTAGCGGCTGTGTGGTGAAAGGCCTGCTGGGAGGTCTGACTGTATTAGTGGAGGTAGAGGCTCTTGTGTTCTGCTCAACTGGAAAACCGCAGGACAAAGACCCGCACTGCCTAATCCCTGCTCGGCTGCAAAACAAAAGAGAAAGCTGCTGCTTTATCAAAACTACAAGGCATTCTGTGTGTCCGTGTTTGTGTGCGCGTGTGCGGATGTGTGCATGTTTGTGTGTGTGATTTTTTTTCCTTTTTCTTTTTTTTTTTTTGCAGCTGTGTTCATGCTGTGCCAAGAAAATGATTTATTCAATATTTGATGAAGTGGCAGCCAAGCTGTTAAAACCAATGTTGAAATGTGTTGTTTAGAACTCTACTTTTTTTTTTGCCTTCTTGCTTCCTCTCAATCTCAATGTGATTTCTAAACATGTAAATCACCTTCAGTCGGGGGAAATTGGATCTGCCAGAGTTGCTTTTGCTCACTGTAAAGCAACATTTTGTATCTGATGATGGATTTGATCCCCTCCCTGTCTCCACTTACATGTTTGCACACTTCACAGTGAGTAGGTGGATTTATGTGTAGGAAGGGTGTTTTTGCTCCATGAAGTGCCTATAATTATGCCCCGTCATTATTTTTTTAATTGATGATATAGATGATCATCTTTCAGATTTGCAACACATTTGTGTGATAATTGCCTTATTTTTTAGTCCCCTAATGAATGTTTTGGTTGTTATATCATGTTATTAAAAATGGTCAGCAGGTTCCGTGAGTGTTTGGTATGAAAATTGATGCCTGCTGACTCAGCCGCTGTCTACCAACTGTGGTCAAGGATGGCCAGGCCAAACACCACGGCGAGTGAGTGTATATGTGTGTGTTAAGAGGGGCTGGTAGGTGGTGGGTGGGAGCTGGGTGAGGACACTCCTATTGTCTTGGCTGTCACGGCTGGGCGACCCCGGAGCCCCTCAGAGGCCCCAAAGGCCCCAGAGGCCAGGCCACAGCAATGAGTCTGCGGGCCCCCAGGCCGTGAGAACCCCGGCCCTGGTCAATGAGCGCTGGGAGCCTGGGGACCCTGGGAGCAACTGGCTGGGCCATCTGGACCAGAGAGCAGAGACCCTGACACACGGCTGTCACCCGAGGGAGACACGCAGAGACGTGGACGTAGACAATGTCTGCCCCCATGTTTCTGCCTCTGCTTCTGTCTATCCGCCTCCTTCGAAGGCAAACACACACACACACACACATTCACTTACATGGAAGTGACAGCAGAAAGGAGATTGGGGGAGAGTGAGGAAGAAAATGTTGGTGAGAAAATTCCTGTGGTTTTTGGGAGAAAAGACAGCAGTCAGGTTTCCAGGGTGACAACTGGTGAAAGTTATCACCAGATTCATTCAATTTACAGCAAATCAGCAACAGCAAACACAAATGAATGTCACTTTCCATCCACTACTGTGAACACACACATACGAGTATTTGTCGGGTGGAGTTGGCGCCGTTAATTCTCCAGTCGGGTTGTACTTTCAGAGGAAAATGGCACAAAAAGATGACAGGATTGAAAGAGCCCCAGTCAAATGTTAAAAACCTTGATAGAAAACAGCATTTGTGTTTCTGTCCATGAATCAAATCAGTGGAGCTTCAGTGGTCACGTGCTTCACAAACGCCATGATTTATTCACTAAGTCTGTTTTTTTTTATTGCACTTTGTAGCATTGTTGCAAGTGTAAAAACTTTTTTTTTTCATTATTTCATTTTGGGTGGTTGAAATCACTGGCATTTCCACTCAGATGTTTTTTTATACTCAAATTGAAAATTAGCATAAACACAGGTGGATGGAAAAGCACTTAATGAGAAGTTTGCCTTAAAGCCACGAGGAGAGACTTTTCTCTGCTTTGTGGGCAGATGTGAAACGTACTCCGCCCACACCGTGTCTCTTGTTTTTGCTCTAAAAACACAGGACAGCCAGACTAAATATAACCGGGATGCTTTTCTATCTCACTCCATTTGTCTCTGTCTGTCTGTCTGCCTGATTCTGTCTGTCTGTCCGTCTCTTTTCTGTGGGAAGGCCTGGTGCTCTCTCTGATCTGCATACAGACAAACACACACACACACTCTTGCAGACAACTCCAAAGTGAAAACACGGTAGCTGCGGCTGCATAATGGTGCTAGCTACCATTTCAGTGGTGAGTGGTAGTCTTTTCCAGCTGAGCAGATTAGCATAGATCTCCCACGCAGACAGAGTTGACCTTCACTCTGGCAAACACTTGTCAAAATGCCAACGATAATTACGTGCTCTCTCCGCAAACAGCACAATGGTTTATCCACCTGCATCTCAGGCGTGCAGGACGGATCCGTGGTGCTGTGGCTGCCTGTTTTCGGACATGCACTGTTTGTAAAGGTAATATAAGCCGCGGGGATTCCTATGTGACACAGGTGTGTGTCTGGTTTCCGCCTGTTATTGTAATATTTACCGTTTACCGAAGTCAGCAAGCCGCCAGAGGCTAAAGAAATAAGTGTGAATTAAATTCTCTGAATGTTGCCGCCGCGTTCAATATGCTCACGTCCAGGCACAGCGTTCACACGGCTGAAATGAAATTTGTTTTGTCAGCATGGGTTTGCGCGATCAAGAAACATGTCAAGAAAGCCTGTTTTTATTTTATTTTTTTTTTGTGGGTTTTTTTTTTTCTCCCTCCAGTACAACAGATCTCTGCGGCGTCTGTGTCGGATGCCTGATTGTCTGTGTGTTCATGCCTTAACATCTGTATCAATGAGCGTAGAGGTCAGAAAACAGCCCAATTCCTTTCCCTCCTTTCCTTACCCTCTCTCCTCCTCCTCCTCCTCCTCCCTTCTCTCTCTCTCCCTGGGCACTCTCCTCTCTCTCCTCCTCATCACTGACTGCCCTCTCTGGTTGAGTGCTTGAATGTGCTCAGTTCGGTGATCAAAGTCTTCCTCAGTCTCTTCTCCTCCATCGCCCCTGGCTCTGTGGATGTGTGTGTGAGAAAGTGTGAGAAAGTGTGTGTGTGCGTGTGTGTGTGTGTGTGCGCGTGTGTGCGTGTGTGTCATCCAGCTACAAGCCCGGTTCTCAGTCGTCTAAACCGCCAGTCTCACTATCTTCTTTCAGTCTCAGTAGTACCCTGCCAGGCTCCCTTGCATCATCCACCCGTCTGCTGGAGGGCACACACACACACACACACAAACATAAACCCACGATGATGCTCATTCGATTTGACACATCTCACTTTTCTGTCTTCCTTAACATTTATGCATTGTTGATCTCAGAAACTTCCGCTGTCTGTTGCAATAGGTAAACTGCAGTTTATTCCACTCCACACATGCACGGCTGTTTGTGTGTGTGTGTGTGTGTGTATGTGTGTGTGTTTTTTCTTGCTGCAGGATGCAAGATAACCAGAACTGCACAAGTCACAGTAAACCTCTAAATATTTTTTTGCTTTGTTTTGACGGAAACTTTTCGTCCCTACCAGGGTGCCAGATATCTTTTAATTTCCAAGGTCACAATACTTCATCCTTTTTTCTTTTTTTCTTATTTTTTTTTACTTCTTCTGCCTCTTCTAGTGCCTCCAGGAAGGGAAAATATCTGAAATTGTCAAAGACAGCTATTAAAAATGCTCCTAACAGGGGCATTCTGGTACTGAAGATGAGTCCAAAACATCTCGCATTCATCCTTGTCCCTGGCCCAGAGAGCGAGCTTTCATCAGCCGCTGACTCTTTGTGCTCGTCTCACAGAAAAAGGTGTAATGTGGAAACGTTCGCTATTGTGTTGAGGAGGCAAGAATGTTCCAACCAATGAATCGAGCTGTGTCTTACACTCCCCTTTATCCTGTTTATCCAGTTTATCCTTTTCAGTCGCGCTGCTTCCCGTTCTCCATGCTCTCCTGCTCTTACTTATTCCTGTCTCCTGCCCTTCAGTATTACCCCTGCACCTCGGTGTAGGGTCAAGGCTGCAGTGCTCCTGTAAACATATTTACTGTGTCAACATTGCTGTTGCGAAGCAGCTGAAGACAGTAACAGGTGCCCGTCACAAGCCGGCCTGATCTCTAGTGCATTAAAGGATCTTTGCTGTAGACGAGGATTAGTGTCGCCTGGCATTGTTTGTTTGCTAATTCCATCTCCAAGGTATTTGTGGAAAATAGGCATGAATAATTGAAAGCGATTTCTAGTGGACGAAACGAAGCTATCAGCGAATGGAGGGAGATTAATGAGTAGGGGGTGAAACGCAACGCAAATTGGAACAACGGAGCAACCTTTCTCAGACACCCAGAGAGACCCCGAGTTCGTAAACAAAAATTGAATATGCATTGTTTTTTTTGTTTTTTTTTTTCGGTGGGGGGAGGAGCATTGAAATGAGAGAGAGACGTGGATTAAGAAAGGAAAACAGCAATATGTTTAAATGTGAAGTGTGTCAAAGCATGATGCCGTGGTATTAAGGCACTTTCTCAGCTGCCAGCACTGAGCATTTTTAAATTGAATCAACATATTGTCTGTCCTGAAATGTGCTTTGGTAAAAACTTTCTGACAAGGTAATGAATACATTTGTCTGATCTTACTGAACGCATAAGAAATGCTTGGCATCTTCAGGCATGTGTGCTTGTTATTGAAGGGACATAACAGATTTTTTTAACAATGTGACACCTTCATATATCTTCAGCACCCCTGTACATCCGTATCAGACGACACATGCACTTTGAGGATCAGTCAATAAGGTTGATTTTGTATTCCTGCATCCAGGAATTTCTGTTATTTATTTTCCCATTAGCCTTCTCTTCATGAGTCGTTTTAGAGGGTCCAATGAAGGACATCGCCATCACTACTCAGTAACTGAACCTTTGTATAATTCTTTCAGTGTGACTCTGGAAATGGCAATTTCAGTCTTTCATCCACCACTTTGGTCCAGACCGAAGCATCCTAGTTACTATTGAATGGATTGCAATTAAAACAGTATCCATGCATTCATGCTGCCCAGAGGATGAAAGCTAATAAGGTGATTCCTTGACTTTTCCTGTAGCACCACCGTGACCTTGACATTTGTGGTTTTGATTGAAATGTCTCCACAAATATTAGATGGATTTCCACTAAATTTGGCACGAACACTCGTGATCCCACTGTGATGAATTGTAAAAACTTACAAGTCCCTCAGCTGTAATTTTGCACCAACATGTCATTTTGTATTTTTCTTCGAAAGTACATTCCTGTCAGCCTCAGCTGTAGCTTGTATTCATGCTAAATAGCAAATGTTAACGTACTTAAATGCTAAAACTAAGACTATGAACACTGTAAACATTATACCTGGTAAACATGGTAAACATCAACATGTTTGTATTGTCATCAGGACGATGTTAGTATGAGTGTCTCAGATATTTAATTCAGTCAAAAATAGACCTTCCCACCTCTTTGGGGTTTTTTTTATTAATTGATTGTCTAGAAAATGCACTATATCAAAATAGATATTGATATTCTTATACATAAATTACATATAATCTAAGAGAGGAATTGAAAAAACATGCATTGGACTTCTCCACTTTCTTTTTGGTATTTTTACTTTGAAGACAATTCTCGACCCAGGAGTTTCTCTGAAGATTGCAGTCACACTGAGTGTACATGAAAAACTACTGCATATTATCACTTGGTGTGTTTGTTTGGCATAAACCGTTCCAGTTTGCAGATACTCGTCATTATGTGTCTCCAAATTTTTAAAACTTGATTTCCTCTGGATTTGAGCGCTGATGATGCCACTTTTATCTGACCAAGGACTTTACCATGATCTAATTTCCAGCTGAGCAACGCAGGACGGCTGGCAACAACACATTTTCTCACACACGGTGGTGAACTTAATAACACAATGGCTCACTAGCTTCATGTTTTATGAACTGACAAAACGGCACATTTTGCCACAAAATCGTAATGATGATTCGCTTTTTTTTAAGACAGTCACACATCAGAGTTTTCTCTGTGCATCTAAACAGAATGACAGATTTATTAATGCTTCTGCTCACAAAGGCCAGAAAATTGAAACCATTTGCTTTTTTTAAATCTCTCCCAGAGCCCGTTCCAGAGCGTCTATAGTCACATTTGGGATCTTGGTGTTTTGTATTCTTTGTCACTCCTCTATAAACTGCAGGAGCTGAAGGCACACAAGCTGTCTGACCATAGAGATGGTGAATACTTGTCCAATTCTGCGGGTTTAAGCACCATGTTGAGCAGAAAATCCAACCTCCTCTCCGGTTCTGCAACCACCAGTACTCTCTAATTCCCCTTTCGCTCCATCCCGACCCCTCCGCCCCTCATCTCTATATTCCCCCATCCCTTCATCTTCCACGCCTGTACCCAGAGTGAACGCTACTCCAAGTGAGGGGACGTGTGCTGATGGCCCTCATGTCGAGAACAGCAGGTACTTGTGCATCGTGTTTGTTGAATGCACAGTGGTTTGTACACTTGATGGGTGCCACTTTATGAGGCAGCAGACACAAACAGCTATGTAAATGAGCTCCTTCCTGTTTCCTGCTATGAGTCATAATTCGATAAAAGAAAAGCATTATAAACATTTGAAACATTTCCTATTATATCGTACTGAAAATTTGCTGAGGTTTTTTTGAGAAGTCTGGCTCATCGAAAGTGGTAACTTTCACGCATTCCAAGAGTGACCGCAGAGTACCGCAGATCTTGCATATATCGCAGATTTTAATATAACTCCGGACGGGCCAATTGCTGTGGCTTCCGGCCTTGGTGCTTGCAGCTTTCTCAGGAACCCCTCATCCAAACAATGTCACACTTGACGCTGCATTTCCTGGGGTCCTCAGCAACACACCCTCCAAATGTGAAGTCGATCGGATGAACGGTTGCAAAGACAATCAAAGGACAAACAGACAGAAGCTGCTTCCATTTATAGTCAGATAAATTTTGATATTTTGAAATGGATCAAATTGTCTCGACCCAAAAGTTGAATTTTAACTTATGATCACTTTTTTAGAGTTCGATAATCACCTAAATGACTTGTGAGGGTTAGAGTTTTCTTTCTGTGTAATATTTAAACAGGAAATTTCTCTTTTTGTGTGTGTGTTTTTTAAGGCTTTTTTCTATAATGTCACTTTCTGCAAACAAAAACACATATCTCCTTTATCCTTTCCTGCTCTCGCTCTCAGAAAAAGTCTTATTTTCTTATTAAAATATGTCTTAGGTGGGTGTATTCATTTCTTATCCTCGACGGCTGCT
>JBAJHX010000046.1:12996458-13030509 GCA_037176925.1 Amniataba percoides | reverse complement strand
GTGTGTGTGTGTGTGTGTGTGTGTGTGTGTGTGTGTGTGTGTGTGTGTGTGTGTGTGTGTGTGTGTGTGTGTCTAGCCACAGGCTTCCTCACACTCCAAGTCCAATTACCTGTGTTAAGGCCACATCTGAGACGGGGGATTACAGCATATTATTCTAGCACAAACAACAGTCTCTCTGCCCACCAACCTGCAGGCAGCCAGACACAGGCAGCCGAGGAAGGTGTGAGAGGTGTTACATTAGCACCTGGATGTGCGAACAGCAGACTACTGACCTTTTACCGGTGACTGATACACTACCTGCAAAACTTGTTCGCCTCCCGTAGCTTCCTCCTCTGTCCTCAACTCTTCTCGATATCTTTCCGCCCCTGCCTCTCACTTTTTTTTTTTTTGCCCTTCTTTTCTTGTCTTTCTTTGTCTGATTTTTTTTTTTAAATTGAGCTTTTATTTCATCCTCCGGTTTCTCTGCCGTATCTATTGAAGCGCTCTTCACAGAACCGCAGCCCGCCTCAATTTCTCTCTCATTTTTTGACAGTTGATACTTATACCAGAGGATGTTAGTCAAAATGTCGCCTCTTTCTCTTGACTCCTTGTCACCACTTGAATTTTTCTTTGAAAATGACTGCCATGCAAAATACTCTATTAAACCTCCTCAAGGCACCTCCTGTTCCCCAGAAAAGCCCCTGAAAATATGTCCCCCGCACAGAAACACCTTTCCTATGAGCGCTCTGTCTCAATTCTCAAGGCGTAATTTCATATTCTCCGATTTTATTTGTCTTATTATTGCATTTCTGTCTTGTCGCCCTCCTTGTAACATGCAGCAGCCAGCATGCCTGTACAAATCGTTGTGCCTAAACCTCCATGAGACGCACAACTTCCTTCAAGTCACCTGCCAGGGGCTCTAATTAGACTGATAAGCAGTGCAACTGGAATCAGCTCTTCCTGGTAATCAGCCCCACGGAGCCCAGACAGACGGCTAAATGAGGAGGAGATGAGCCATGCAGCCCAACAGGTGTCCTTAAAAAGACAGGGAGGTGTGCTTATGCGCTCTCGTCTTCTCCCCTCTCTGACTGCTCGAGAGCTCGGTCTCAAGAGATTTTGCAACGTATAGAGAGATTCTGCAGTTATTTAGGAAATTAAGGCTGGAAAAGAAAAAAAAACCCAACAAACAGTGTGGCGGCACTTCTGTGGTGTATAGATTTAATCATCACGCTGTGACTCTGAATCGTTGCCTCACTTTTAAAAGGAATTGTTCGAGAAACTCCGCAGTTAGATGATTGATTCAGAGTGGGGGGACGTGCACAATAGCAAACACACTAATCAAACTGTGTATTTTGATTTTTTTTATCGCAAGCTGAATGCATTTCTTGCTTTTCTCTTTGCAGCCGCAGCTGCTCTGCTTTAGACGTATAATAATGATTATCACATTTTGTCCTGAAGCAAAGTAGTAATAATAATAATAAAAAAAAAAAGAGCCCAGTGACACATCAGACAAGCTGAATGCAAAATGATATCAGAACTAATAAAATCTCCGAAGGGAAATGTCATATTTGTCATTTTGACACCTGCGTGAGACTGTTGTGTTACACTTTCATTTTACACCCACCACTCCCAGCTGTACACAGGAAAGCAACACGGCGAGATGAACGCTGCGATTTGAGGAGCAGCCGGGGAGCCTGGTGGAGACGCGGCGAGGGGAGGGCGGAGAGGACGGGTTACTTTATCCACTCTCCGAGGAAAGATGTCCACTGCACTAACATCTGTAGATGTGCTTAGAGGGATTGACTTAAAGGCCGCTGACAGCAAATGTGTTCGCTTTGACATTAACCTCCTCCAGCTGAAAGCATCTTGAATACCTCCGTGGGAAAAAAAAAGAGCCTTGGAAATTTAATCTAGATACTCAGACAGTGCATTAGCCATAAGTGGGAGGCTGAAATTGTTTGAAAAAGGACAAAACTGAATATTTGTTCTGAATGTGTCTTTCAGGTGTATTTTTATATTGTTGTTTTGATGAATTTATACTCGCACTGGAAGCTCAGCGCACTGAAGGTCTGATTCAGGATCCATTTTGGATTCTTGTTTTGGATTGTGGCAGAAAATGGTGGCATCTTTCACTGATTCTGTCACATCTACTCAATTAGAGCGCAGTCCTTTATTTGGAAAGCGAGAGAGAAAAAAAGCAGAAATAGTCATTTAAAATGGAGCTGAAACAGTTCATGGTCCACAAATTGAGATGTCAACTAAAGAAATATCCATTATTCTTGTAATGGTTCCCAGCTTCTTGTTACTTAATATCATTGGGTAGTCGGACAAAACGATGAATTGATTCATCAAGAAAATAATCAGCAGATTAACTGACAGTGAAAATGATTCCCATTCAAAATATTGACATGTTAAAGATAATTATGTCAGATTATAAGTAAATGTATTTTTTTGCAGGCATGATGATGTTTGATTAACAAAAAAGCCACTTTTCACTTTATATCAAAAGCGTCCCAGAATAACTGAACAGTTGTTCTTATTACAGCGGAGATACAGACAGTAAGTGTTAACACAGAGAGCAACAAACGTTCATCAGATCATAGTTTATTTTACACGTTTTAATCACCAGGATGCCTTTGTAGGCCGCTTTCTTCAAACAACACCTCAGTTAGTAGCTTCCACTGAAACAACACAACGTCACTAATTATCCATCATGAAATAAAGACAAAGACAGAAGATATTTGATTGGAGCTAATAAATCAGGTTTAATCTGGTTAAAACGGTTTATTCATCCAAAGTGGTTTTCTGTTGTTTTTTAGTATTCAGCAGCCTCGAATTGAATGTTTTTTATTGATTTCAAAGCAAGTGAAATTTCTGTGAGTGATATTTAAGAAGTGAAAGATGCCTAAAGTGCATTTGGGTGAACATGCCGCATGTGTAGATGCTCTCTGTTATCTGTGGATTGTTTGATGATGGATCCTGTCTTCAGATCAAATCCACTTGATTACTGTCAGAACACCCCCCCACCCCCACCACCACCACCACCCCCGCCCCCGCTTACTTCACCCCGTCTCTCATCCTCTCCCTCATACTCCTTACTTGAGTGATGGCGTTTGTGATTCCTAATGACAGTCGTAACAAATTTACGGTAATGAGGTCACACTGGGTCCGTTTTCTTTCCTTTTTTTTTTTTTTTTTTTTTTCCTTTCTCTGAAATCACCCTTCACAGCTCAACCTGGTCCCTGAGACTCAGACTTCGGTCCTGGATCCGAGCTCCAGTGAACCAGCGTGAAACAGATCAATTCCTTCCTCGGGAAGACCTCCCTGCAGCCAAAATGGACCTCCTGTCCTTCTAAGCATGTCTGTTTTTTTTTTTTTTCCAATATCCAAGTCTTATTATCTCTTGACTCACTGGAGCTCATATCCTGGCCTCGTGTTCGTGCTGCCTGCAACGTTTCCAAACTCTGCCTTATGACATCTTTAGCATATTTATTGATTTATTTAGCTTTTCTACTGTGTGTATTTGCGGAAGTCTTAGTGGCCTCATCTATGATAATGCATTTATCTATAACAGAAGAGGTATGTGTGCATGCTTGCGTGAGCGCTCACATCCTCGTAATGATGTGTGTTTCTCCTGGCTTGAGCAGGATGTCTGCACCAACACATCATTACGATTCGTTCGAGCCATTAGCTTGTGGAGAGCGAATAGTGGATGAAAAGCACAACCGGGCGTATGTAGCCGTGTGTGTGTGTGTGTGTGTGTGTGTGTGTGTGTGTGGCTATGAATATGTACAGTATGTGTACTTGTGGGTGTGCAGCGTGCCCTCCTGTGCGTCAGTGTGCATACTCAGTATGTGTGTGCTCAGTGATGTGGTTAGTAATGTGGAGACCTGCAGGAGACGGTCCGTGGAGAGAGCCTGCAGGATAATTGCTGCCACAGTGACAGGTAGGGCTGCCTCTGTCAGAGTTCCCTCAGTGGGGAAGCAGAGTGTGTGTGTTTTTCTGTGTGTGTGTGTGTGCAGCCCTGTGTGTCAGCTCTGCCATCTCTTCCTCCAATAAGCTTTTCCCCAGTAGGCTCCCTTCAGACGGTGGCAGACTTCCAGATGTTTTCATCTTGTATCACACACACACATCCGGGGGAAAGAAATGAAGCATCTTTTACAGAGAGCAACAATGTTAAATCGTCGGGATGTCAATTTTTACCAAAGGAAAGATCTCCAAGTAATGTTTTTATCTAGCGTCATGTATCAGGTAGCATCACACACTGAGCACATCTCAGTTACAAAGTGTCGTATGCTGTCGAGGGCTCTGAATGCAGATGCATAAAGACTTTTCACTTGTTGAAATTTCCCTGAAGACTGCAGTAAATGTTTCTTTTTTATGCAATGACAGCAAGGCTGCCAGCTTGTGTAATTGGAAAAGGTCATCCGAAGACCCGGCAGCACGGCTCTGCAGCGGGCTGGACTTCTGACGGCCGCGATTGTTTCAGATGTGCATTGTTTACCTCATTTCTCGCTGCAATCTTCAGACTCATCCGTTCTTTCTGAGTGATCGTCAGATACGATTCACGTCGCATATGTCACACATCTGCAGATTGTCATCTCTGAACGGGCGCGTAAACGTGTCCCGGCGCCAATGCGGAGTGACATCCGTGGGGTCTCTCCCACATCTGGAGGTGCCTGCCATCCAAGTCATTTGCCGGTGCTGCTTCTGTTCCCCCGATCTCCTGCAGTCCGTGAAGAATTGGTGTCAGCACCTATCAAAGGCAAAATGCCTATTCTACACAGAGTGTCAGAGCAGCCACAATCTATTAATCAACCAGGCGGGCAAAGAAACAGATATTATGTGTGTGTGTGGCTGTTGGCGTGTCTGAGCTCGTGTGTGTCTGCACATGTGCAGCAAAGACTCATCCAGGTGTATTATTCAGCCATCTTTGAAAGGGGGCCCTAATAAGGCAGGATGCAATTATAAACGTGTCATGTGGGCTCTGTTTGAAAGAGGAAAGGGCCTGTAATGTGTTTGATACCAAAGGCCGCGGCACGGTCTGCAGCGGACACAAGGCGCATGCTGATTGCACGACTCCAGCCATTACAGGAGCCGAAAACCAGGCAGCGTGCTTCATCTCCCGTCCTCTTTTTCCACCCTGTTGTCTTTTAATGTCGCCTGTTATCAGGAAACGGGCTCCGGCATCCGGAAGGAAACTTTTTGCTTTTGCTTTTTGGTGAAATGCGTCATTTTGCGTTTTTGAGTTCGACGTATCCAGTTAGAAATAGCTGCGGTTTGTGGTATGTTGATTTAGGCTGAATAGCAGCAGTTGGTTTGTTTGGGAGCACTGTTGGCTTATCCACAGGAAACGATCGATCAGGGTGAATAAACAGTGAGCCAGCCAGGACCCCCTGCTGTTCCCAGCATGGTCCTACCATGTGACAGACGTGGTGGTATATGATTGGCACTGCTGATTGGACATTAGAGCCTAATGATGTCATGGCTATCATCATGTTGGGTATACTGAGAGAGAGAGAGGATGGTCTGTTTTCTATTCAGCGGAATCATTTGGCTTAATGTAACCCCATATTTACTCTATATTAAGTTTTGCTGTTTTATTAATTATATTAGATTTATAGATTATCATTATTATAAGCAGCCAGGATTAAAGAGTGAGTGGGTAGAGAGCCATGGTGCTCTTGTAAGATACATTCATCAGGGCTGAAGTGATTAGACAATCGATAGGAAATTAATGAACACAAATTTTTAATTTTGTTTTCATTATTTAATCTTTGAAAAGTAATTTGTCACGTAAACATGCCAAACACTTGCTGGGTCCAGCTTATTAATGTGCAGATTTGCTCCTTTTCTCTGTTTTATACAAGCGTGAACCGACTTAGGACTGCAACTATCAATTGTTGTCGACGTTTGTTCATCTGCCGATTATTTTCTCTCAGTTAATCGAATGATTGTGTGGTTTATAAAATGTATCAGAAAATAAGTGTTGAAAACCCAAACTTACTTAGTCAACATCTTAGAAGACACAGAAAACCAACAAATATTCACATTTAAGTTGGAACCAGTCATTTATTTTATTTTTGGTTGATCAGCTAATTAATTTATCAGCCAGTCATTTTCATAGTTCTGAATATTTGATCAACAAACAGACAATTTTAAGATAATGACATATATTAAATACTCTACATGATGTGATTAATCAGCTATTTTTCATTTCATTTCAGATCATGCTGCTCCACACCCTCAGTGTTTTAATATTAAGCTTTAACCCAACATTAATTGATTAATCGTATCTTGATCAGATATTGGCACATCATGATGTCACTGGTTGAAGGTTCTCTCTTTTTATTTTTTACTTTGCACTCTTTTATTCCCCTCCAGCTCATCTCCACCTCGTCCCCCTGTTTCATTTGTAGGTTTTCTCGGAGGTGCAGGTCCTTTGATTTATATAAGCCAGGGAGCAGAATAACAATTGATACGCATGAACGAGAAGAGACACAGGAGAGGCAAAGGTCTGTGGGATTTTCTGGCCGGCGGCGTGCGCTCCGACAGCGGTATATATGAAGTTATTTACAGGATGTTTATCCTTCCCATAAAAAATCAGAGCTCATGTGAAAGTCATTTTATATTAGTGTGCCTGTGTCTCCCATAGAATCTCCTCTCTGTGATGAATTTCCTGGCGGCTCTGCTGGAAGTGAAAAAGAAAGAAAGAAAAAAAAGGGATGCACAAATAAGCCTTATAAAAATGACAACAATATCAGTGAGCTGATTTACATTTTGATAAGCATCAGCGTGCACAAGTCAGATGTAAAGGGGTCACATACATGTTCTGTATCATACATGTAATGAATACGCTGCTGCTGCTCGGAAGTGAGCGCCGCGCTTCCTCCAGTACTCCGAGCTATGAAGGAATATTATTGTTTTTGTTTCCCGCCTCGGATTTTGACTGAAAAATGGGTTGCCGTGCATCTTATCTGTCAGGGGGGATCAGGTGCATCTCCCTCTCTTTTTCCTCTCCCTCCCTCCTCCTCCTCCTCCTCCTCTCTCCACTCTGATAGGTAGAGACAGCCATCATATGTGCAAGGGGAAAGTGATGGGCGGAATGGCAGCTTTAATATCGGAGCGATTGCCTGCTGATAAGGCTAACGGCTGTGGAGAGGCGTGAGCGTCAGCCCTCCTCCGCAATAAACACTTTCATTTTGTTTGGTTGGAGTGACGGATGGAGAGATGGAAGTGGTGAATAGACGACCTGAGGAACAGCAGAGGGAGGGGGGGAAGGGGAGGGAGATAGATGGAATGGATGTGGATGTTATTCAATATTAACAGATCAATCAGAGGGTGGTGAAATATGCATTTTGTCAACTATATACCCCCATTTGGCCAAAGAGGCAACATTACGATCATGTGACAGCGCTGGCTGCTGCGCCGCGTTGAAATACAAAATACTTACAGCCTACAGACTGTGATTTGTCTTCCCATGCTGAATTTATATTGCTTCTAACAATAACAACCCTGTCGTATATCAGAAAAATGAATATATATATTCACGACTTTAAGCTCTGATGACTTCATGATAATCATTTCTGAATTGCTATTAGAATCTATGATGAGGAGAGCACAATTGCTTCAGTTTGCAGCATATGGCGGAGAAAAGCAACATTTTAATCAAATTATCTCACCACAAGATAATTTGCGTTGAGCGCATATGCTACAGAGCAATTTAAAGGTCACATAAAATCAAGTTTAAATGTGTGTTTCCGCTGCATTTTCACTCATTAGCGTTCTTGTCAAAGATGTTTGGAAGAGCTCATTGGATTGATGATTGAAATGGCCTTTTCCTCTTCTTCGGCGAGTCCTTGATGAGTTTTAAAAGTGTTCTTCTGTACTTCCTGTTCACCTGGCAGGAGCTTTCGAATGCTCAACAGAGACACGGTGGATGTGGTTTAAGCCAAAGCGCACTCCTCGGTGCACTTCTAATATTTGAGAACACAAGTGTAATTTTAAAAATGAAAAATGTCCTTTGGCAGCAGGCACAGTTCCAGCTGAAATAATTCAGAGGTATTTTATGTGTCTCTAATAAATGTACTATACACTGAGCAGCGTTGCGTGTGAATGATCCTACTTTAAACATCTAATTTAAAAATATAACCTGGAAGATATAAATCCCGGTTTATTTGATTTGTTTTAATAAAGAAAAAAAAAAGTGATCTGAGTTTGTGCTGCACACAACAGCAGGTCACAGGAAAGTTCAAAGTCAGTGTGGCTGCTCCTCCTTGTTCATTACTCCTGCGCATGAAAATGATCTATTATTGATGAAAAATGCAGAAAATTACTCTTTGCATGCTCTGTAGACTCATTTTTTGACAGCGATCGTGGTCAACGCTAACCTCTTTGATAAACATATTGTGCTTCCTGTGACTGCTCCACAATAAAAGCCACCCGGTTTCAGTTCAGTGCAAAGAAGCGACAGTAGGAAACGTTCATTTTGCATTTGCATTAACGTAATACAGCTCTGACAGTGTAATGAGAGTGGACGCTAAGCAATGAGGCTCATATCAGTGAGATCGAATTAAAAACAGAAACACTGGATTACTTGCTGCATCACTTCCTGTGGATCCCTTGTGTGCAGGTGGGCAATCTGACTCCACCACTGACAATGAAACTACTCTATAAAGAGGTAATTATGAAATGTATGGGCTATAAAAAAATTACAATCCTTAAACATCATCAAAAGCTGTTTTGTATTTCATGAAATTCTTAAGGATTATAACTTTACTAGTTTATTTTAGAGATTCAAAAGCCACTCTCTGCCACACAGTGATTGCTTGTGTTTTACTAATAGAACTTCTTTTTAATTATATTGTATTTAATTGAAGAGGGACCAGGTCCAGTCGTAATTTTATTTACACAAGTCACATTGCACATTTACTTAGAAAATAGCAATTGTTCACAGAATTTTTATTGAATAATCCCAGGTCATCAGGCAATTTTCTATTTTATATTCTCCAATAGAAGTGTTGCATGTGCAGTTTCAATTGAAAGCACATGAAAATGGAGCACATTTGAACAAACATGAAAAAGCTTCTTTTTTTTTTACTGTGCCTTTTTTGCTCGCTGAACATCAGATGATATGGCTCAATATGACTCGGAAACCGAAAAGATCAAATGAGCAGCAGGGATCAGATCTCGATATTAGAGATCAGACTAGATAGACTCAGACAATGCCTATTAAAATGGCTGGAGGAGCCTCTCTGAAATGAGAGCTGACATCTCTTTTCCACAGTCTGTCAGGAGTATTTGGTGGCTAATTTGAAGCTTACAAAATCTGTGTGTGTGTCTGCGAGTGAGGGAGAAAGAGAGTGAGCTCCAGTGGGAGGTTAATATAAGGGGTGACCAAAAAGAGATGCTGTAGGCTGTTATCTGTACAGTCTGTGACAGAACAAGCAATCCATTGGCTGGATTCTCCCTTCAGCCCAGATCCATCCAGTTACCGGCTAATGAGCTCGGCAAGTACGTCGTATTTACATTTAAAGTGGCTGTTGTGGGACTGTCCTTTCCCTCAGGTTGATTGGAGAGTCCTCAGCTTTGATTCACAAGTAAATACTGACCTTCAGGCTTCTTTGGTTTCGCCATAAGACGGTTAATGTCAGCGTGTCAGTCAAAACCCGAGCTGCAGCCGCCGTGACGTGTCTGTGTGTTGATTCCCGGCTAATCTCTCGTAGTTTGACTCATGATGTGTTGCGACCCCAGAGGGGTCCTCATTAGGACCAAAACGTTGTGTGACCTTTTAGCAGCTTCGCCTCCCCCCACCACCTACGACCTCGCCCAGCTGGGCCCAATTACCTTGCTCATTACCCCCCTCCTAAATAGCACCGGGACTATGCAGGTACTGTAGCTATCTATGGAGAGGCAATATGTCTGACTAAATACTTGAGTTGAAGACTTTTCTCCTCTCACTAATAGCAGAAGATTTTCTCTCTCTCTTTTTTTTTTTTTTTGTTCTCCTCTTGTCTACTTCTTTTATGCGGCACTCTAATTTAGAGACTTTGAATGTATATTTGACCTCTCTCTCGCCTCCTCCTTTTATCGCCCTTTTAGCCATCCCCTCGGAAACCCCTGGCTGACACCTAAAATATAAGATGTCCCCTTCGCTGCCATGTTGATGAGATGATAGCATGATCAATGTTTGCGGGATCCTTAATAACCAGAGAGAGAAAAGGGGAGAGAGGAAGAGCGAGGGAGATGGATGATTATCCTAAAAGTAGCGTGCTTAATTAGATGGAATGCTGCATACATCGTGGACTGAGTGGAATCATTGGGATAGATTAAAATACTAATTAAACAGGCCCTTGCCGAATTTGGAGTGTGAGGTGGGGTTCAGCTCTTCAGGGTCATTTGCATAGCCTTCATCTGGGGAAATGGGATTTAAAGGACCTGCTCTTTTTCTCTTCCTCTCTTTTACTCTCACTTTTTTTTTCCGTTTCCCCATTACCAATCACATTCACATGCTAACAAACTCAATTAAAATTATGCTCCGTTTTTGCGTTTCACTCTATAATTTGGCATAATCTATTAAGGCCCCTTTGATTTTGTTTTTCAATATAAATGTCTCCATCAAAGTGAGGAAGGGGCGTCAAGCACAGGAGGGGGAAAAAAGTCGGCGAAATGTGTGATCTTGAACGATGGATATTTAACATTGCCTCACTTTGGTTTGATTTGCATGAGAAAATCTTTTGTGAACAAAGCTTTGGAAATAGCATGCCATATTTGATTAGATCAATAGATCTGAGGATCAAACTCGGGTGGTGTATTAATTACTGCAAGAACAAAGGCGGGAGCTCAAGTTATTGTGTGCTGTGAATCTACAAGCACTTCATCTGCTTTCTGGTAATCTTCAGCGGGTCCGACTCAATGTGTGTGAGGATAGCGGTCGATCTTTTTTTTTGCATATGATATTTTTAACCAAGCGGCGTGGCTCTATGGACGGCGATGCTGGTCGATTGGTCCGCCACGCTGGAGTATCTCAACATCTACTGGATGGATTGCTATGAAATCATGTTCACGTTACCCTCAGGATGAACTGCAATAACTTAAATCAATGACATTCCTGTGAGCATCAGCTGTACTTTGTGTTTAGTGCTGATCAGCCGTTTATTTGTGCTAAAAAAAAAAAAAGTGTTAACATGATAAACCAAGATGGTGAGCATGAGCTGCAATCGGGCTGCAGACCGTAAGAACTGTGATTCGGTCTGCATCGACGTTGAAAAGGCAACATCGCCTCAACTGCGAACCCTCTGCTCAATGAAGCAATGTAAATAATGAAACAAGGAATATAATTCAAGCCCGATATGGCCCGATCATGTTCAGTACATCCGTCTAGTGTTGCAGCGGAGACACTGAACAATAAATCAAACCCACCCTCGTTAAGCCTTCGCGTCAGCCATAAATCCAGCTTAAACATCGGCGTGTTAGCATTGTCATTTCGAGCATGTTGACACTCTGACATTAGCATTTAGCTTAAAGCGCCACAGTGCCTGGATGCAGCCTTGCAGAGCAGCTAGCATGGCCGTAGGCCTTATCTCTCAGAGGCCTGCAGACCACAGCACACATCATCCCTCCAAGTGCCACCGCATACTCCTGTCAGCTGCTGAACTTTTTTGCTGTCTTATGCTGAATATTGATTTGCTTCTCGTCTTGATGAAGATTTGGTGTGTGCATGTGAGTGTGTGTGGGCTGGTCATTTTTCTATGACCAGTTTGACATCTGACTCACGCCGTTACATCCATCGCATCATTCTCAGTTTCACTGACCACTTGTTCTGCCTCAGGAACTGAAAAATCTGCTACTTTGTCATCCTGCTGCTCACACTCAACACCTCCTCTGCTTTTGTCTCCCCGTGCAGTCCAACAGAAGCAGCAGCTGGAGAAGGAGACAGGCCTGAAGATAGTGGAGGCCGGAGTTAGTGATGTAAGTTATACTCTCTAAAAATATCTGTTAAAAAAAAAAAAAAAGCAAGCGTGGGTGTGCTTGTGATTGTGTGCATCTTCTGTGTTCGGGCTCATGGGACAGGAATAACTCTGTGATTCCAACTTGTCTTGGCATTCGCATCACTCCTGCAGCTTCGGTTGTGCAGCCAAACACTAATCTGCAGTCGCAATGAATTCCAAACACATATCCTTTTAAGTGTGCTCCTTTGATTACCGTCCCCCGTATTCATTTCCTTTAGGTCTCTGAGAGCTGCTGTCACCATGGCGAATAAAACACAACAAGACAAAAGCCCCTGTGCATTTTGTGAAACTTAAAGCAAGTGTTGATCATCACCGCAGGGCAACAATAACCAGATTATCTTGAGTGCTGTCACTTAGTCGGGAGCCCTGATGCTCCTGTGACATATTCATTGGAAAAAATTAAGAGGAGAGCAGGAGGACACTCAGGATGATCCAGATGAAAGGAGGAGTAAATGTGTATTCATTCAACACTGATAAATATTCATATGTATCAGCGGTAAGGATCTAATCAAGCACCCATTGATGCATCATAGCCCTCTATGCTTGCCTGGTAAATGAGTTTCTCTATGGAAATGAGACAGACAGACTTAGACCCCTGAGCTGCCCTGATCATGAGGCATGCTGGGAGCTAAATGGATGTGGCCTGTGCATCGCAGGACAGTTGCCATTGGCAACAACCGTCACACACTGTATAGACAAGATCATTTTCCCGTGTTAGTCCTCTCTGTGCTGTCTCCCTTTTGGTGTCACTGCCTTTCTTCGCCCATCTGCCTCCCACTTATATCTTTTTTAGCACCACATTTTCTCTCATCTTATTCCACATTGTGTCTTTATCGCGTTCTTCTCAATTATCTCTGATTCACATTTTTTTTCTTTTTTCTTCACTGTGACTTTTGTCCTGTTTCTTTGTCTGCATCTCCTCGCCTCCTTTTCATTCTTTTATTCCCACTCAGACTGATTCCTGCGCTTAGCCGGCACTGGTACAGGGCTGTGTTTGTCATATTGGGCCTATTTGTAGATAATTAGCTGCAATAATAGCCTCTCTGCAGGAGCCAGGGTGAGGGAGGGATGGATGGGAAGAGGGAGGGAGGAAAGGAAAAATCTGTCTTCCACCTCATGGGGAGAAAATCTGCGCCAGACTGTGTTTGTGGAAATGCATGTTAAGGAAGCACGGCACTTACTGTACAACAAATAAAGATCTGGCAAAGTACAAACCCAGAAAAGGAACTTAGAGCGCGTTTTATTAGCAGCGGCTCTAATGTAGATGTGTTGATCTCACCAGTTTGTATCCAAGAAGTGGAGAGCCCAGGGTAAGTTGGGCAAAACAGTTGCTTTTGACAGGAGAGCCTGTGGAGTGGGCTCTTCAAATACATTAGTTTAAAAGGTGTTAAACCAAAAGCCCGCTTTCAGCAAATTTGCCGTAAATTGACCACAGTTATGAGCGAATGCATGTTAGAGGTTGCAGAATGGGTCTCCTTTAGCCTGCTTCTTAGTGGCAAAAATAGAAATACGCCGGGTAAAATTGCACAGTGGATCCATGAGAGGTATAGAGCGGTAAAATTAAGCAGAGCGCGGTGCTATCCTTTCCACAGACAGTATTCTTTCCCCAAGCTGGTATAAAACCATCAATGTGGTTGGTATCATTAAGTCTTATCACTGACACCCCCCCCCCTCCTCCCTTTTTATTTAAGAGGTGACAAATGACAAAACAGCTTAGGAAGATGTCCAGATAGAGTGAACGTCAATAGCAGTAGATGCGGACGAGGATAAGCAAATGTCAAAGTGGGGGGAAGGAGACATCAATCAATAGGCCGAGCAATATCTACTCCATTATAGATCGCAGGGAAGTCGGCTGCCTAAAGAGAAAATAAAAAAAACAACAGAGAAATGACTACTTTGTTTTGTTTTTTTAACAACGTATGTATGTGTGGGGCGCGAGCAATGTATTTTCTAGAGTATCGTTCTTATTAACAGCTGTTTCCCAAGTGGGGGCTGCGCTCTCGTGGAAAGCCGAAAGGCAAATGGAGGTCCTCTCACAGCGATTCGCGAGCAGTGCAAATGTGTGAAAAACTGCGAGGAGGAAGGAGAAGCGAAGTGGAAAGAAATTCACGGCCGATGTGGCCTCTTTTGCGGCTTTAGCCGGGCTCCGCTGTCTGCATTCGCACTGCGCCCGAAACCGTACGTATAAACACATACATCCACGCTATTATCAGACACTTAGTACTCCGAGTGTGGAAATAAGCCTCTGCAGATCATACCACACCTAAGGAGGCACAAAGCTCTGTGACTGTGCATCTCTCAGCGCCTCCCCCATCCCCACCCCAACTCCCCCTCCGCCTCCTCACATCTTCTTCCGTGCAGGAGGGGGGTCTGTGACACAACTCCCCCAACCCCCCACCTCCCCTCGAGCTGGATACAGCGACCAGGCAGCAGGCGAAAGGGTTGCTTTCGCTGGCAGCCATAGACGCAGCACGACTGGTACCAGTGGGGAGCGCGGGGAGCAGAAGTGAGGGAATGAAAGGGAGGCTCAGAGAGATATTCTTTGAAAGGGAGGGGCATGTTGGTCAGATGTTCTTTGGAAGCGATTGCCACGGTTAGTCAGAACGAGATACACAGAATAATCTACAATCCTCCTACAGTCCTCGCACCGTATGCGAGGCCGTAGGATGGAAACACAACACATCGAAAACATGGAAGTGTTAGCTCCTGGCGTGCTGAAAAAGTAAATGAGTAAATGACCTTTAAAACTTACTTAACGCTCTTCAGGTGATATTTAATCTCTAAAAATATTTTCTGAGGTTAAATATGTTCTCCATTAATATTGCCCCAATCGAGGACTTGATGACTGAAAGCTTGATCTGCTAATAAAGCTTCACGCTGGTTCGGGTGTGCATGAGCTTTCCGCTGGATAAAAAATGAAATGTTAGAAAAAAAAGAAGCTATTTGATAGTTCTGACAGCTGAGACGACAACACTCCACCCAGAACGGCGCTGAGAAAATATTGTTTTATGTAGCACAGCTCCAAATCAACATTTTCTTTATTAGAATAAAACCTTCTTCAATATACCGACGTGATTATAAATCGCTTTAAACAGTTACAATGAAGGTCGAATGACCGATAAAACATTTGAAATTGCACATCTGTAAAGAACCGGCGGTAACGTTTTCCCAGATTTCTCTTCTCCTCTAATATTCCCAAACACTCCTCGATATGGATCTCCACATTCGCCCCGCCTGTATGAGATGGTCCCTGTGTGATTAAGTTGGTGGTTAAATTGAGATTCATTGACATTTTGACAGTGGTCTCATGTTCGAGATAACTCCGGCAAACCGCTTATGTGAAGAGGCACTTATTAAGCATAGAATTCCCCGAGCTGCATGTCAACTGATTATTCAGCCACTAAATGTAAATCATATATGGCAGACAGGGAGTCCCAGAGCTGGGGATGTGTGTGTGTTGTTTGTGTGTTCAAACGTACAGTGAATGTGTACAGTATTACTGTCTGCATGCATGGTGCACTGAATCATGAATCAAGTTTTTCCATTTGATTTTTTTTTTTTTACACTAGCTGCGTAATAAAAGCGGTTGCAGGTGAAACGATCTTGTCATGTGTCAGTCTAGAGGAGCCGTTGGAGAATGCCGCCGTCTGATGATGGCCGAAAGTCCACATTATATTTCTAATCAAAGAACTAAGTGCAGAGGCACAGAGGCAAAACTCATCTCAGAGAAAGGTAACATGTAATAATGACCCCTCCCAGTGGATTGGAAAGCTTTCCTTCCGATATCCTGTGCCATAATTAATGCAAGGGCACATCTATTTGAAAACGTTGCTCAAAAAAATACGGTGCATCAGGTTTTGCGCGTAATTGTATATATTATCTTACTTTGAGCAATTAAATGTGCATTTTCAAATTAGGGCAGCCTGCAACATGTTTCACAATGAATTTTTAACTTCAGAACATCAAACTTGTGCAACAATATTTTCATTTTTTTAACAACAATATACACATAAATCCATGTGATCCACATGATAAGTTTATGTTTATGTTTAAGATCTGGGGTTTAAAAAGCAATGATGTTTCTTTCTTAATGCAGTTTGTGTGAATATGGGTGCAACTTCAGTATTTTTTTTTATCAGCCATGGATGCTAATACTCTAAACACTGAATTTGATAAACAATGCACCTCTTAAACGTGTTAGCACGCTAACATTATCGTTTAGCTCAGCTAGTACAAAGCAAACAACTACTGACTGTCCCTTCACTTTGTCATCGTGCATCATTTGTATGTTCACAAACAAACACAGTGGAAACTTGAGAAACAAAAGCCACGTTTGTGCAGCCACCCTTAATGCACTCCAGTGGATCCAATAACTTCTGGCGCAGGGATGATCGCTTTAAATTTGCATGTTGTTTTGCTGGAACACTTTTTCACATGAATATTTATTTCGCGTGGTTATCAGGCAATATCAGTGCATTTTGCTTTCCTTTAATCTAACAAAGCCTGAATATTGTAGCTTGTACCGCTTAACAACAAATACCGTGCACAGCCATCAGCGGATGCAATTCCTCCGAGCAAATGGGACAAATAATTTCAGAGAGGACTTCAAAGGAAAACCACACTGACCAATTCCTACCAGAGAGAAGAGACAGACATGCAGGCAGAAATAAATAAATAACTGTGATAAGAGTTGTACAAATTGATCTTGTAACGGCATGGGTATATGCTTTACTTCAAAACATGTTTCCCGATGTTGGTTTTTCAAGCTGTTTTCTGTTTTTTTTTCAAGAGTCACAAGACAAGAAAATATATTTTTATGTTAATTTTGAGATCTCTTATTTTCATTTAGGTGTGGAGGTAGCGCCTTGGAAGAAATGAGTGGCTTGGTTGCACTGCAGGGTATATTTTCCACCCATTCTTGTGTTGTATAGCGCGTGCACGTGTAGCATTCGTGTGTATTTGTATCAGCCAATCAATTCCACATTGGCCCTCAATTGCCTTTTCCACATTGACAACCTATCCAATCTCCTTCAGACACTGTAATAAACCCAAACAATGAAAAAATTGCCGGCTATAAAAATTTCAACAGTGCAGGAAGGCCAATCTGGCTGTTTTAAAAGTGGCTAAAATGCCATTACTGTGGCAGATCTGGATGTGAAATGTCATATTGGAGCAGCCCCACTGTGCCTGCAGCCCTGAGTAACACTGCCTCTTTGGAGACTCCAGCTGCCTCCCACTGATGAAAGACCGTCCAGCAGCTCCGTTTCTCAGCAACCTTTTACCATCACCTGACCTTTGGACTGCAGAAATGCCTTTGATACCATGCCATGCAGTTTGGTATTTGCCTCTCTATATATCATGACGTGTGCTTTCCCCCGGGTAAGGGTGGACTTGTCTGTTTTTAATGAGTGTCAGAATGTAAAGTGTTTACTCTCCTACCTTTTGCTTCTTTTATGTTCCGCTGCCTTTGTTAAAGAGCGGTGCGGTTACTGTGTATAGTTGACAGTGGTATTTTTACTCAGCTTGCTGAAGGGCAATTCCTCCACCTTTTGTATGGAATTAAAGAAGGTACTTTTTTTTCTGGTGTACTCATCTTTTCCTGGAGAAGAAAGAAAAAGCTCAAGGCCAAGGTGGCCTTGGAGGTGTTATGGAGATTTAGATAAAATTAAAGCAAAATCCACTGATGAAAATTCTTACAGTTATAAATCATCTATCTGTGATGTTCAGCGCCTTCAAACATTCATCCTCCCTGTTCAGTGGTTAATGCTGTTGCCTCAAAGTTAGAAGGTCTTATGATCCAGGCCTGACTTCTTTCTGTATGGACTCAGACTTCCCTTATCAATTATTTTCATTACTGATCTTTGTGATTTTTAAAAACATTTTGTCGAAACAAAGTATTCAGATGGATTATTCAACCAACAGTGCAAAAGCAAAAGATATTAAGTTTGCTACCATGTATGACAAAGGAAAATAATTGATGATAATAATTAAATCCTCACATTTAAAAGCCTGTTTGACGTTTTATCTTGAAAAATCACTAAAACAATTAATCGGTGTGGACGTGTGGATGCCGGCGTCTACAATCTGTTCACAGCTAAATCAAGCTTCTCATTACTACTGACTCTATGATACAAATGCAAAACTTTTAAGCCTCAAATGGGCAAAAAATGTAAGTTTTTATGTTCTACTGCTGTTTAATAATGAATCAAAATATCCTCTAACCCCCCCTTCTATTTTTATTACATCCAATTGCACTATGTGTAAATCAGAGGCCATTTGAAGGCATTCAATTTAGAAAAGCTAATTAGATAATAGGTATTTAAAATCAGACAGCAACAGGGCCAAACAGCCACTGCAGAAAGAGGTCGACTAACTGTTGTTTTACACGCTTGCTCCCGTTACTCTACATAAGGAAGTAGTTGTGTTGATTTTTTTTTTCATTGCATTTTGAAATTATTCCAATTTGACACCGGGGCACTCTTCATTAACCTCACAAAGCAATAAGTCAGAGGAGTGAATTAATAGACTTTTCTTAACTTTATATTTAGATTGGTACAGGACGAGAGAGCAACACTTCCAGGAAAGGCTTTGTAGCGGCAGGAGAAGAGAGAGTTTTTGATCTGTTCAAAATGCAGCATGTCCTGTTCTGTAGCTGCTTTGCATTTTGGACAGTCGAGGCTACTGTCAGCGGAGGAGTTCTTTACCCTGCCTATTTTACAGTGGATTTCTGCCTTTATGTTTGTTAAATGTCAGTTGTGAATGGTGAGTCCGTGGAGAGGGAGGCCCCTGAGCTTTGACGCTGACGTGCTGACACCAAAAACCTGATGTTTACTGTCGATGGTTTGCATTGTCGAGAAACAAATCTTTGTTTCTGTCACCATCTCGTGCCATCGATTGTGGGAAAGGAACCAAATAGAAAAAAACACTCACTTAAAGTAAGATTAACAGCAACACTTATTAATCCTGACCGTATTTTTCCTATATAAACAATATATGTGTGATTGGAAAGACTGTAAACCGCTAACTAACGTTTCCCCCAGATTAATGCTTTCAGATCAGATTAATACATGCAGCTCTGGACCTGTTGGAGATCACCAATTTAGCTCAGCCATTTTGATTTTTCTCACCTTCAGATTTTGGGAAGCACAAATGAGACAAAATTCAACTGCTGCATACTTAAAAAGACTCTCAGAGCAGACTTAATCGCCTCCAATGACATCCTTGTGGGTGCAAGTTGACCTGCCTGGCATATTTCAAGAAGAAGGGAGAGAAGAAAAAAAACGCTCTCGACTGCAGCCAGAGACTGACTGGAAACCCCGCTGCTTCCCCTCCATCTTTCACCACAGTAAATTCCCTATGTGGTGATCGTTGAACTCAGCTACCCTCGGTGCAGGACAGCTTATGATTTCTATGCTGCTGTTAAATTCCTGTAGTACCTGGCAGACTGCTAATGGAGCTCACTGCAGCTTTAGACAAGGAGAATAAAGTCAATAAAACGGGTGGAAATACACCTGTGAGCTCCCTGACATGAACTTCTGTGATGCGGGTTGCACCTCTGTTAAATAATGGTATGATCCAAACGGCCACAGAACAGTGCTATAATAGATTATTTGGTTAGTTCCTGATTTGTCCAGACGTGTCTAAACAAACGACTGCTACATATTGTGTGAACAAGCTACGTGCGTCAGGTTCGCAGTCGCACCATATGATACATGTAGAAGACAGAAATAAAGCAACAGCTTTGTTTCGTACTGAAGGTCAGCACAGGTCAGCCCTAGTATAATCATCGTAAGTAAAAGTTAATTCGTTCAAACAAAATCCTGCTGAGCTGCTTAGCTTATGAAGTTGAGCGAGCAAGACAGATGTTGGATTTCTGCATTTTTGCTCGTATTTTCGAATGGCATTTTTTCACTTTTAAGTGTTTGGCTCTTACAGTACACCTACTTTACCCCCCCACTTCTAAAACATAATGTAACTTAAATCTTCAGGTGTGACATCGTCCTGCACTTTCATTGTAAACATGCCACGCTTGTTTGAACAAAAGCTCTGGCTGTTTATGGTAATTTTGTCAACTGGTGCCTGGCAGCAGCGGGGTCGAGGGCTGGGTGCCTCGGGGGGAGGCTGAGGGTGGGTGGGGAGGGTTTGGGGGTGGGGGGGGGGACCTGCGGTGTCCACAGCTGGATAGCATGGCAGAGGTTTTTAAATGTCAGCGTTGAAGGGGGATGTGGCTGCCATTTGGCCTGACAAGCTGCATGCCAAGGGACTGGCAGCGGGACGCAGGGGCAGGGTGCTCCCGGTCCCGACCGCAGAGCTCTCACCTTCTGCCATTTATCATGCGGCTACTTGCCTAGCGCATCTGGCACCTTAGCATTGACAGCAGCAGGAAAAGCCATGGCTGCAGGCTAACCAGAGGCCCATGGTAATCTTTGTAACATCACAGAAAAATTAGGGCAGCAGTGTTTGTTTTATAAAAGTAGTATCTTACATTTTGCTTCTTGGAAATGCACTAATATACTGATGAAGTTTTGAGTTATTCAGAGTTGAGAGTTCAGATTTTGCTGCTAAAATAAAGTGTCTATTTCCAAAAATGACAATTTGATACTAGTGACAGGGCACAATAATCATGAAACCATTATGTTTTATTGATTATTGGTAGTTCGGTAAAAACGACATATTCAGATACTTCCTGTGATCGTTTGTTCATCTTGATATATAAATTAGTCAAAGCTGTCATTTTAGCAAAAGCAACATTTTGAGTTGTGGTTGATGTGAGGCGGTAGATTAATTATTGCTCAGTGAGCGCACAATATGGAAACCACTTTGCTCTCACTAAATTAAATGTAATCAACTGTCATATCATCTTTTATTGACTTTAATTGACTGTAATTGTGAATCCTGCTGTAACTGCTAGTTACTTTATGCATGGCAAGGTCAACTAAATTGCTTGATGAGCTGTTATGGTCTTTTATATGATGACCTTGACTTGCGAGGGTGTGTGGTTATCTTCCATCTGCGGCAATAAAGCATGAAATGACACTGGACCACTCTGCTTCTAAGTGGTTTTTACATTTACTGATTGTGTTCACTGTTTGGGAATACAGTGCTGAAATAGCCTGCTGATATTTAGGCATGGAAAAAATATTTACTCCACGTCGTTGAAAAAAACACGTAGGTGAAACAGCAGATTCACTCACGATATTTTTTCAAATATTGAAAATATGAATGAATTTAGTCTAATAACCCATAATCTGACAGCATTCAATGACTAAGACTAATTAGGCCCTTTAGCCATGAATTGAATACATGTGTTTGCTGTAATATATGTCGTCTTTCATCCCAGTATGTGATGCAATCGTTGCAAACGTGGCGTTCATGTTAAGGTAGTGTGGCACAGATCAGACACTGATAGTGAGCTGCGAACCGGAGGAGCGTCCTGCTGTGAGGGGATTTTTGCTTTACATATCACAGTCACGTCCACGTGTGCGTGGTTGCCAACATGCCCACTTACATTCACAAACATTCTCATCATGTCTGGCGTCGGTGGCGAATGCACAGATGCAGCTAACACCCGACGCGGTGCAGGTGGATATCTGTATAAAAATAGGATTCTCTGCCCATAAACAGAGGCTGCTACAAGTGCGCCCAGCCTGAATCGTGCACACTTTAACCAGACGAACATAAAAGCAGAGCACAGTCACACGTATGCAGCTTAAGCAGTGACAAATTCTGCACATCACCTTCATTTATCTTGTAATAGTTTCCCCCCTTTTCATCCAAACCTCTCATATGCACAGACATAAAAACAGACAAACAAGTCAACAATCTGAACGTCTCTCTCCAACTCGTGGACAAATCTGTATTGTTTTGAGGAAAAAGAATAAAATGTGTCATTTTTCATAGCTTCATCAACATCAAGAACTAATGGAAGGAATTACATTTAATTGTCGAAATCAACAAAAGGCAAAAGGATCTCGGCAATCCAGGACCATGAACATAGCTAATCACATGTCAGTCACTATTCATTACATTATTCCCTTTGAAGAAGGAGGGGAGAAAAAAAAAAGACATCATCACAGACTCACAAAAAGGCATACAGTGTAATTATGTTTGTGGGTGAAAATAGACTAGATTGATTATATGCATTTACAATAATGAGCCTTCAATGTATTATTACGTTACAGAGCCATCAAAATCTTGACACAAATCATAATTAATTCTGCCTTCAGAATTTCTGATCAGCCACACTTTGTATTGTTGTCAGAGGTTGTGGTTGTGTGACGCGACGGGAGATGTGAGCGGCAAACAGGCGGCTGATACCGTACTACAGCTCTGGCGGCGGCCTCATTAGGGATTCACTGAGGTTTCTTTTCGTCGAGCAGCGCTGCTTGGTTTGGCTCGGGGGCAGACTACTCTTATAAATCTGCTGGAGCTGCGAGACAGACAGGCAGGCAGGCAGCGAGACACGCGGGCAGGCTGCGGCGCTGGGCAGGCGGGGTGTCAGCTCTGTTCGTGCAGAGGATTGTTTTGCAGCGCGAGGCCCCTGACTCTCCCCCAGCTGATTGGTGTGGCTTCATTAGCATGGGCTGCGGCTCCTCCGATTTGCAGTAATTAAAGAGAGAAATCAGAGCGCTTGCCTCCAGTCCAGACACAGCCAGTGCCTGTCAAGTGAGATCGCCGTGGAACAGATCTAGTGTTCCTGGCCGCCTGCCACTCCGCAGCCCCCCCACCCCCTTTTCCCCTTGTCCCTGTGGTAAGAGTGAGTCTGGAGGAGAGGTACGGGGTGTTGGCGTCTGTGCCAAGTTACCCCCTAAGTAACCCCCGGGGTTATACAGGCACACACGTCTATCCCTGCGGGCGCACGCTGGGCCGGCGTTGTCATGGTGATAACGGGAAAATGTTTAATGAAGACACTGATGAGAATTTATGAGGCTGTGGCTGTGTGCATTTACAGGGATACGACCCCTAGCCCATCACGCGCTGCCTCCTGTGGCTCTACATCTATATCTTCACTTACACAAGCTGTAGCTGATCATCAGGGCGTATGCTCGGGCAGGCGGCCTCAATACGCTGCATGTCCAGAAACTCCCAGGTACAGTCGGAGACGTGCGGATGGTTGCCTGTCCAATAAAGTGAATCCAATGTGATCAGAAATATATATTGTTTTCATTTAGCCTAAACTGGAAGAATCAGTATCAGCTAATCTCTTGAGGGGCATCCTCACGAGGACAATTTGAATACAAATTACATTAGTGTGGCTGTATTATCAGGACAAAATTGAATTAGGTGTTTTCATACAGGCAAAAGCTGATTGTCAAACGGGGATAGCCAGCCATCAATACACCCTCCGCTGTGACTGACCAACGGAGCCATTTCGCTGTTTTTTCCACACAAGTTCTTTATGCTTCCTCTTTCGAATTGTTCTGAGTATCTTTCAAGTTGTGACTCACGAGTTCCCGTACATGCCACGACCGCCAGTGGACACCATTAAACAAACAGACCAGGGGTCTCATGGACTGTGCTGGCATTTGCTGGAGACGCCACGTTCAACAGCAGGTCAACAGCCCTCGAGAACACGCCCAATTTGATTCATTTTAAGTACGCCGCTGACCTTAGCGTGAACACAAATGGAAGTTCATTTGGAGGTTGAGGTCCTTTGCACAGTTAAAAACTGAACACCATTGCACCTCTGCAGACACAACATAAAGGGCCGCAGATGAATAATTCTTCACCTAGTTTAAGTCTGCCAAGTTGCTGCTGACTGTTTAAATGTGTACCTCTAATTCAACCCGCAGGAAAGAGACATATTCAGGGATCAGACAATAAAACATAGATGAGGTGATCATTGTCCCTTAAGTTCCTCCATGACTTGACCCAGACACGTCAGACACTTTTTGAAAAGTATTAAGACAGTATAGCCTTAAAACAGACTATCTTCATGTAATCATGTAGCATGTTGTAAGAACTAAGCAAGAAAAACCTTGATATGGTCGTTTTTCCTTTAAGGCTACAATTCGTTCTTCCACTGCTGACCCACTGCTTGGGATCATTTTCATCAATTTCATTACAGACATCCCATTACCAAGCCAATATCCCATAGTCTGATCCTGGTGTTACGTTAAGGTTGCACACTGATTCAGCTGCCCTGGAGGATGCACTGGAAAACGCGTTCGTCCAACATTGTAAAGACCTGAGTTCAATCCCCTGCAGCAGCGATTCTGTTATTTTTTTTTCCTTTTTTTTCTGAGATTGTGGTGGAATTTGAACTCTTTGGACGATCAGATTCAGCACCGCCGAGAAATGCTTCAGAAATGTTTCAGAGGCTTTGAGATGGCATGTGGACCCAGGTGTGGAGAGGACATATCCTACTGAACCCATGAAGTTTTCCTGAGCTCTCCTCTGAACACTTCTCTTTGTCCCTTTACTGTCAGTCTCAGTATCAGAGTCTCCCAGCCCACTAAGTCTCTTGTGACTGGGGTTTCAATTATGAATGCTACCTTTGACTACCTCTGTTATTCCGCGGCAGCCCACATATCCCTGCCTGCCACCACTCATGTGTGACTTGATGTATTGTCTCACTGTTTTCCCCCCTTTCAAAATTAATTGCAGTTTTATCTCTCCCCAAGATAAAAAAAAAGCCTGCCGAGGACATAATAGTCTAAAAGTAGTGTGGATTTGATTCAAACAAAACAATTAAAACCATGGTGTTTTCCTAGCTTTTTTTTTCTTTTCTGTGGAAGTGTTGGAGGAGATTTTTAGTGGCGGTTCTTCTTTTATCTTTTCACTCAATAGGATGAAGTATTACCTTCAGTTATCTTTCATGATTGGCTTGTGTTTTAGCAAACCTGGACCACATCCTGGACCTGACCATTTTATTTGCTGTCTAATGACTTTTCACCTACAGTATCATGATATCCCTCATCAAAAACTAATTACATCTTGAACATAATTCTTGTCATTGTGATTAATGCAAATCCGAGCCTAATTTGCTCTGTCTCAGACCACAGTGCAAACATCTTCACTGATACTGAGTTGATTCTGCTTTAATTTTTTAGGCGCAAGCACCATTTTGTGAACTTAGTTTATTTAATTTTGGCTGGCATTTCAGCAAACATGAACATTATCCGTGTCAGACATATTGCTATTGTCAACACAGCTGCAGGTAGAAAGGATCATTACTGTCAACCAAAACCAGCTGGGAATTAAGGCAGCCCCTTAAACAAATTAGGAAAAAGTAAATCAGCTCAACTCTCAAAAACACAGTTGATGGGTTTGTCTTGTCTGAAATGAACCAATCTGGTATCGAGGGAGGGCCAGAACATGAATTTAAAGCTACTCCTCATCATAAATAACCAATCAAATTAAGCCTTTTATGCGATATTGGCAACAGAGACTATCAAGATTTGATTAAAAGTTTTATTTAAGGCTAGATAATTTACTACCTTTGCAACTGTAACGTTGCAGAGAGGGCTCATCGAACTTTAGATGCTGCAGCGTTGTGCATCCAGGTGCTGTAAGAGTGCTACTCATCTAAGGAGTTTGGAGGGAGGCATCTTTTATAGCCTTTTCCACACCAAATAAACACAAAAGAAAAATAGTTCAGCATGATAAACAGTGTCTTGATCTGCTCTAAAGTAAGCTGTAATTGTTTGCATGTCCATCTGACTAGCTCACTATCTACACCAGGCCAAGGAAGACATCATTATTAACATTTTATTATGTTGGGGGTTAAAGGTTTTTATAAAACTAAGCCTGATCAGCTCATCCAGCGTTTTGTGTTTCCCCGTATCGAAGCCTATTTTAGTGCAATGCTTGCAATGCGGTAGCAACACAGTACTTGGTCTGTATAGCTAAAAGTCAAAGCATCATATTATAGTTGTTATACAAGGACTATATGCCATACACTGCAGTTGATTAGAAACTTCATGGAAGAAGGCATGGAAACTTATATCCATGTCTTCTAAAAGGATCATCATGTAGGGAAGATGATTTTCCTCGAATATGTGGCTTTGGCAGTTTCAGCACAATATTGCATACGTGCAACCATCAAGTGGGTATTGAATGCTCATTTTTGCGTCTCTGTCTCAAAGTGAGTCAGCCGAAGACAGCGTTTTCAACCAACTGGTGGAAATAATAACTTAATTAGCCAGCTCATAGACTCTGCTGGCGACAGTTGTCATTTTAGCGGCTAAATTGACGGTCACCAGCTAGAAATTAGGAGTCTGCTTGTGTCTGCTTCTGTCTAAAGTCAAGGATGCATTGCTTAAAGATTGCTGAGTATTTTAGTTTAACAGGTGTAGGAAAAGAAGCCGATGGTAAATTGAAAAAAAGGAGGCTTTCACTGACTGCTTAACACCATCTGATATACATTCGTTGATCCATTTGGCCTGTTCTTTGATTATTCTATGTACATATCATTAATCATTAGTAAAACTGCAGTACACACCACATTCAAAGCAATTAAAAGGAGCACGAAATATGTAGGACTTCGTTGTCATCCTCATAGATTACAACGTTTTCCATCATTTTACAGATACGATGTGATTTTCTACTCCAGGCTATGACGCCACAACACAGTTTCTTTTTGAAGTGCACATTGTTGTGCATGTGTGTGGGTTTGCCTCTCTGCTTTAAATATAGTCAAGATGACAGGCATAGCATTTACCTTGATGTTTACTGCTTTGAACTACTTGGCATGGGCAATGCCTGGGCTGGGATTCACATAAGAAAGAGGCCTATTTGAACAAGCTCATCTGGGGAAAAGACCAGAATGACACATGGCTGACACACACACAGGCTTTGAATGGTTCCTCTCTGAGCAAGTGATGAGCATGAGACACAGCAATTCAAATGTTTCAAGTAAAACCCAGAAATGGGACCTTTTTGTGTCTTTGAACATCACCCATTAGGAAACATGGCGTTTCTCTCTCCCTCTCGTGCTCTCTCTCTTACACACTCGCCGAGACACAATGCGTTTAAGACATTCACCTCACTGTCAAGTTTCTGCACTTTAAGTGATTTTTTAAAGGGAGTTTAGACGGAAGAGCAAAGTGTCACCTGTTATATTTTATCTCACTATAAGTGCAGAATCAAGCTGCATTGTACCAACTAGCAGTGTACCAAAATGACACAACAGTTACTCCAAATCCAAATAGACAGACTGGCAAAGCAGACTTTGGGTTCTTCATACGCGAGAGCTTTGTTTTAGTATAAAAACGTTAAAGATAAGCTTGGAAATAGAACATTTAAAACCACTAAAACACCCAGATTAGTCAGGATCTTTTCCTCTCACACACATCTTGTACTGTCACTTCAGCAATAACAATAACAGCTGGTGGATCTGATAAAAAGGGAGAAAAATTTAAAAAAAACCCAGAACACCCAAATGTGTTTTGTTTCGCATACAGTTCTCTCTGCATTACAGTTCGAACCTAATCCTCCAACACCTTCTCGAATGGAGCTGCAGCAACAGTCTTGCTCAGATATTATTATGAATAATTTATTGCACCCCATTTCAAAGAGCCGAGCAGAAATCCCAACTATTTTTGGTGTAACGGTATCACGCGTTAGTTAAGTCTGCAGGTACACATTGCAGCTGTTGGTCTCCTGTGCTGCACGGCGGTGTGCGGCAGTGTAAACGGCATTAGCCTCTCACTGATATCATTATGGAGTGATTGGTATGTGGACCACCGGCTCAGTGTGCCACTGGGCTGGTGTTCTCTACTGTTTGCTCAAATATATTACAGTCTGTAACTTTTATGTGCCCGGGCTGAGGTGCAGGTATACACTCTCAGATGCACCTCCTGCAGGCATTCTGGGTGTGTATTTTGCAAGAGAGACCTGCTGTGCCCCTTTGCACGTATGTTCACGTTGCACACACAGGTACGGGCGTGTAAATATGTTCAAAACTGTGCAGCTTGTTGGTGCAAGCAAATATCTAAGCACCTTATTGTCTCGCCGTCCCTTTTTTTCTTAGCTCACATGTACGAGCATCAGCGGATGTCTCTGCTCTGCCATCTCAGGTAGTAGCACTTGATCATGACATTTGTTTAACATTCCTCATCCCCCCTCTCTCCCAGCGACACGGTGAAGTGCCGCATACCTCTTTCTCCCGTTGTTTGAACACGCTCGCCGCTTTTCCATCTTTTTTTATTAGAAATGTGAAGTGTGTCACGGAGGCAAACACAGGAGCAGCTCGGGGAGAGGAGGACAGATAAGCCTTGCAGGACTCGCGGCGACTGTTCGAACATGTGTTACCCCGAGGAAGTACTTATTGGAGGAACACGGAGGCGTGACAGCATCCACGAACACCGCCAGTGACCATAAGAGCGACTTCAGTATGTTCTTGAATTTGACTGCTTGTAGGTTTTGGGTTTTTTTTTACTTCTTCTTCCTTTGTTTTTGTGAGAATGAATCGATGCACGTCAAACCTCCCCGGTGTGATAACCATTAGCGCCGGCCTCGCTGGAGGATGTGACATAGGTTGTGAAATCGTACCGCGCGGTGCCGTAGTGGTGGCTGAAATGTGTGAAAATGTGTCCATTTGCGCAGAGTTCAAGCGAAGGAAAACAACAGGTGCCAAAGTCAGGCTTTCCTTCAAAGGGCAGGTGAAGATGGGTGTCTGCTTCTTGGTAGACATTTTCCTTCTTTCCTTCTCCTCTCCCCCTGTTCACTGCGGTGTCAGGGGAATACCCTTGTTTGGATGAGTGCGGATTTAGATAGGGCTGACAGGTGGGTGACCAGGGTATCTCACATGAAGAAGAACAGGGCATTCTTCCAGTTCGCCAGAGAACAGGACAGATATGATCGTATGGTTGACTTAATGTAGGGACTGATTTTCTGGGGATTAACTTCCGGGGGCCACTATGTATTTCTCTCCAGTAATAAAACCACTCACTGGCAGTCGTGATAAAAGTCTCCCACCATGCGTTACTCTTGCACCCGCCTCGCGTCCGTGCAGCAGCGAGCACCGCGGCCGATTCTTTTTCCTGCATGCAAACTGAACGCTGGAGGATAAAGAATTTGCCTCTCAGACGACGGGTGGTCGCACCATTTTTGTGCCCTCCAGCAGGCGAAAAAACTGAATTTGGATCCTGAATAATTCCTGATAAATGAGGACGCCAGTGTGCAGAAGGCATGACGTGAAAAGTGTCACTCCATGGTGTATAAGGAGGGAACAGATTTTGATTTTCTTCCTAGATTTTTTTAAAGACACAAAAACAGCATAACACAACAAAATGTGCTCATCACTTCAGTTTTGCTGCAGCATCATGCACATGGATAGTATCTTTGAGTTTTTAGGGGCGCTAGAAAATTGTTGAGTCAGTCAGAGTGTGCTTCTGCTTCGGGGTTTGGTGCCTGTGAGCCGCCTGGTTGGCTCTGCTTTTTTTTTTTTTTTTTTTGAAGGTGGGGTGGCGTCCGATGCGGCCGCGGACCCAGGCTGGACAGCGAGCTCGTTTTTGTTCTCTCCTTCACATTGCCAACTCCAGCTGTCACACAGAGGGACAATGGAGAAGAGGAGGGGGTGCTCTCTGAATGGAAAAAATAAACTGGAGAGCCCCCCCCCCCACCCCCACCCCCCCACCCCACCATCCATCCCTCCCCTCCATCACACAGCTACCACCACCACCACCCCCCCTCCTTCTTTCCTCCCCAAGACTCGTCATCTGCATTTGACAGGACCCCCGTTCTCCTCTCTTCACCGCCCCTTTTCTTTTTCTTTCTCCTTTTCTCTCCCTGTGCTCTCCATAATCCCCCTTTCTCTCTCTCTCTCCCTGCTAAGTGCAGCTGTTGCTCTCCATTGGATCATTTTTTTTTTCAGACTGATTGCTAATTAGGATAGCTTTTTTTTTTTTTAGGGGGTGGGGGGTGAGTTTTATCTTTAAAACTTGTTAAACTTGCAATTTTCCTCCCTCTCCCTCTCTCTTTCTCTTTATTCCTGCACATCTCGGGGGTGAAGCAGAGAAAAGACTTCGCCAATTACACACAATTTACTTTAGGCTGAGCTTTTTTTTTTTCTTCATCTATTTTTTTTTCTCTTTTCCAGCCTCAGCCCAGTGTCCCATGCAGCATTCATATAGTTTACAACTACTGTACTGTGCGGTAGCCTCTTATTATGGCGCTCACTTCAGCTTTGAATGCAAAAGCCCACTTTGAAGAATAGACTGCCCCATCTCCCTTATTCTGCTCACATAACTGAATCCCTGGGAGAGGGAGAGGAGGAAAAGGAGAGCCTGAGAAAACAGCAATTCACACACCGAACACAGAGACCCCTAGTAGCTCAACAAATGAGTGTCTAGCCCTGTGTCCATTCATATCGCCCCCTCGGTCCGCAAGCCTATTAGCCAGGCATCGCTCCTTGAACATTCACTGTCGACAACATGTGGAGGCATCGCTATAGCAACCAGTGGATATGACATGTGCAATGGACAGGGTGGGTGGAGGATGGTGGGGAGGAGGGAGGGGGGGGGGGGACTCCTGAGCTGCTGAATATAAGGAGGGGCTCAGCCTTAACTAAATGATCGCAAAAAAAAAAAAACCCAGCCCCACCACCTCCCCGGTCTCTTTTCATTGGCACAGAGACGCTGAAAGGACTCACTAGTGGGGCTTCTGCACATTCTTCCGAGGCTCGGAAAATCAGGCGGGCATATCCCACATTCTTCTCCCCTTTCTTATTCTCTCCGACTCTCCCTTTTCTCTCTCTCTTTCCTCTCTCTCTGTTTTTTTTCCCTTCTTCATCTTCGTGTCGAAGCCGCGGTCTTTTGTTGGGCGCTGGTGGGGTGGTGGTGTTGGTGGAGGGGTGGGGGACGCATGGGACCCTCGCAGGGGAACTTTTTTTTTTTTTTTTTTGGAGGAGCGGACTGAGTGAGTGAGTGGGCGGCCGGGACGCGCAGACGCTCGTTGGAGCTGCGGCGGCGTCAGTGGCTCTGCGCGCTCTCTGGAATAACAGGACTCAGCATCCTCCGTTTTACCGGGAAGTGTGAGCTCTGCACCGCCACATGGATTTGGGTAATTATCTCTATCTTGGCTTGTCTCGTGTCTGTCCTGTTTTTTTTCCCCTTCGTCTTCTTTTCCTTCTCCGTGTCCAAGTTTTTATTGCGCCAAATGCGTAAAAGGCGCCTTTTACGCACCGGCTCTGAAAACTTGTCAGCAGCCACCCCTTGAAACTGCCTTCTTTTTTTTGGGTGTGATTTAAAATGATCATGGCGTGCTGTGGGATATTTTTAGAGAGCTGGTGGTTTCTTTCTTTCTTTCCTTTTTTTGTTTCATCTTCTCCGCTGCGGCAGTATTAAGCCTGCTGGAGATCGAGTCTCCGACAAGCTTCAGGGATTAAAAAAAAATGTGATCGAGCGTTTGGAAATGTATGCATTTAAATATAGTCAGTCTATAATTGGAATTTTTCCTCTTAAACGTGCACACGAAGCCGCGCCGGTTTGCTGTGAGCACATCTGGCTGCAGGGGACAAAGTTTGTGTGCAGGTTGATGCTGCCTGGTGCTGCCCGGCTGCAACTCAGAAACCAGAGACCAGAAAACCTGAGAGCTGCTGAATCCGATCAGTGTTTGCATAAATCACTCTGTTTTTATTGGAGTTTCCTTAAAAAATACACGCAATTACCTTTTCCTAATTTAAATCCAATGCAACCGAGCTCTCATTTATTCCATTCTCAGATTTATTTCCCAAAATCAACAGTGGCATTGACTGACTAGAAATGAAAAGAAAATGGATGTTGCTGATATGAGTTGCACATATCAATATCATATAATTTTATTTCTTTAATTCTCAAATTAAGAATTATTTTTAATGTTTTTTTAGACTGCACACATTTGTCTGAAAAATAGACCTAACAATTTCCACTAGTAGGTCCACTGAATTTACAAAATTTCAACAATGTTAAAGAGTACTTTTGTGTTACCAGTTTTTTAGATGTATGAAAAAATGAATGATAATGCTTTTTATTTGTATTTCTTTTTAGTTGTAGATGTATCAGTCATATTTTATTGTTTAGGAATCACTTTAAATAAAGCTGATTTTAAGGTTCTGAAATCTTCAATAGTAGCTGCTAACTTATTAAAAAACACATCTTTGGTTTAGGGGTGGTTGAGGTTTGGCAGTTGTGTGTTTGGGAGGATTTTCCTCTTGTACCTCTTGAAGGTTTTGTGATGTGAGTGAATGGATAGCCAGCCGCCCCAACAACACCTCTCTGCCTGACCTTTCCTCTATCATTTGAATAATCCAGAGCACTGAAATCCATCTGCCCCTTGTCTCCCCTCAGATTGGCTAATTCACCACACAGGGGCAACATGAATAGAAGAGACAAACAGAAGAGGAAAGTCTGTTGGAGGCAGAGAGATGTAATCCACTGAGTTTGCATCCTGCGCTCGAACAGGACAAATATCAGAGCTGATTTCCGAAAGAATCAAGAAAAATGAATTTACTGAGGTTCAAAAGGTGAATTTTGATCAGAAATAGAATTCACAAAGGGAAAAAAAATCTTATTTCCATAGCAGTATGTTATGTTGATCTTAAATTAAAATGAAAAAATCTCCTCTGTCGTTCACATCTTCATATTTTGATTGTGGTTATAATTTGTCTGATTTATTCCAAATAAAATTTTCATGTGTAGGTATTGGTATAACCATTCAATTATTTTTTCAGTTAAACTGATTAAATTTAGTGAAGTGTGATTGAACGTTTTGAACATTTCAGTTTGAAATATCTGTTTTTAAGACTTTTTTTTTTTTTTTAATTATAGTAAAATAAGTTTATAGCAAAAAAAAAAAAAAGGAGAATTTAAAAAGAGCTGAGACAGAAGTGTAAAGGCCCATGAAGGTAATTCTTAGCCTCACATCTCCTCCCTCTTCCTCCTCCTCTTTTTCTCTCTCTTTCTGTGTCTCCTCTGGTTTCTTTCTAACACGATTACCGCCTTCAAACACTCTTTTATGCTTGCAGTGCATTTCAAGCCTGTTTGCTCCCACTGTGGAAATTCTTTTTATTCATTTCAAGGTGTTCACCTGAATATTTTCACGAGTAGCCACAGATTGCAGAGGCCCACATCTTTGATTAACTCGATAAAAGTTGGACCTTTTTTTCTTCTTTTTTCGGAATAAAGATTTTAGTCAAAGGGAATAGTTTAGAGTTGCCAAGCAGGTTTGAACCAATAGGTCTTTAGGGGGCACTTTGGTCTCAGAGGCAGCAGTCTTGAACCAATACACCGATGTGACATAATGTGTCTACAGTGCAATATATGCTGAATTAGATGCATTTAATGAGGGTTTTTCATGTGTTTTTTTCTTTTTATCGTCATTCTCAACAAGTACTCCAGCGACTGAAAATTATGTTAATTTCTAAACGTCGCCCCTGCTGTCTATACGTTCATCCGATCGCTGAACGGCGGAGACGAGTCATTGGATCGAGGCCATCCCTCCCCTCTGTACCCGAACATGAGCCTCTTCAAACCTCTCAGTCGTTGACTAACCTCTTAATGCTTGATTGAAACTGCATGCTCGAGCCGCAGCAATTGCAATTAACAGCAACTGTCGTCAGGCCCCAACACAGTAATAGGAAAGACCTGGGCTTCTGCACAATCGCTAAAACATTGGCAATTACGAGCCACAAGGTCAAACCATATTGTTACTGGTCTGAGGTGAAGTGTCTTGTTTTGAAAACGGTATAACAAGATGCAGCCATCCCTCAGCCGGCCCATTAGACCCCTCAGGCTAAATGTCAGAGCTCTGCCATTTTTTTTTCATGTCGTAGATTTGATTCACTTCACCCATCAATCTTTCAATATTGCATGCAGACAATTAGGAGCCTGCTGATGTATTTGTGCACTGTTATTGATATTGCCCTTTTGCAGATGTACAGCTATTGGCATGTGTGCAGCTGATAAAATTAGATCAAACACTGTGGAAAGCTGGCTTTTTCAGAAACCCAGTGTTTTTTTATGTGTGTGTCAATCAGAGACGACAGTAAGGATGATTTATGTGAGCTGTGTTGGGAAAATATATTATCTTTCTCTTTTTGAGACTCGAATGAAAACCACCCTGGCAGGCTGTCCATATAT
>JBAJHX010000046.1:12953280-12996358 GCA_037176925.1 Amniataba percoides | reverse complement strand
GGTGGTGTTGGTAGAAGCAGGGGGAAAGGCAAAGCCAAAAAGAGACTTTCGGGAAAAAGGGAAGAACGGCAAAAGAAGTGTGTTTTTTTTTTTTTTTTTTTTTTTTTACGCAATCAGCAAAGAAAATCTGCAGCCACGTTTTAGGTATCATTAATTATCTTTCCTAATTATCGCTGTTATGCTCTCAAAATATTCTGTATCAGTGGGGCCCACAGGGGATTTATCATTACAGTAAATGGCCATGAGTGGACCAATTATCAACACACAGGCCAATTCGTTAACCTACACTTGTTTAAAAAAAAAAAATCCCTCAGATGATATTACAGCACATTAACAACAAGTCTGCCATAGTGAGACAAAACCTATACATCCCTGTTTGAATTAACATGCAGCGTGGGTGTGAATATTTGAAAAGGCTTTTCTATTCAACTGGTGGTGGATGTATGAAGGTCCAGTCTGGGCTGCCTGTGTCTCTGCAGTCCTGGTAGCCATTAGCTGTGTGGCTTGGGCCAGGGCCTAATCCAGCCAAACTCAGGACCAGAGGAGCTAATTAAGCACAAGCTTTTAGTATCCCAACCTCCTGTAGCTGCACAGTGCCAGCCCGCCCCATGCCAGCACTAAATGGGGTTGTAAATATCTATAGTGGGGCACAGAGTGGAGACAGCACTGGACAGGGGCTGGTAATAAGGGCTGACTGAGTTTGAATGCATATTATAAGGCCACTATTAGAGCTGGCTAATGAGCAGGGGGCGGGTCAGACGGTGGTGGTGGAAGGAAAAAAAAAAAAAACAAAACAGGGAGAAGAAGTGGAGGTTGGTAAGGAAGCGCTCGTGGTGCTGTTGAGTCCACTTTTTTTTTCTTTCCAACCACGGGAAAGTCGAGACAAGCCTTCGGGTGAAAATTGATGCACTGCACACTTGATATGGAGGTTGCTGTGAATCAAAATAGGCCACATCAATCAGGAAAAAAAAAAAAAGACGGAGTAGCATCCTTTACTGCTCTGACAGCGTGTTCTCTCTCTCTCTCTGTTTGTGTGTCCTCCAGAGGGGCAGCCTGACCCAGATCCCCGTGGTGAAGGAGACCAGGGTGGAGTCGGGCCAGTTCCTGTTGCTCTCCGTCCTCTGCATGCTCTTCATCCTGGTGGCGCTGGCCGTGTCCGCCACCTTCTTCTGCGTGCGCCAGCGCTCCCACCTCCACATGAAGGAGAAGCTGGCCAGCCTGGGGACTGACACCAGTACTGATGCCACCGCAACCTATCAGGTTAGACCAGCCCCCTTCGCCAAGAGCCAATCAGGGGCCGGGACACTTATCCCCGTGCTCTGCCATTGGGAGAAGGCACTGTTCGGATACAGCTGACTTTCTGATTGGCTTGTAAGAGTGTGTTTGTTAATGTGCGTATGTGTTTGAGTGGTTTCCGTCCACCTGCTCTGAGAGTGATTTTCTCTTTTGACTAGATTTATATTGTGCAGGGCGTTAACATTGGAAATCCCTTTTTTCTGTGTTTATTTACACCATTTTTTGCTCTTTATTTCTCATATTTTTGACTTATTGCTCCAATAGATATTTGCTCCATCCAACTAGTCAATGCTTACCCCTGCCTGAGCGGTGTGTGTGTGTGTGTGTGTGTGTGTGTGTGTGTGTGTGTGTGTGTGTGTGTGTGTGTGTGTCGGGAGAACCAGCCGCCACTGTGACCTATTCCCTCTGTTCCTTCAGGGCCATGGGCAGCCCGGGCCATATTGATTTTCAGCGCTGGGGCTCAGCTGTGCCCAGCATGGCACTCAGAACATATTTATCTGCATGTCGCGTTAACATTTTCAATATTTAATCAGGTTTTCACCGGGCTGCTCTATCTATCAAAAGCTGGAGGTTTAGCAGTGTCGCAGCAATGGCCACAGAAAAGCAAAATGAAGCAAAATAAAAACTCTGAATGCATTTTCATATCTAAGATTTTAAGATTATTATATAAATATCTTTTTTTTTTATCATGTTTTGCTTCTATGCTAATTTCAGGATATATATGGCACCTGTTCTTTCATTCAATACCTTTAGGGATGAGATAACTGCTCTGTCAGGCGTTCATGTGTTTTCGGTGTTTGACAGATACAGTTGTTTGTGTGCTGTGGGAGAGAGATATTGTTAGATGGCAGCGCACACTGGAGATCCTCTCGGCCTGTTTTTATTCATATTAGTAGCCTGGAAGAGGAGGGGAAACAGGGCCCTGAAATCCCACCACCAGAGCACCTCTCCGGGCTCCATGTGTCTCTCCTCTGGCCCTCTCTGGTGCTAACTGCATCCCCCCTGCCTGCCCCTGGGATGATGTCTCAGCTCCGGTACAGCTCGGCGCTTTGCAGAGATGTTGAGTAGCGGGATGAATTATGAGGTGGACCTGGATATTGCCCCGAGGCCAAGGCCCTGGGCACCGCTTCATGGCTCTAATCATTAAAGTCTGACGGCGGGAAAGCTGATCCAAGACCAGGGCTTAGAAAGGCCTATGCTCCAGAGGGAAATATCACTATGATAGATCATGAGATAGCATGTGCTTTCACAAGGCATTTTCTCTGGCCTCCTCTGCCCTCGCTTTTATTAATTGAGTATGGAAATGAATACTGTGGCGATCAGTGTCTTTGCCTGCTAAAACCAAACATCGTGGGGTTTCCACATTATGAATTTACCACAAAATTACCAAATGTGACCACACCTTATGGTGTGTGATTGTTACTGGTGTTTGTTTCCACATGTATGATATTACATAAATCTGCCATTGGAGCCTTTATTCTTTTATTTTTTCTTTGCTTTTCATTTTGTGTATATAATGCCAAGTCTTCAAATTTTTTGATGCCCTGTCTCCACGCTGAAGCATTATGGGAGAAAAGCTGAGTCATTGGGAGAGAGTAATCTTTGTCGCAGTGGGTCTTTTAGCAAGTCTCAGAAACCTGGAGATATCAATCAAAATAGAAAATTATACTTTACAATTGTGCCAATGCATTTTTATCTCTTCTCTGTTGTTATATGCGTTTTCAGTGGAACTCCAGTTTGACTGATGGATAGATTCCCCTCTCATTCCTATCTTTGCAAATTTCTCTTTTTAAAGAATGCATGTTTTTGCTCTATAAAGCCTGACTGTGCAGTATGAATTTTGGGGATTTTGTGCAGGATTTCAGTTGTTTTACAACTAAAAGATCCATTCTTTTTAACAATGAAGACAGTCACTGTGTGGCAGCCAGGTGTGACAGACTGAATTTATTCTGTAAATCATGTAGGGATCCTCAACCATGTATTTTTGACATAATTAGTATAAGCTCCATAATCCACAAGGATAAGCCATTAATCTACAGGCAAGTGAGGACAGATCAAGTCAGCCGAGATACACGATTTCATGAGGTGCATTTGCAGAACTCAACCGCTTACAGTGAGGATAAGCACATAACCTACATAAAACTATTGTCATGTGCATGAAAAGAAGATAAATACATAAAATCTTCAACGGGGTGTGAAAAAAAAACCCTGCATTTTTGATGATCAGTGCTTCACCATTATTTCCTGTAATCCCCAGGAGCTTTGTCGCCAGCGTATGGCGATCCGGACGTCGGAGCGTGTCGAGCGCCCGGAGACTCTGCGCCACTCGCGGCTCAACAGCGTCTCCTCCCAGTTCAGCGATGGCCCCGCGGCCAGCCCGTCGACCCGCAGCAGCACCTCCTCCTGGTGTGAGGAGCCAGTGCCGTCCAACATGGACATCTCCACCGGTCACATGATACTGGTAAGGAAACTCACTCTGACTCCAGAAACGATGTGGGTAGTGATTCATGTGGCGGGGAAAAGTGGTGAGGGAGGAGACGAGGAGAATAGATGGAGGCTGGTTGAGGTGTTGTTTCCTATCGGGCCCTCAGAGACTTCTTGTGGTTCTCACCATCAGATTGTTACATCTCCACAAACCACAGCGTATCATGTCTCACTGACTTTGCATTTAACCTGCTGGGGAGGGTTTAAGTGTCGTATGAGAAACTCCAGTGCTTTTCGTACATGAGGTCGTGGATTTACGTCAGCAGTTCTTAACCAGGGCCACTTGCACCCCAAAGAGGTAATTCTGCATTTGCCACCAGGTACATGGAAAATTTTATTGCAAAATATGTACTCGTTCACTCAGCTTTAACATCTGCCTTGAGTGTATGAACACTTATTAGCCAAAGAAGCTAGCAGTTAGCTTAAAGTAATGGATAAACAATTCAAAGTTAGCCAAATTTAATGAATTAATACTTTAAATAGGTAGCATAAGATAAAAGTATAAATATAGATTGAAATAGTAAGCTAACAATAACAGATAAATGGTCATCCAGTTGAAATAGCTAGCTATAGCTAAGTATAGCTAACTAAACATAATGGCTAATTATTTCAATATTTAGCTAATAGAATAGCCAAGTCTAACTAAACGTAATGGATAATTATTTCACTGTTAACTAAAAGTAATGTATAAAAGGTCAAAATAGTTATTGTAAAGTAATGCAATGGTAATGGCTTAAATAGTTAGCTAAAAGTAATGCATAAATGATTGAAATAGTTAGCTAAAGGTGATGCATAAATGGTTGTTGGATAAATGTATGTATAAATGGTTGAAATAGTAAGCTAAAGTTAAAGGGTAAATGGTTTAAACGTCTTCCTCCACTCCAAGTGGAGTGAACACGTTTGACGGGTGGTGTCGATTCAGGCGCAGTAGAGATCATCTTTAGGTTCCTTTGGGGATACATCAAACAGAAATGGTTGGGAACCACAGATCTACAGGAATAGGCTGCTGAGATATTTCATGTGAGCTTACGTTATAGTATATTCTTTTAAAACTCCCTATGTCTATGAATATTCTAGGCCCTGTGCTGAAAACCAACAGCTTGATTTCTCTCTGTTTATCTGTTTGGATGTGTCTCTTTTTCATCCCTCGCTCACCTCGTTCCCCTCAGAACCCTGTTATCTTTGGGAGTTTTTTTTTTTTCTTTTTCATCACTCTTCCTGCTGTTTTTCTCTCTCTTGCTTTATCTTGGCTCTGTTGTCTTCATTTTTTCTCCTCCAACTTTTTTCCACCCTTTACTGTGTCATTTTCTCTCTTTATCATTCCGTCCTGCCTCTCTCCCCACCGTCATTTTCATCTTTTACCCCCTCCGTCTCTCTTACTGCTGCAGCAAAATAAGGCAGGCATTGTTTTGCATGATGGGAGCTGCTCAAAACTGAAATATCATTACCCATGTGATTGTCATTTGGATGTTTTAGACATTTTGTTAGGGTTTTTTTTTTTATTTTGGTCGGAAAAGCTTTCGGTTGCCAGCGCTTCCACAAACACACAATGGATTGTTTTAATTTTGCTCAACTTTCGCTTCATTCATTTGAGACAAGCTTGATAAAAGAGATGGATAGATGCCTTGCAGTGTTTCCATTAATGGAGAGAGCATTCATCACACTGCATGTCTAGCTTTTATATTGGAAGGCTATAATGAATGAGAGTGAATCTGAGTAATGCCTTGTATTGGTGGTAATAGATGGGTTTTGTTGCACTCGTCAAGGCTTGTTTGTGAAGCCCCTTTTGAAAACATTGACAATAGAAAAGCATTTAGCCCTGCAATAACAAAAGAGGCACTGTGAATAATTTCTGGGAGCTGTTATTATTAGCCCCAGTTTCTTCACAGCAGCAACGCAGGCATTGCAAAGCAGAAAGGTAAAACACACAGGGACCTTTACCTCTCTTTCATACCATGATTGACATGGAGATGTCCTATAGGGCTTCTTCTTTAAAATTCCACCGCCATCTCACATGAAACCATGTGTGAGATTGCCTTGTTATCACTGATCTCAGTCCTATATTTTCCCATCTCTCCTCCTCTCTCCTCTCATCTCCCCTCTCTCGCTCTTTGGAGCTCACACCGTGTGGAGAAGGATGATGAATACCCGGCTTTCCAAAGTACATATGCAGGCAGGGGGGGTCCTTTTTTCTTTCTTTTTTTTTTTTTTTTTTGAGGCCCGATTACCTCACGCACACACACACACACTCATGCACACAAAGTATACACACACATGCAACCACTATGCAACTGCGAGAGTCCGGCTCCATCAGGATAAATGAACTACGATGTTGCACCCCACTGTTTGGCCCACCTCAAGACTTAAAAAGTCTTGCGTAACGACTTCCAACTTCAAAACTGAAATTGGATGCCTCTGTGTGCTGAGTCATCTGCTGTGTTTTTTTCAGGGCCATGACACACCTCTTCTGTCTTTTTTTCCCTATCTTTTCACGTTAGCCTTTTTATTTTTTGAGCTGCAGTCGCCAAATGTAACCTACTGAACAATTAAAAAAAAAAAACTCAAAAAGGATTGCCAGATGAAACATGGAAGCACTTTTTCCCTATGTGACTGCATTTCAGGGCTTGTTGCTGCAGTGCAAAGTCCTTTCAGCACCACGGACAGCACTTTAAAGCAACTAAACTTGTTTTCCTCTCAAGCGTGTTCAACAAAAAAGTAGCTGCTGTCCAGAAACAGGGTCAAAATGATGATACAGTTGCTGTAGTGTTCCCTTGGCTTAATCACTTCTTTACTGAAAAAAATCAATAATTATATAGCATGAGGCCTTTTTTCATTAAGCTGAGTAGTTATTTTTCTATTTAATTTTTAAATGATTAATTATTTGTTCAAAAGAAAAATGGACTCAGATTAAAATAGCCACTGATTCACACCACATGTTCTGCCCTCAGTGGCTTCTACTCAAAATTTTAAATGAGTAAATTCCATTTAAGACAAAACAATATGTTCTTTTCATTTAGCTATTATTAGTCACACAAAACATGCATATTAATACCTTTTTCTACACCTCTCACTGCTGTTTATCATATCATAAAGCTCCCTGTACAAACTGTAACCAGTATTGTTCGCTTTAATTTGACAGCAGAGCTTGACAGTAATGTGTTACCTGTTGTGTCTGGCTCCCCTGGTTGTCCCTTCATCCTGATTTCACCCGGTACCCTCTGCTGCCGAGGAGACTGCTTAGGAAGGATTAGACATTGTTTCCCTGACACCCAGGCCTCCCATCCCAACCCTCTGATTGGCAGACATAATCCCCCCATTCACTAAACCTTCGTTACCCTGTCTCTGGAATATGCCATGGTCCACTGCCTCCCCCTAGGAGCGGGAGGGCTTGATAAGGGCTTGCTGGCTGCATTGCATTAAGCTGCGAAAATATGAATTTGGAATGCAATCGATTCAGGGCATCGTTTGAATAGAATGGGATGCAATTCAGAGTGGATTTATCAAGTACATGGAGATGTAATATTGGTAGGGGAGGTGGAATGCTGTCAGGCTGGCAAGCAGAGTGTACTTGTACAGGGTGACAAGAGCATAGTGGTGACAGGCTCTGTCAAGTGGCCATAATGGCATGCTGTCATTTTCCTGGGAAGACAGCACTGTGTGTTTGCGTGGGCGATGCACAACAACACACATGCAAATATACGTGTGTTGCCTGCTATTAGAATTGACATTAACTTTGACTTTTTGTTTTTTATAATTGGATTTTTTTTTTCTTGCACGCTTGAAATTAAAAGCTCAAACAGAGGATGGTTCAAAGTACAACAGCGGAAACCTAGTTATATTTCAGAAATATCACTTAATGTCATTAACGGGTCCAGATAGGACACATAGTGCTGTCGCATTCCCACATTATGCAGCTGAATTAATCACTAGAGTTGCTTTTTTCTTTCGTACCCAGTGTGGCTTTTAAGATCTGAGTGGCACCTTTGGTACTGAATCTAACAATAAACTTTGATTTCCATTGTCTGTAGGAGTTGTAATGTTCTTATAAGTCGCCTAATGTCCTTTGCGTGCATGCAGGAGACGTCTGAATTCATGAGCCATCAAAGGGTAATTGCCTATTATGTGTTGGACAAGCTTATTTGTGATTATCATCTCGGCAGGAATTGTATATATTCTGCAAAGGCTTGGATTTCCCTTTTGACAGACGGGAGTGAATAAGTCGGATGTAACAATGGAGTGTCACCTTTCTGCTCAGCCTACCTATACTGCCTTTAATATGGGATAAAAACGCGGCACATCTGGGTATCACTTTCATTGTATTAGCCAGCTGATCCCTGACATCAGTTTATGAGTCTGTAATCTTCTGCCTCACACAATAGCAGACTAAACCATTTAACCCCATTGGGAGGGGAGCGATGATACAGGAGAGAAAGCGAAACACTGCTACGCTAAAAAAGGCCGTCTTGCCAGCTACAGCCTCTAAGCTCCCTAAGACTTGCCCTGGTTTGGGAGAATACACACACACACACACACAGGCCTCTTCCCATCCCCCTTCTCTTTTTTCCATCTTTGTCTCTCTAGCGAATTCAATTTTGTCTTCTCCAAGCGACGGCTTAAATGCAGACAATCTTATCAGTGGCTGTGCAAGCAGTGAGGGACGTGATTGAAACACCCCTGAAGTATTTCCAATGCAGACAAACCTTTCAGGAGTCTTAATTGTGTGTGATTTTTTTCTCTCTCTCTCTCTCTCACTCTCTCTCGGTCAAACACGCACCCACAAACACACAAAGACGCAAACATTAGCACACCTTCCCCACCTAGATCTTCTGCAACATCCTCCTCCTCACCCAGTTGTTACGCTACACAGCAGCTTAGGACAATAATTCTCCATGACACCTGATCACAGCTTTAATGGAGAGGTTTAATGTTTTGCTCCAGCTTATTTACTGTTTAGCTTATAATGATGAAAATAAAATGAAAAATATAAATATATATATAACAACAAGCTATTTCAAGCCAGCTATGACATGGTGAAGATGAATTATTTCAAGTTTTTCATGTAATTAATCCACTGTTGCCACAAAAAGAAACAAAAAACGTCTTTTTACAGCCATATTTTGGGATAAACTCAGTTGTCTCTGGCTCATTGTTTGAAATGGCAGCTAAGGGGGTGTCTGTTTTCCTCTAGTCATACATGGAGGACCACTTGAAGAACAAGAACCGTCTGGAGCGTGAGTGGGAGGCCCTGTGCTCCTACCAGGCAGAGCCCAGCGCCTGCAGCGTGGGTCACGGCGACCAGAACTCCAAGAGGAACCGCTCAGACTCCGTGGTTGTATGTGAGTTAATCCTTTTTTTTTTTGGACATTTGTTTGTAGCTGTGAGATGTTCCCCCCATTTACAAGGCAGCGTCATGACAGTTGATATATTTGTGAACGGATGTTTCAAATAGCTACATAAAACCAGTTTGGTAAACAAGCTAAAAATACACTGCAAAAATATGCTTCCAAACAAATAATCAGTCTTTGTGATTGGTATAAGCATAGTCTCTTTTCTTCAAAATCAGTGGAAGGTTTTGTCATAGTGGTGAGAAAAATGCTTTGAGATTTCTCTCTGAATGAAACTGAGCAAACATTAAGGGCATTTTATTAGCCAACGAGTGTTATTATGTTAGGTTACTTTAGAAAAATACCTGTTTTGGACTTAAGCATCCCTACTTCATTGGATCCAAGATAATAATATATCAGAGTTTAGAATAATGATAGTGGCTCTGCTCTGTCTTTGGTTTGGGAAAGTTTTTATTCCAAAAAATTCTACCCAAACTTGTGTTATATAGCTCTACAAAGCAGGAAGTGGACCGTCATGTCAGAGCAAATAACCCAGCGATTACATTGTAATTGATTATTTTACTCAGACTTGCTCAACTCCAAAATACACGAACAATGGAGGGTCTCCATGAGGACATTTTGCTGTGGACATATTAGTTAAATCTCAGTGTTTTAGTGTGATAGTATGCATGTGCCATCAAACATGTCAAGTCAAGTTAAACAAGTCACCTGGACTTTTAAACCAATCATAGAATTTTAGCATTAGCATTAACTTACACTAAATAATATAAGCTAATGAAAGCCCCCTGTTCAGCTAACAAAATCCTCTGTTTTGGGTAATAACTGAGGCATGTTTACTTCTGTATGAAATGGAGACACTTAATTTGAAAAACTCTGCACTGTTATCACTGTTTACTGCATTAAATGCCAGGTTTTAATGGAAATCTTGATAGGAATTAAAGGAGAGCAGGACTTAGCAAACATTTTTCATTGAAAATAAGATGACTAGTTGAGTCGGGTCCTAGATCAGCCTCTGGGGATCTACAAGAGGATCCACTTTTTTCCAGAGATAGAGAAGTTTTCTTTATTTCACTTGACAAATTTCTGTTTTCTCTTCTCACTGGTTTGAGGTGGGCGGGGCTCCAGGAGAACACAGTGATGTCACATAGTTCAGTGCACCAATCAGAATTTAGATTCTGGGTTTCTTAATTATTATCAGCTCAAACTGGATCAAACGGCACCCACATAGTCCAGATGAAGAAGAGTTTTTCTTATAGTTTAACTGATTTTTAGTATCATAAATAATGCAAACAAGGTTTCCGGGCCAAGTTTCAAGTTTAAGCAGATGTGCTTAAGAAATTCATTTGAAAGAGATTATATGAATATTGTAACAGTTTCAGTTGTTTCAGAAAAAAAGAGGATTATAAGGCTCTAACTTACTTTCTTAAGATAAGATATATTATTATTATTTCACTGGGAACATTCTTTATTGAAGGTGGAGCAATTCAGGACTTCAGAATATTGTGTGTGTGCGTATGATGAAAGTCTGGTGAAATTGCAGTCCCTGCAGCCTTTTCAGTTTCATACTCTGTTGCTGCTCAAAATTCTGTTGTTATTGTGTGGGGAGGAAAAACTGTGGAAAAGTGTGTTGATGAATTATGCATCTCCATTACAGATGATCATTCCAGGATCACCTTGAAAGCAGAGAATAACCACAGCAACTCAGATTACATCAATGCAAGTCCAATCGTGAGTACTGTTTATGCATTATAGCTCTGCATTGTGGCTAATATCTGCTGTGTCTGAAGATGTTTTTTTGCACCAGGAGCACCTGTTGTGGGTGGATTTTACTTTGAGATAAAAGAAGTTTCAAAGGACGTGTCATTGATCCACGTGCATTGATCTTTTTTTAAAACTTTGTTCTCCATGCTGGGAGCCTCTGTGGATTCGATGTGTCTTGCTGAATCACATTGCTGCTTTCACTGGTTTCAAAATGGCTGCTCCCTGGAGATACTCCTTTTTTTTTCTCATACACACTAAAAAGAATTATACTTTTTTTTTTTTTTTTTTTTTTACTAAACAAATGTATCCCACCACAAATCCAAAAAGATCTCAGTGTTGGAGAGGACTAAGGGTTTTTTTTTTTTTTTTTTTTTTGTATTTTTCCCCAAAACATTGCCAGTCATGATTTCCCTCGAGGCTGCTGAAAAGGGATTCCATCAAAGGGAACAGGAAACTATGCATTTCAAATACAGTGCCAAAATTTCTGAGGAGATAGATGAGGGGGGGCACACACAGCTGCACTAAAAGCCTATTACTCTTCAGACACAAACAATGAAGACTTTTAGATGCTCTATTTATTCCACCATTTTCTCTAATGGCATATTCATGGAGGTTTTTAGCTTATTTAAACAGTGCGGTAGTGCGACATTCCCCATCTTATAGTATAATATTATAATAAACATAATCAATCAGGGGAAGAAGTTTGCAAAAAAGCAGATTGGTGCATTAGAAAGATGAGTAGAAAAGTAAAGTCATCCAAAACTGTTTTGGTGCAACACAAACGGATGTTGAAGATGGGTGAAGTAATGGCGGATGCAGTGGTGTGTGGATGAAAGGACAGTAATTACACCACAAAAGGGACCCCTGGCTGAGCCCAGCAAAACTGTGATAATTATGTCTGTCAATGCGGCTTCTTCCTCCTCATTAGCTTCAGGGGCACTGGCCTACGAGTAAATAATCTGTCGCTTCTTTCTGGGAATCCGGGGTCAGGGAGGCAAAGGGGGGAGGGGGGAGGCTCCCTGTAAAGCAGAGGGTGGCATGCACACAGGGAAAGGCTTAGATAATGGTAAATGCTTGACCACAAATGATGCAAGCACTCCCAGATGTACGGCATCATTAGCGTGAGGAATGGTGTCGAAGGAATGTGCATGGTACAAAATGTGGTCAAAGTCTGGCTGCCTTTGCCTTCTTTGGCCTTTTTTTTAACAAAGTCAGATGCTGTGTGGCTTTTCAGTTTTTTACCTGTTCCCTGTGCTTTTGTTTTCTAATTCTCTGGGATGAGCGTTTAGCTTCCGAGCTCTCTATCTTACATAAACACCGGATCAAGGCGCTACAGCAAGGTGTTGAAAGTTGAGACGCTTCTCCAGGAACAGATATTTGTGCAAGCTATTTTAGCACAAGCTAGTTTACTACAAACCAAAGAGCACTTCCTTGCTTTTTTTCTTGTAGCCTATCTTCTTCCCACAATGGCAAGGGGAGGACAGCTGAAACGCAGGACTACTCTTTCATGTTTGCGCTTTAGTATTCATGCAGGGATGTCAACACACAGCTACAGCATGTCTGTGTCCTTGAGATTGGCTAAACTGAGTGGCAGCGCGAGCATTCGGCACCACCCTTTCATTTCAGTGGGGGAGCTTTTTCTTTTAACAAACCCACGAGAGGAATTTCAACCAGGAAGGATGAAGAGAAAATTGAACAACACGGTTATGCCTAATTGAAGTAGAACAGTGGGTAATGAACATAATGTTGCCTGCATTTGTGTGTCCTTCTGGGAAATTTCTTCAATAGCAAGGCAGTCAAATGTTCAAATTTCACCCAACCCTTGTGCAGGTGTATTTAAAGGGCATTTACTCACTCATGCTTCACTTCTGCCCCCCAATGATCATTCACTGACAACTGCAACACATACAATAAACACTGACATCTCATCAATGCTTGTTTCATAAAATATGACCATAGGTAATAAATAAATCATAGATATGATCAAATCTAAATCCACATCCCACAGTACTTCACAGCTAAATTCTGCAAAAGAATCTTAAAATTAATTAATACACAGTGCCAGGGAAGGTATTCAACTTCAAGTGTCCTATTAAAATGAACACAATATTCTGAGCCTGACTTGTAATTACATCACATTTTGGAAGATTTAAAAGAGAAAACAATTTGACGTTTTCTAATCCAACATAATGAAAATAAATTACAAAGAGACAAAGAGATAAATAATAAAGAAATTGATTTTTTATTTAAAATGTTGGACTAAAGTTGTACGTTCCGTTTTATCAACCGTTCAGAGCATTAAGAATTAATCCTGTTGTTGGGGTTATTAAACATGAGGAGAGAAAAGAATTATGGTAATATTAAAGCCATGAAGAAATGCTCCATAATTACAGTCTATGAGCTTGACAAATGAGTCAAAGAAATAACACAAAGACATGAAATGAAAAACTAGATGTTTAACTTCTAAGCTCATGTTCAGTGTCCTTGACATGTTGTTCTTCAGCATAACAAAAAAAATGTTCATAAAGAATGAAAAAGCCCTTAAAGTACGACTCTTACTGTCACAGTTTGTCTTAATTCTACACTCAGAGACATCTCTCCCCTGAATTACTGAGTTACAATTAGAGGATGTGCTGCAAAAAAGCCTCCATTCCCATTGGCAGGTGTCACCCAGTAGCAGAAAATGCAAAAAGAAATGAGTCACACTCTAATTTTATAGATATACTAATGCATTTTCCTCATATAAAGGCTGCATTTTGGAGGTCTACTATAAATAATAATATACTCATCCATATACTTACCAAATACATTGCTTTTTGAGTTGTCATCTATCATCATAATGCCAAATATACATCAAGAATGCATTGATATGTACCCCTCCATTTCTCTTCCCGCAAAATATGTCAACATCTTTCCACTGATGCATCTCGCACTCGAGGGCGTGCATAAAAATTCCATTCGATAAAATGTGATCATTGATTTTTTTTTGGGGGGCGACCCAGCCAACACCTACTCAATCAAGTCTCAATCACATCCCTCAAATCAAGTCCCCCCCCTCCCACCCATGTCATTACGAGCCCCCTCAACATTTCAACTCCCTCACATCAGCCGCCTGCAGGCTTTAAAGTCCCACCACAATATCATGTTTCATGCAGAAACATGTCAAAGCATGACAGGAATTGAGATGTGAAAGCCATTTCATGAGGTCTTTGAGGGAGCACATTGGTGTGACGACATTGTCGAAATGGCTGTTCATGACTTCACCTTCCTGAATGGTGAGATAATAAATGGGCAACTAAAGTTACTGAAGTTATAAATATAAATAAAGGTTTTAATTTGAATATTCAAAGGACTGAAAGTTGGATCTCAAGGTTCAGCATTGTGCTTTGTTTTCACACAAAATAGGATTGCAAAATGCAATACAGTTTAACATTAACTCTATTTTTTTATTAGATTGACAGCTAAGTCCAAGGCTTTCTTCAGTCTTTTTATTTGAACATGAAACTGAAGGAAAAAAATTATTTTTAACATTTTCTTACAAAAACAAAAGAAACACAAACCTCATCCTTCAATTACGTATTCAAAGCTTCTCCGATGTAGAACTGCATGTTGTTCACAGTTTACCAATAGTAATGATGATATTGATGTTAGATTTGTTTAAAATAGTGTGACCGTGAGGACAGAAGGGAAGTGACAAGGAGGGAAAGAACCATGATGAGTTCAGAGAAACTGAATCAGAGAATAAAAGAGAAAGAGGACTTTCCCGCAGAGGCGAATGCTTTCTGCTCTCATGCCTCCATCCAGGAGGCTTTGATGGAAGTCTTTTACCCAGACTGTATGTTTTCATCCACCAGCCTCTGCCCAAACACTGTGTCACACTTTGCTCCCTCTCTCCCAGATGGACCATGACCCTCGCAACCCTACTTACATCGCCTCGCAGGGCCCACTTCCTTCCACCGTGGCGGACTTCTGGCAGGTAATACTCATCTCCATTCACTGTGGTCTTTCATCTTTTACCATTTTGTTTCCTCAGAGAGGTTTTGGAGAAACCACAACAGACCTGCACTGTGTCTGACTGAGTGGTTTTGTGTGATTCCTGTGTGTTTCTTATGTTGTCTTCTTGGTCCAAGACAAGAGCATCTTGATTACTGTTTCTTTGGTGTTTAAGCAGTGGTGGAATTTCTCAAAGGATCAGTGAAGCGCTGTAGCCCCAGTTTGTATCACATGCTTCTGTTACATTCAAATGTATATTTAAACAAACTAGAAAACAACAGCTAGTTTTTCATAGGCTCTTTCCAGCTCTGTTTTTATAGCACAAGAAATAAAATATTAATCCTTACACCCTTAAATGTCCATGAATACATTTGGAAATCATCCAAATATACTTTATAGCTCCAAATCTTGCCTGTGAATCATCCCATTTTTAGTTTTTTCATCAATATCAAAGTAACCCAGTAACCCATATGTGTATCAGAAGAGGCGCAGTGACTCAAATGTAACGTTAATACATCAGAGGCACAAAATGGGGCAAGAAGTAATGGTGCCTCTACTGTTCCTACTCATCAATAAAACAGTGTCACTAGCCGAATATCTACTACAGACCTGCAGGTTTTTGTTTAATATAGCAGTCTAGTTATACACACCCCCAGGAAGTCTAATATTATTTGTAATAACGCTGATGTTTGCTCGTATTAGCATTTTCCTCCATGCTATTTGCATTCATTCCCTTGTCCATAAATGTCAGGCAAACCTGCCATTAATCACCGGATATAGGCTATTGTAAAACATGTCATCTAGTGCAGAGGTATGCCTTAAACGATGCATGGCAGCCAAATGGCGTTCTTATGTGTTAATAGGACAGCACTGTAGTAATTAGTGGGCCCATCACCTCCATATGGTGAAGTAACTCTGCTCGCCGTGACCAGGATGTAGAAGTGTGATGCATAAATCCTGGCCGACCAGCTGGCCCTGCACTCTGCACTCTGCATCTTGTGGTGAATGGATCCTCGTTTCGAATCATTATGATAGTGCTGACTTTGTGTTAACACAGACGTTGGCGCCCATTTGTGACCGGGAGTTCTTGTCTCATTTGGCTCTACCACACCAAAAGGAACGTTTGTCTTTGTTTTTTTGGTTGTAAATCACTTTTGCTAACCCCAAAAAATAAAAATAAAAACAATCCTCTCTGGAAACTCTGTCCTCGCATGGTGCTCAGATTCATTAAAAAGCAGAAATATTCCCCACCTATTATCTAAAAAGTGTACCTTAATTGACTACATCAGCTCAAATAGGAATGAAAGGAGCCCTGTTTCCTGTATTTAATTAGCAAATTTGAAAGTGCCTCAAATGAAACAGTTGATAATTATCTCTTAGTCAATTTGGTTATGTGTTTGTTTGTTTGTCTGCCAATTTTTTTCTGTGCCAGGTGAATAAATGCATAACCATTATCTAATGAAATGGGCTATTTAGGCGTGAACTCAACTCTAAATCTTTCCCAATTAACAGAAAATAATGGAAAATTAGACACAGATTGACTGACACAATGAACATCAGCTCTGTGTCGGGGAATAAGAAGTAGCCATTCATTATTCAATACGGTTAACCTTGGATTGTGGCAGGAGAAAATAAGAAACACACTCTTTCCCCCCATTAAAAGTAAACAAACAGGGGAAACACTGCCACTCTCATGCAAATGGGCCGTGCAGGAGGCAAATCTTTTTGCTCTGTCCTATCTAATCCACAGCAGCCCCAGGCAGCGCTCTGAAAGGCAGCTCTGCTCTAATCCTCCACTCCTCATTCCTCCATCCCTTCATCCCTCACTCCTCCATCCGTCTCCCCTCCCTCCTTCTCTCCATCCCAGGCTATTACCTTAGCTCTGCTGGGCCTCGCCTTCCTGCTCACTTCTCCTCAGAATTTAGTGCAAAAAAAAAAAAAGCCAATCAGAGTTTACACAGGAGCAACTTTGGTCATCTTCAGGCTGTTTTTTTGTGTCTTTCCTTCTTCTGCACGTGTAGTAGGTGTGTGTGTTTTTTGGAGCCTGGAAATTGTTTCGTAGATTCAAACTAAGATGAATCTTTACAAGCTGAAGATGGAAAATAGGAATCCACCTTTTTCTCACTACCTACAAATTTTTGCCAAATCTTACAAGACTAAATAGATAATATTCTCCCACATTATCACCTTGCCTAATCTCATCACATCTTGGGCGCAGTTGGCACAGTTGGCGTGTAATGTGTCCACTGGGCCGGATCACAGAAGCTTGTGATTAGTGTATAGTCAAGGCCATTGTGTTTTTATAGCAATCATAAAAGCCGCGTTTCCTCCTCATTTTCCTAATGGCTGCCGTGGGCCTGTATTTTTTCCCAAGGACACATTAGATTGTGATAAGATGAAATGGAGCAGCAGCTCAGGAGATGTTGTGATCTCGCTCAGACGGCTGAGAGGGGGCGACATGTGACGCGCCCTCCTGCTGCTCCACCCAACATTTATCATTTGTCACACACGGAGAGGTGACATTTATTCATACTTCCTGGACCAAGATTAAGAAATCAATTTCACTCTAATACAAGGCTGCCATGTAATGCTAATGTGCAATATGCTGCTCCGGGTGGCACAGTTCAGCTACATGTTATTATATGTGTATGTCACACAAACGAGCACAAAAGGCTTGCTGTCTCAGGATGAGATGGAGGGATGTTTGACGTCTCTCTGCCTGTGTGTAGATGGTGTGGGAGAGTGGCTGTGTCGTCATCGTCATGCTGACCCCGCTCTCTGAAAATGGAGTGAAGCAGTGTCATCACTACTGGCCTGACGAAGGATCCGATGTCTACCACGTCTACGAGGTGCGTCAGTGAGAAATTAAGCAGAAGTTATAAGGGTTGGATGCTGTAAAGTTTAACGGATCAATTCATCCAAATTACAAAAAACGTATTTTGTCCTGAAGGTGGTGTCCAGCCGCCCTTGTAGTTTTTGTTTTTATGTTCTGAGGTTATGAGATTTCTGTCTCCATCTCTGTACAATAAAGATAAATTGAATTTCATTAGTGGTGCTCACAACATTGCAAAATTACATTTCCATTGTTTCTCTCTAGAAACAATGTCTGTAATTTACTGTGAGCAGTTTTCAGTGGAACTACTTTCTGCCAAATAAAGTAGTCCCTATAAAAGCTGCTGAGTAACAAGGACACTGCAAAAATGTGTTGCTGTTGAGATTTTCAAATGAAATTTTTTCTTACTTTGAGCACCAAAAGCAAATTCATTCAATGCTAATTTCATTGGGATGTTGGCAGGAATCTCAAAACTTTTAGTTTTACTCACAGAGAAAGAAAGAAATAAGAAAGATCTCAGTACTGTATTGATGCTGCTCTTCCAGTACCTTTAGTGTCTGATGCCTCCCAGGTTAAACAGGCCAGTCAGTCAAGAATTTAAAATTGAGACTTGAGAATTGAAAGGTTCACAAAAACATGTAAACTCTCCTATTATTCTTCTCACATTTCCATTTGAACACCACAATAGTACTGCAAACTAGAACCTCAACAATAAACATTATTGTAGAATTAATGGCTGAACTGCAAGCTGAGGGTATATTTTTCTTTTAAATTGGTCATAACGACAATGTTTCAGATCTTTTTTCAACACTACAGCATGAAGACTTTCATAAAGAACAAATTATTCTGACATTCTTGGGTTATCTAACTTTATTATATTTCATTACACCACACAAAGGTCAAGGAGAAATTTCCAGCACAGAACGAAAAATACAAACTGTGAAAAGAACAATATGTGTCTTTGATTACTGTGTTTCATTTCTTTTTCATTCTCTCAACAAATTAGCTCATTTTAATGACAACTGTTTCATGCAATTATTTGTCTTTCACACTCCGAAGCTTGCATCTAAACCAAAATGAGAGAACATGTCCACCTTCCTCTAAGTGGATGAAACTAGAATAAATGGTTGGTTTGCAAAACCTAAAGTTTTGCATAGCTAGATACCCCAAGGAGTAAAAAAAATGTTGTTGTTGTTTTATTTGAGTGAACCAACCCTTTAAAACATCCTCTTTATTCATTTCATATTATCTTCGTATCTAGGTCAACTTGGTGTCGGAGCACATCTGGTGCGAGGACTTCCTGGTGCGCAGCTTCTACCTGAAGAACCTGCAGACCAACGAGACGCGCACCGTCACCCAGTTCCACTTCCTGTCCTGGATGGACCGCGGGATCCCCAACTCGGCTCGGACCCTGTTGGACTTCCGCAGGTAGAGTAAAGATCCAGCAGGTTGGCCTCAGACTCTGGAGCTCGGCAGATTTCCACCTTTACAACTGGCCTTTATCCTGAGCTTGTTCTTAATCATTTTCCCTTATATTCTGTATTCTGTCAGCACCTCTCTGGTCCGTCTCCCTTTTGCCCCTCTGCCTTTTGGTGTCCTAGAGAACGGTTGTTCTAATAAGGACTGTGTTTCTGTACTATCCCTTTCATCCTGGGCCTATTTCCCTCACCTCCCTCCAGCACATGTGATGCAGCAAATTAACAGCCCCACACTGCCTGGCTTGGCTTGGGAAGAAAAGAAAAGAAAAAAACCCACCTAATTCAAACACCCAATTAAATGAGAGCTGTCTCACTAAAAACATGGGAGAGGGGGAAAGCTAGCGACTGAATAACCTTACTCTGTTCTCCATATAATGTGTTCTGGCAGAAGAGCAGCAATAGCTCCTCTGGGAGAACCCAGAGGGATAGGAAAAGCCCTCCAAATGAGAATAGATGCATCTGATTTGTGGATGGAAGTCTGTCCCTCTGGTTTGTAATGCAGATGAGGGGGAGAAAAAACGGGGATGTGCAGTGTTATCATGTCGTCCTTTCCTGACAGAGTTGCTGCATTTTTTCTTTCTCGTTAATCTGGGTGTAGCTTGCAGTCAGTTATATTTATTTATGATACTGGTGTGCAGGTTTGAGCTGTGTTTTCCTTTGCTGTCGAGCTCTCCCTAATGACTAGACTGCCTTGATGTAACCTCATTAATGCTGCTGTAGGTTACTGCGAATCTAAAGCTCTCTGATAATGTGATTCAGAGGTCTCAGGTCCGCACGACGCACTGCACACTCACGGTTTTCACGGTTTCGGCCAACTCGGTATTTTGCGGTTGCCAGTGTCATTTTTGTGATGTTGCAGCTAGTAATATGAGCCCAGTTGCATAGTCACAAAAGTGATCATTGGAAACTGCGTCTCCTCAGCCAGGCCTGTGCACAAACTGTCTTTCTCTCACTCCTGACTCTCTGTCTCCCCTCTCCTCCTCTCACTGCTCTTTCCTCTGGCTTGCATGGGAACAAACACCTCTGTATGCTCTTTAACTAAGGACATATTGTGATTTTTCTAATCTTTTTTTATATAGATGCTTAATTAAAATGTAAGATAGATCGATCTAATGTCATTTCATGTAAAAACAAAAAATAATGGAAAATACACCTAAAAAATGAATCGTTCCTCCATTAAAATAAAGTGTAAAATCTAAATGTATTTTTATCACGTTTTTATGTTTAGCTTTGTTCAGTGCTTGAGCTTAGATGGTAAAGCCAGTTCTCAGTCAGTCAGTACAAACCTCCATCATGGCAAAAAGAAATCTCAAAGCTCACACTGACATCAAATAGAGCACACCTGTGCTTTAAAATGCAAGTACACGTGAGAAATGGGTTTCACAGTTGTAGTTCTTAAGGTCCAAATTCACAAGAGGCACCAGAAATACAACATGAAAAACACAAAAACTGAGGTGGAATCAACAGAGAAAGCGATAAAAATGGAAAAACATATCAGAGGTAATACAGAGACAAGACATACTGTTTTTTATATATATATATATATCAATAGATCATAGCATGTTACGGTATAATTATAAACCATAACATATATTTCTTACTATAACCTTAACTGTAGTATAAGGTTAATAGTAGGAACTGCAAATTGGCGTGTTCATTTATATCATAGCATATCTATGGAGAGTGCTTTATGTTATATTTATAGTTTTATTTACGTATTATTGATAACAATAAATAAAAGTAACATGAACAACAGAGATATGATGAGATGTTCAGACATTTTATTTCTCATTTTGTCGTCGAATGGTGAAAAAACGAGGGAACTGAAACAACGCGGAAGCTCTCGGTGTAGTCAGTTTCCATGGCAACAGCGGGGTGTGAAAAGGCTTGTTGGCCTTCGCCGCGCCTGTGGTGTATAACATTCATAATTGGCTGGGGTTAATGCGTCGGCGGTCGGCAATCACAACATCACACCACCACATCCATCAACCCCACATGTCACAGCGATGCTGTTTGAAATGATGCTCAATTTATTTAGGTGGTGCGACACGGACTTCTTCCTCCGTCATCAAATTAAAGTGATTGATTGACAGGAGGGTGCATCTCTCAGGATCCTGTTTGCTCTCTTGATTATTGCTGTCATTAATTCCACCCAGAAGTCCCTCATGAGTCACATTTGCTTTAATTATCACTGTTATTGTTACTGTCATTATTCAGCAAAAAAACAATCGACTTGTGTTTCCAGGATGTGATTTAGCAGACTGCATTTAAGACAACTTGCCGTGATACTCGCAGTAACATCCAATTCTCTCTTTTTTTTTTGTTTCAGAAAGGTTAACAAGTGCTACCGGGGTCGATCTTGCCCGATAATTGTTCACTGCAGGCAAGTATAACTATTTGAACCTTGTGACAGTGGCTGACCCCGCCGAATTGGGGTAGCGATTGTTTGTCGTGGCCTGTGTGTTGAAGGGGAGAGGCTGTTTATTTTAAACAGTCCATTTACTCTATCTGGCTCCAGTGAAGCTGCTGTTTATTCCACTAGCTGTGTCTCTTTATGGAAATGGTGTGGCACAAAGACACTCAGCCAAAGACACTTCCATTTCCCATTTGGTTGAGTTAGTTAACTGGCCTTGATTGGTTTGTATTAAACACCAGGTATCTGTCTGACCACTTTTAATAGTCACATCCTGTTAAGTCATGCGTGGGGCCAGGCAGCCCGCTCTCCCTCTGAGGGGGAGCTGTGCGGACTGAGTGTCTAGCAGTGGATTAATGAAGCAGTGGTGCTCAGGCCTGCTCTCCTGTTTTATTGGCCTTGCCTTTATTAGAGAGATGTGCACGCCTTGTTTGCAATTAACATGCAGAGCCGTTGAATGGCCGGCGGGCACAAAGGGAGGCTTTTCATAAGACTATCTCTGGAGTAATGGAAAAGCAAGGCTCTCCAAAAGCTGTTCTCGAACCGCCCCTGGCCTCTCAACCTCTCCTCTGCTCCTGAGGTGCATTCATTTAAAAGCCTTTGTCCCCAGTGTGCCTCAGAAACCATTCCCCTCTCCCCAATAGCCGAGCAGGTCTCCAGACCACACATGCACTTGTGTGCAAAGGTTTAATGTAGTCACATTTATTGGAGCATCAAATATTCCAATTTGTTTTTCATGTGAATATTAAGGATTATTATTGATTTTTTGCTCTTTAAGTATTCTATGTTATCTGTAATATCAGGTAAGCAGATGGGGCGGTGTGTATCTGTAGGCATAGACTCTCAGCAGATGCAGATGTAAATGAGCAATTTGTTTCCTTATAAGAAAAACACTCTGCGATTAAAGCTTCACTCTGCCACCTTAATGATCTCCATCTCTCTCTCTCTCTCTCTTTCTGTGACTCTCTGCAGTGATGGAGCTGGCAGGAGTGGGACTTACATTCTGATTGACATGGTCCTCAATAGGATGGCTAAAGGTAACGATCAATGGCTTCCCTTTCACTCTTTCTTGCTCGCGTTGAAGTGTTGCCCTGGCAACGCTAAAGCCTCTCATTTTCCACAGAGGGTCTTGGGGATGCATTAGAGGGTGACTTTTCTGTGGCCTGGAGAGGCAGCGAAGACAGAGGCAGGCGTGGAGGGAGCTGGAGGGAGTGGAACAAAGAGAAAAAAAGAGAGGAAAAGGAAAATGGAAAAGAAACCTGAACCCACATTAGTAATTATCTATTTAAGCCACCGTCATGCTATATTGACCTGCAGCACAACTGCAGCCTGAATTTAGATAGCACATGCATGGAAATGAAATGTTTAAAGGGAAAATACATTGAAAATCAGAAAATTCAAATGTTGCTTCAATGATTTGAATCAATATTTAATATTTAATGGGAACAATGGGTTTATTTTATTTCTTTTATTTATTATTAACAATCCATATAGTTTGCACACTTACCTTTTAGATTATTTTTCTGTTTTTCCTATTTTACACAAATATAAACTAAGCTGCCCCAGATTACCTGGATGTTAAAAATCTGGACATCCACCTGCCTTCACGCTTTCATTTCTGCAATATTGATCAGTTGAATTGGCCTCTAGGTTGAATTGTATAACAAAAAACACAGTCAAGATTACCTGCAATTGGCTAGAAATCACAGTAACTTGGCGCTGTCATGGACGTCTCCTGAGAAATTATTACTCCCAGTCTGAATAAATGTAAAAAAAAAAAGACAGGCTTCCTGGAAAGCATCTTTGTGGTGTGGTTATATCATTACATGGAAAACAGGAGAGATTTGTTGCTAAATTTTAGGTTCCTGTGAAAAGGCAAACTCCTGTTTTTGTTTTTGCAGCTGAAGATGAATAAATCAGTGTGAATAAACTCATATGTTTGTTGCAGATAACAACCAGTAAAGTTTTCAGATTTTTTTGGATACCCCAGCTCTATAAACACATTTTGATGTGGACTCCTATTGTTGCACAGAAGCTCGACCCCTCCAAAAGGCTGAGTAACGTCACCTTTAAAGCCCTTCACAGCTTAGCCTGCCCTCTGCCCTTTGCCCTCTGCCCTCTGCCCTTTGCCCTCACTCTCTGCATGGCCTCCCCCTGCGATCCCAGCCAGTCAGAGCAGGTTAGGAGCAGCTCCTCTTTACTGTCTGTAAAACAGTAATAAGACTGACCCGTCCCGATGGAGTTCATGTGGTTCAGTGACGAATGCGCTGTTGTGCGCGGTGATGAAAGGTGCCACCCGGTCTCTTTTTAACCTTTTGTTGCCTGCTCCAGCACCGAATGTATAAAATGAACATAATCTCACTCTCTCAAAGCTTTTTTCTTTGGTCGAAGAGCCTCTCTTCAGCTTTACTTTGGAATCCAGCCCTTCTGAGACATGAAAGTCTTGTCGGAGTGCTGGAGTACTTTGAGTACTAAGTCCAGCTGCATTAAATCCCTCTTTTTTTACTCTCTCTCACCACACACACGCATTTTCACTCTTGCTCTATCTCCCTTGCTTCCTTTCTCTGACTCACTTTCAAAAACATCTTGAGAGTTCAGGGGCTCCTTTTGGTTTTCTCCCTCAGTCTCTGTCTGTTTTCTCAAATGAGCTCTTGCTGCTGCTTGAAATCCATAAATCTGAAAGTAGAATGAGATTTCCAGATTAACATCGCAGACTTTGGTGGCCAGAACAGTCTTAACTCAGCGGCAACTGATCGCTGTTGAAGGCGAGCAACTGTTGCACAGGTTAATCATCAGTGTGGCTGCTGCAAAAGGCTATAAATCATTTTAATTACAGTTTGTTGATTCTCAGATGCACACACACAGACACACACACTCAGATATTGTTGTATCAGAAAGCTCTTAGCAGACTTTATAGTTGGACATAATCTAAACCAATTTTTGAACAAGATTCTCACAGAGAAGCCAGCGCTTAGCGTTTTTGAATGCATTATTGCACATTTCCCAGACCCCCAAAATATCCTCTTGCATATTTTATCGAGAAACAGTCTGTGGCTCTCGTCCAAGTCTTTCGAGGGATGAATGTAATAATTTTCAATCGCTGCGCTGTTCCAAAGGGAGCCCAGTATAAAGAGAGATTGACAGATGTGAGCTGGATTACTCCGCTGCTTTGAACTCAGTCCAATTTTCGGTCTGTTGCAGGTGCTAAAGAGATTGATATTGCCGCTACCCTGGAGCACTTGAGAGACCAGAGAGCTGGCATGGTCCAGACAAAGGTAAGGTCCCCAGCTTTGAGTTAGAGAGGTGGGGGAGACGGGTTGGAGGAGAGGGGAGCAGGGCGGGCAGGAGGGAGGGAGGGAAGGAGGGAGGGGGGAGGGGTTGCAGTCATTCAAACAGACGATTGTCTACTTCATGTGCACAGGATCAGGGGAAATGATGTGGTAATTGATAACTGCTTCAGGATTAGAAAAACATTGTCTTAGAAGATAATTACTCACTGTTCCACATTTATCACAAGATACAGAAAGACTGACCAAGATATTCTGTTACAAAGAGATTTTCCCTTTATTTCTGTCCCTATCACAAATGTTTTAATATAATTTATTCATCCTGGACTGTTGGATGTACCAGTTTCATGTAACATGATGTTAATTGCTAAATCAATCAAAGGGAGCATTAAGGGGACATGTTACTAATACAAAAAAACATGTTTCTCAGAGCCCAGAGTGATGGCTTATTTTATCCAGCAGTCCAAAACTAAAATATAGTCCCTTTATAATAATATATAACAAAGACAAGCTGCAAATCCTCCCATTCGAGAAGCTAGAAGAAGCAAACATACGGTTTATGGGCTTGAAAAATGACCTTATGATCTCAATTTCTTTGTTTGACATTGTCTTTATTTCAGCTTCATACATCTCACTTGTGCTGCATTTAGTCTGAACACTTTATATCACAGTAGACCCTTCACCTCACACGGCTTTTGGAAATTGTTCAGGGTGTGTACAAAGCTTTTCCTCTCATCCACTAATGCAAATAATAGGTAGGACGTCTCTTTTTGTTCCTCTCTTGTAATTGGAAGGAATAATAATAATAATAAAGGCGAACCTCGTGCAGCAGTGGGTGATAATATTTATGGAAGCTGCTTGCTAACAGACTCCAGTGCTCCTAGATGGTTCATTAAGGCTGCTTTTACAACCCTGCTCTGTTCAGCGCAGAAAAGCTTTTCAAGCACTCTCTCTTTTTCTTTTTCTGACAAGTCTAAGTGAAATTATATTGGAATATTGTTGATTCCACTTTGTGGCTTCATGCTGGGTCTACAAAGAAATTAGATTGTAATGAGGTATGAAATTTAGAGTTAGGTTTCAAGGATTGGACAACCAATTATCTTTTTTTCCCTCCCATAATGATTATTTTTGGATAGGCCTCCTAAAAAAAGAGAGAACATTTATTTCATTTTCTGGTTATTCCTTTTGACAGACATCAACATGCAGTAATTACAGCATGTGTGACCATTTGTCCTCCTTACCAAGCATCCATCTCTGATCCGTCAAGCAGAGATTGATCTCCCCCCAGTGGTGTAAAAATGAAAAGCAGGCACGCACGAAACCTTGTTTTAAAAGTATCTTTTTTTAATACACAGAACTTTAAACTCAACTTGGGATTAGATACAGGCGCACATAACTGTAGAGCAGATATAGATGGATGTACTTACATATTTTCTGCCCCCATCACAACATCAGAAGACACATAAAAATAGAGAACCTAATCACTCCAGATAATCTCCACTGCAAAGCGAGCGGCACGGACACCGGTGACTCCTCCGTATTGATTTAGCCTATCCTCGGGCCAGACTACGGCAGGCTATGTGTTGACACATCTAAAGACTGCTCCCTCCAAACACCTACGTACCTTTTCTCTGTGAGAGGACCCCATGGCCTGCAGCCTGGGGAGAGGAGAGGAATATAAAAACACCAGGTCCGTGGGGCAAACATCAATCAGCCCCTTTTGTGCTCCTCGGGGAAAACTATGAGTCGGATTCACAAACAAATGCGCGCACACACACTCAGAGCTGAGAGACAGCTCGACACAAAAGCTTTATTTTAAGACACACCTGGCTGGATCGATGGCGATGCCGGGTGCGCTCCGAGTTGAAGGCTCGGTGAGAGGCTCACCTTTACCTCGAGCTTGTGGTCAGACGCATCCCAGGCAGGGTCAGGAGAGAGGAGAGAGGAAGAGGAGGAGGAGGAGGCAGCGGCTGCCAATCACTCTGTAATGACATTCCTGAGCTGTTAGACTCTTGTACACTAAAACTTCCCTTCTTCCTTCCCTCTCTCCTTGCATGCTTTTCCACCTCCTCCTCCTCCTTCTCAGGAGCAGTTTGAGTTTGCGCTGACAGCCGTGGCAGAGGAGGTGAACGCCATCCTGAAAGCGCTTCCTCAGTGAAGGCATCGCATCCCCCACCTTCTTCCTCGCTCGCTGAGCACCGGTTTCCTCTGCCCACTCAAGACTGACAACTCTCTCTGCCCTTCCTTCTCCTCGCTCTGTTTCTCTCTTCTGTCTCTGCCTCCTCTTCACCTCTATATATACTGTATACTTATGAATGTCGTGCCAGATATCTCACCTGGATCCATATTCGCAAAGATTTCGCCTCAGAGTGCGAGTGTTGATCTGGTATCTGTGTGGTTTTTCAGCGAGTCTTCGGACCAGAAGGGCCTGATGTTATCAGATGAGGGAACTTAGATCAGCTCTACTGCCGTGAGACTTTTTGTCAATATGAACCCGGGTCCTCTTTAACTGTGATGTTGTTCCTGAACATACCGTTCTAGTGCCACTGACAAGCTGTTTACGTGATGTCAAGTGAAGGTTTTCGTTCCAAAATCAGCTATCTCCCGTCGCAAAAATGAATTCAGACGCTTAGAAAATGACTATTGGCACATTAAATCCGACTATAGTAGGCTGCAACACTTATTTAAGTTATTGAATATGCATATTCTTTTCTAGAGCAGTTGTTTATGAAATGTTGAAAAATAATGAAAAAATGCCACGGTAATGTCTTCAGTTTCCTTATTTTTCTGCCTAACAGTCTACAATCTTAAGATATTAAATTTACTGTTGTATTCAATCAAGAATAAACTGAAGTATTTGAGAAGCTGGACCAGTCAGACTTTCAATTAATCAACTAACTGTTGCAGCTCTACACTCTAGTACTTTCAAAGTAAAAAATATGTGAAGTAAATTAAGTTGTTGACTGTAAAAATCCTAATATTGTACAGATTATACACCCTAAATGAAGTGATGTATTGGATCCATATAGCGTTTTGGAAATAAACTCCTCACATGTTTCTTCTCTGCTGTGATCTGAATTGACCACTATATATATATATATATATTAATTCTCAGCATCACATGTTGAAGTGTGTGCGTATTGTTGTATTTTGGGTCCAGACATCTCACTTCCTGTATTAAAGCGCAGATTTCTCCCAAAGCCTCACCGGTCACATGATTCTTGCAACATATCAGGTGTTTTGGGTTTTTTTATTCCTCACCGCATCTCATTTTGCACCATGAATTGTTTGTTACAAGAACATATCTGTTAATAGTAAATGTAATAGAAATATACCAACTGAGATAGTTCCTATATATCGATAGTAACAATATGATATATTTAAGCAGAACTTATATTGGGATTGTTGCTAAATTTGTTCGTCCCTCTATCACTGATATATTGTGATATTTTGTGCAACATGACAGATTATTCCTTCCATGTACTGTAGAGACAATGAATGACTTTATGAATCCCTATATAGTGCTATCTGAAATGTATACTGAGAGCCTCAATGAGAACTATATATTTTGTGTGAAAAGTAACATTCAGGTTGATAATAAATCCAAACAGATTATACTCCTCTGCTGTCTGTTGTTTAATTTCATTTCTGACACACACACACACGCACTCGCAGGAGGGCGACGGCCGCTCTCACAGCGAATGGCGTTTGATTGAATGGGAGCCTTAGTAAAGTCACAAAGAAATGATGTATCATGCTCCCTGAGGGTTTGTGTCTGGGAGAGACTCGCAGGTTTGTACAGATGAAATGTTTGGTTCAGCGGCTCTGTCAGCGGAGAAAGTGGCTGGGATTTGAAATGAAATCAGTCATGTATTTCAGCCACCGAGGTCCTCTCGCAATATTACAGAGAGCAGGAGGCTCAGACGTTCTGAAAGTCCAATTTGATCAATATTTACTGAAGGATGTAACTTTTAACTTATTTGTTTCTGGCAGTGTTCACTTATTTTAGCAACGTTGTTTTGTCTGCAACTTCTTGTGACGTCTTGGTCAGAAGAGTTTTGTGACCTCAAGGGACTTTCAAGGTTAATTAAAGGTTAAACATTTATAATAACTTTAAATATGCCTCTACTATTTGATAACGTCAGGTGTGCAAGTGTGCAATCTTATTTATTTAAGGTGTTTTGTGATGATTACAGTTTCTCTGTTTGCAAAAATTCGTTTTCACCTCCAAAGTAACAATGAGAGTCTGCATCCTCAAGCGAGGGGTTCAAGGATATTTGGAAATGTTAATGCTGAAATTAATGTGAAATTACTGCCAGAATTCCCAACGCAGGAACTGCATATTCATGATTGGAGACAGGGTTGATATGACATAAAATACACCTGTTTTTATGGTATAAAATATACAGAAAGCATAGTTTATGTACATGTTGGCCTTTTGGAAGGGTTATCTTTTGTAAGCTAATGTATCTCAAGAGAGTCATAGAAGAAGTACCACGTTCTGATGAGGCCCCTTTTATACATTAAACTAATGGTTATATTAATAGCTAGTAAATAATTTATTAATGCTTCATAGATGAGTTATGAGCAATTAAAACATTGTGAAAAAAATAGATTCGGCTCGTGTTTATCGTCCTGCGTGGAAAACATAAATAAGTTTTGAATAAAGAGTAACTCGCTTTCTAATAAGCCCACGATATAAAATGATGATATGTCAGTAATTAATGCTCCTTACAATAATCTATCAAGTGATAATCTAAAAGCAAGTGTGGTGGTACAGAGGAAAAACACCAGACTAAATGTTGTTCTTATTAATGGTTTATAAGTGATCAATTAAATAATTTATTAACTAGTAATAAAGCCTTTTCTAACATACTAGATAGGACCTGATTAGAAAATGATGTCAGCATATATTAGAAATAAACTTAAAGTATCTGTATTTATATCCATGTGGGTTATATAGCAGATGATGCCGCGTATTAGCCACAACCATCGATTATCAGTAAAAGTTCAAATATGAAGCATCTGGAGGTGAAAGAAACTGAAAAAACTGAATGACTCTCACACAAAGTATTAAAAGGATTCTGCTAGCAGAGAACAGAAGAAGTGCAAACACATGAATACATGTCACACGTATGGAGAATATATAATTTCCTACCGTTCAACAATGCGTGTGTGCTTCATGCGCTGCCCGTTGACATGTCCCTCCCTCCCATGACAGTTCTAATAGCTGGGAATGAGGCTTCATGCACTTCCTGAGGCCTCATTTGCATATGATTTGCTGATGAGCTGCCACCACTAACCAGCAACGCCAAACCAAAGCCCTATTAATATTCTCCCATTCAGGTTGTAAAGCACACAAACCTAATCAGCTTAGAAATTACTGTATGGAAACCATAATTACGCATGTTTAATTGCTTATCATCTGATGGGTACAAGTTTATTAGAAAATGTATTCATGGTAATTGCTTCCTGAGGTATCTGGTGTGCTACAATACCATGTGATATCCTGTCAGCTCCCATTTGGGAGGATTAATGTGCTCTGAAAAAGTCACAAAATTAGATACTGTGTATTGACTCTTTGGATGCTTGGTTTAACTCAAAGTGATTTTTAATTTAGGGATTTCTAAATTACTGCTTAAGCTCGGATAATTCTTTGCAGCGAGATCCGTCAAAATCAGCATATCTCGCCGTAGTTAAGGAGTTCTGGCATATCACAGGGCTATAAATGACTGTAAAGTAGGCAAACGCCTGTGTAATCTCGACGCCACCAGAAAATACCCACGAACCAGCCAGGAGAGCGAAATTCTACCACCAGACACAAAAGCTGTAAAATCAGGGGCGACGCAAAAGTGAAAAGTCACATGCATGAAATGAGGAAACACATCTTATAAGAGAGAGTTTTTGAAGTGAAGCCATCTCAACATGGATGAATCATTCGGTCCTGAAACAGGCAGATTAAAACACACACAGCGCGGGTCCCTCAGAGGGGCCTCCACACCGCCAAGAACGTCGAGTGGGCCTTTTCAGCCATGGACCTCAGTGAGTCTTACAGCTCCTGCCCACTCTTTGATGATCTCTCTATGGTTTATTGTAATCACTGTTGGCTCTCAGTCCCTCTGACACACTTGTAAATTCATGGAGTCTTATAAGGAAATGCATCACAACACCAGCCAGTAATTCTTCCTCGGATTAACTCTTTCTTTTTTCGCAGCAGTGATTCCTGCAGAAGGATGCCTGCACAACAAGGTTGTTGTTGTAAGTTAGTATGCGGAAAGACAAAAAAAAAATAGCTCCCACTGCTAATGTTGCTCCATATCTGCTGGATATGGACTTCTACCACCGTCACACAACCAGTGAAGAAGTATTTAAATCTTTTATTTTGGTAAAAGTATTGTTGCCACAGTGCAGAAATACCAGTGTGCAAAGTGAATCTGGTACATTTTGCTCTTTGGCTTACTCTTTGGCTTTTTTCTTGGCATTTCTCTCATGCTGCTGGTATTGTTTTCTGTGTATGATCCATAATGACCCGACATAAATCACATTAGGGGGCGCAGTGTGACTCTTTGCTTACCTTCACACCTGTCTGCTTTTCTCTGTCAGATGCTAGTCTAAAGCAGAGTTTCAATCCAAAGTACCCAGAACTTTTAGTCCCAGGAGCCCTTGTTGTCTGCTCTCACACTGTCGCCTAAAGACCTGCAAAGATGGGGCAAATTAGTCCGCAGACATCTGAGAATATGACAACTTTTTCATGTGGACACTCATGACTTTGTCATCACTCCATCTTAGACTTTCTTCTGCTTCATGTCGATGTTTAAGGAAAACAAATGAGCAGGGACTTTTTGGGGAGTAAAATATTGTCCCTGGACTTAATTTAGACCTTGCTCCCCGTCGTGGAAAAGTAGAGGTCCTCCAAAGGTCCCTGGTGAAAGTTCCTGTGGTCGAAACGCAGCTTAAATAACATTATATTAACCTTACAACAATGTTAGCCAGCTTCTAGAAGATCACAGAGCTCATGAACACACTCTGATGATGAAATGTATGTTTTGAACATCAGGCATATTTCCTGCTACCTTTTATTCACTATAGAAATTCTTAATGTAATACTCAATAATTTGCTGATAGCTGCTCTCATTGCACTCATTTTGTCCTACCTCGAGCACCAAGAAATATTTTATCACAAGTTAAAGTCCTGCGTTCAATATCTAACTTAACTAAAAATACAGAATGCTGTGAACTACAGAACTAGAACTACAGTCAAAATATACCTACTATAATATACCAAAAGTAAAATACCTCTTCATATACAACTGGAAAAGGAAAGTTTGGGAGCATTAGATATACTCGAGTTGACTTGCAGTGAAATGCTGTTATTAGGATCTGGTCTAATAGCCTCGTGGGTGAAATAGCCCCTTAAGATATTGTGGACAAGTCAACAAAAATAATTGATTTTGCTTATTAAACCACATCCCGTAGAGTTACGGGGAGGGGGAGGGGGGACTTGACTATGGCTTTAATCAGATCTACTTGGTTGATTAAAAAGTAATTGCTGAGTACATTTAAAAAAAAAACACAGCTGCTTAACTTTTCAAGTCACGTTTAGGTTTTGGAGCCAAGTCCTAGAGGTGCTTTAGCTTTTTACGCTTTAAAAAAAAAAAAAAAAACACCTGTGGGTCATTAAACTTTGAATGATAAAAACACAACATGCTGACAAACATGTCATTTCCCCTATAGAGAGGGCTGGGAGATCCCAGAGTGTTTGCTTGTTGGAAAAACTATCTGGGATGCTTTCCAGGATTTCCCAAAGAGAAAAGCCCTGTTTTTCTTTGCTGATGTTGTCGGGAGTGAATGGAGAGCAGATTGTAGAGGCTGTTCCTCTCATGTCTGTCCAAGGCCTTGATACCTTTGATCTTCTTAAGAAACAAACAAGCTTTTAAACTTGGCACTCCCGGCTAGTGTCTCTCTCTCTCTCTCCTTCCTCTGTCTCTGTTCGTCAAAATGCTGATCCTGAGAAAATTGATCTTGATCGTGCCTGTGCAGTGATCTGTGTTGACTCCCACCATGTTTTCATATAAAAAAACATGCATTAAGTAAGCATTGCTAAGATAAAAAAAAAGTCATGTGATTTTACCACGTCTTACAGCAGCAGTGTGTAGCTTTGGGATAAATAGATGCAAAAGCTTGTTTTCTTTTTTTATCTTGAACAAACTACTGAGCCCACAACCAAAGCCGTTCTAATCAGCCACAAACAATGTTTCAAGCATCCGACTTTACCGCTCCAAGTAACATTTGTTTTGCTATTTATAAGAACAAAGATTAAAACTCCACTGCAACTATTTTATGGAAAGAGGGAATCCTTGTTCCTCAAGTCCAAATGTTGGTGTAACATGTTCACTAAATGGAGATTACTAAATTAAAATGGGTTGCACGACTAGTTTTTAGGTAAAGATTAGTTCATGTTTACATCCAGTAGCTGCAAGGAGTTAAAAATCAAGTGACAGCTCACCAACATGATTTATATATTTAGAGGTAATGTGGAGTACCTAACCTGGCACTTTATCAGCATTTTCTAAAGATGTAAACTGGAACTATTAACCCCAAACTTGCAACTACAGGAATGCTGCTAAGTGTGAAATACACAGATTTCTCCATGTTTTCATATATGAATACATCAGAACAAACATTACATTTATAATTGGCTGTAGTACACTATATAGTGTACTATATGGATTTACACATTACTAATCTTTACTGGTCAAAACATTTTGTCAAGTGGTGCGACCCAGTTGAGTTAAAAGGATATTCTCGAAGATTGTAAGTATAAGTATTAGCAACACATTTCCTGGAAAATCTGCCAGTGTTGTGAGTAAATGGTAACCATGGCTAAACGCACAAAAGGTTTAGAGGTAAGGAGCAAAAATACACCTGCGATAGCTATAGGTGCCACAAAAGAGAGCGAGATTATAACTTCAACCACTTATTTGAAATGAGCTAGTAGTTTCTTAAAACGTGTTATCAAGACCGCACAAACTAAGCGAAGGATCTTCCAGTAAAATTGGGGTCTTGATACTTTGTGGGATTAATGATCCAGACGTTACAGCTGACAAGGTTTGGTCAAAGGTTGCAGGGTGTGAGCAGCTGAAGGTGAAAAGTCGCAGCGCGGAGCAACATCTGGCTGAGCAGAAAAGCCAAAGCCTTCAATCAGGAAGCAAATCTCCTCTCATTACCCGCCACCACCATCACACACCACCACCTCCGTTGCTTCCTCCTCTCAGGTTATTAATGGGCACGCAGCAGCCACAATGACATTTTACACTGTTTCATCCCTGTCCCATCATGCATCTGGGGGATACCCTGGCATTTGGCGGCGGTGTTTTCATCAGTGTCTGCGGCGGTGCTGACCAGCGCGACTTCAATCCCGCTCACTGTCACTCATCATAAGTGAGTTTATCAACACGCATCTAATCGCCACACTCCGCAGGGACCTTAACCATTTGCATACTAAGATTGCTTTCTTTTGCTCAGCTAAGAACGCGCCTCCTCTGCATAATTATTAATGATAAAGAGACGGTGAACAAATGTGTCAGAAGGTATTAGCATCACGTATACAACTCGATTCTAAAGGATGCGTTTAGTGATGCGCAGGGAGGAAAGATGAGGTCAGAGGGCGGGAAGAGGGGATCAAGACCGTCGAGGGATGCACTTCTGCATGAAGGGAAGGGGTTAATTAAAGGGCCATGGATGGGAAATAGAGAAGTGTCATATTTTTGTTGTTGTTTTAAATCATCGTTTGACTGGGAAGCCCCGTCGAGATTAAGGGTGTCCGTCAGAAAGAATACAACACTGGAGGAAAAGGCTTAAATGGTGCAGACGAATGGCAAAGATGTGAAATAACAAGCGGTAAAAAAAAAAAAAAAAAGCACAAAAGCACTCAAAGGACTGAAATCGAGTGGCAGAGCAGCAGGATGCAGGATGAGGAACCAAGCCTGAAATATAACATATAATTACATCAAAGAAAATATTGCTCCAGTAGCAGGAAAACCCACAGTGGTGAACAAAACAAGATGTTTACATACAGCAGAGTCACTGTAGCTGCTCGTTTCAGTATTTCTGCTGTGTACCATTAAAGCAGCAGGCCCATATTGTCTGTCATCTGTTGTCAGTAATTACCACTTTTTACACTGTCTCACCCTCTGTGGATAATGTTCAGCGTCTATACGAGAAGTGTTTCGTGTGAATAGTTTTAACTGTTTGCCACTTTATGTGAAACAGCTGCACTCTTTTTACAGGACAGGGATAAATAAGTCATGCACACACTACGGTTCAATTGGGGGTTGAAATGCCCTCCCCGCGTTCTCGCTGCTAAACACAGGCCTGTATACCCTCTGCACGGTATAATAGCATGATATTAAAAATGCCCACAGCAATTGTTAAGTCACGGCGGCACATTTGCGCCACGATGGATGACCTTTTGTGAATCCAAATGAGGCTTTTTTCACGACTTTCAAAGGCAAAAAAAAAACATACTGGAGCATCCAGAACAATAACAGCTGTGTGAAAAGTCTCTGCTGTTGAGTGTTTTTCGTGTGCGGCAGGAAAATTCAATTTTCTGTATTGCGCATAATTGCACAGACAGCCATTAGCTTCATTTTTCTTCTTCTCTGACCACAATTAAAATGATTAAGCTTATCTGGAGCGTGGCGTTCTGAGAAATGTAGTTTGGGTGTCGGCTGGAGTGTGTCGTATCTCCCCTCTCAGGAGGTGTGAGGCTGTCCGGACTTCACAAGTCACAGCATTAAGAATAATCTCAGGGGTCAGGAGGGGTCGTCGCCGGTCTCCCTCTGGCTCTCCTTCAACAAATAACTGATAATGACCTTTGACCTCCCTGTTTTTGCATGAGAATTGATATCAGTATTCCACACACACCCTCCAGAGCGACCTCAGGACCATTTGAAATGCCAGCCCTCGAAATCCAAACTTGATTTTTTTTTTTTTTTTATAATGAACCCATCCAGAGACGAGGGTGGGGGGGGGGCTGCCTTTGGGAGGAGGAGGGTGGAGACGGGGGAGGTGAGCTTTGGGCTCATCTGCATCACAGATTAGGGTGCTTAGAGAAAAATCAACCATCCATGATTCATTACATGTTTCCTGCTGAGCCTCTGAGATGGCAACCGTCCTAGCAACAGGATCCTAGCAACAGCAACAACTCTCTGCCGCAGCGGCAGCCTATCAGAAACTTTGATGCCTGATCAAAATTTAGCCAATGAAGAAGGGAGGACATGCGGAAAGCGTGATGATGCGTTTCCTCATGCTGTTGGCCAGACTGGGTGTGTTTAGGGCTCTGTGTGTGTGTGTGTTTGTGTGTAAATCTAACATTCATTTGCGTCTTGTGTTTTTTTTTTTTTTATTAATCAATTTGATGATTACCTGATGGTGTTTTTTTTGCTGTGTAATAGAAAGGTTAATGCCTCATGGTTCACATATTTCTGCATCAGAGTCCAAGTTGATTTTTGTTCATTTTTGCATTTAAATGTCTTTTTGTGTGTGTGTGTTATTAAGCACCTATTAAAGCATCCTTTAAATCTTTAATCATAATCTCTCAAAATATGATTAAACAAGACATTTAGGTTGTAAAAGGCATTATTTCACTATTTATGTGCACACATTCATCAGGTAAATGTAGGAAATAAAACTATAATATCATTATGACGAAATACTATTTAAGTTTTAAAAATGCTTATTGGTCTGCAGACCTACTGTGTAAAGGCCCCACATCAGCACTTTAAATGGATTTCAGCTTGTCTCTACATGATCTATAAATAAAGCTATTGTTTCTGTACATAAAAGATGCTAAATGAGGGTTGTAAATAACATTAGATATGTGACATCTCGAGTTGTATTTTCAGCTACTACATAAAAAATATGCAAATATATTCATGTAAAACATATACATGCACAGCACATTTGAAATATTTTCCTTTTAAACATCATAACATGCAAAAGTACACACATGCAAACATAATTCATTCAATTCAGTTGTTTTCTCAGATGGTCACTAACATTTGAGTACATATAACATAACTTTACTAAAAGAGGAGTAAATAGTGATTTTTGGGGGGGAACTATTTTCAGCTGCAGATAACTACACTTTTATTTCAGCAGCAGGATTGTATGTGTTAAAATGATCATCATATTTAAGGAAAAGTCATTTGATTTATTAAATTGAATTTATTGAATATGATTTGATTTGAAACTCTGCAAAGAAAAGCAGCTTCGTTTTCTCCATGCACGCACATTTTCTAACCAACTATGCATATAAAGATATATTTACTTCTGTACTTCATTGTAAACGTCTCCTCGGCATGTGATGAGTGTTGATTTACAGCATGCACACTCCTCTCACATGTAAATGATCCAAAAGTGTGGGATGTTTGTTCACCTGCTCCTCTGTAATCATACATCATTATTCAAAGTGCAGTGCAGTCATCTGATGTCAGATAGTCCTGAACTTCACTTCAAAGGGAGATGCTCTGTGCTGGTCCAAATGATGATAATGTTCAGTGTGAAAATACATCACGCTGATGTCTGTCTCTCTCTCTCTCTCTCTCTCTCTCTCTCTCTCTCTCTCCATTTTTGTGTAATCTTGCTCTTTCTGCTCTGTACTGTACAGAGGCAGGATTCCCATCTTACTGCACAGCCAGAAAATGAAGAAAACTACACGCAAAATGTCCAAAATGTCCATACAGGATGAAGTTTCACAAACTTCAAGATAAATGCAGCCTGAACGGTTACTTATATACTTACATACTTTTACTCATTTTCCTCTAGAGTAAGAAAACAGAATCTAATCATCTTTGCATTTTGTCCAACAGCACCAAAATACAGATATCAACCCTTTAAATCCACAACATAATACACTAAAGATTTGTTTTATGAACTTTAGCAACCACAAGCTCCCTGGGAACATTTTCAGAAATGCAAATATTTGCCCTAACATGAAATTGGCGCAGTATTCAAAGAAAACGATGACTCAATTGCACAAGTTGCAACAAAGTGCTCCCTTTTTGATGCTAGATTTTGAAATCATGTTTCAAAGCCAACTATGAATTGATATATCAGCATCCAAATCCTGATATTTTGTTAATCCTCTGACCCTTCCATCTCCTTTGTGTCCAATTGTGGCCACAGTGTTTCACAGGGTGACATTTTTCTAACATGGACGCTGTTTTTTTTTTTTTTTGTTACTGTGCTCGATACTCACTACAGTAAACGTGTATTAGTCCACAGCTGAAAATAGTACCCAGCAAATGCCCTATTTCTTCCTTTATGAATAATATTTGCTACAAACTACAGTGCCCTGCAGTTTTAGGAAGTTTGTGCGCCTTTTTCAGAGATAAAATATCATATTTGTGACCAACAATTTACATCCTCAGTGGGAACGAACAGACAAAGTATAAACAAACACAGACAGACAAACAAACACGTTGTTAGTTTTGGACTTCTGCTGGCTTTGTTGATATAAGAAAAACACTGACCCTCTAAAGATAAAGGTTAAAAAATAACAAAACATTTTCTCACTTACCTCTAGAGGTGCCTCTTCATGCAGATACTTTTATTTTTACTTGTCCAGGTTTTGAGATATCCATCTGAGGTTTTTTCCTAAATCAGGTTTTATATGTTCATGTGGATTATTTCTTTGGTGGAAAGAAGTTTGAAAAAAAATAGCTATTGTCACTAAATGAAGTCGTGTTGTGGAGTACTCCAATAAAAGGACCAATGGAAGCTCTCTTGTAAACCTCTCTGAGTAAAAATTTAACTAAATTAGATCAGATAGAGACAGAGAATATTAAAAGAGCCTGTTTGGCTTCCTGACATCTAAATACAGTCACAAAAGTCAAAATATTTTACTAATACTTACGCTAGCTTCTGCTTTCTCTTTCATGAGACTAATTGTAATTCATCTGATCATGATGTCAGTGTTTCCCAATTAGTGCTTTTTCTCACGTTGGATTTTGTTATTCCATGTGAGTGCACATTTTTTCTTTTTAGTTTCAAGATAAAGTGACTGGGACTGTAAATAACTCCATGACAGCCACTGCCAAAGCATCCTCGAGCAGGACTCTGGACGCTTACTGGAGGCACAAACTGCAGATAACACGTGTTCCCAGTTTAATACGTGAGCCGCAGCAGGATCCAAAAACCATAAACACCTCCTGAAAAAGTTAAAAATGTTACTGCACAAGGGCGTGTGTAAATGCGTTGCTTGTTTCAGAGGTAATTTACACATTGTTTTGCCCTGTTTTCTTCATCTCACTGCATGTATGTTTTCTTACAAGTGTGTGCTGATTGCTCACAGCACGAGGGGGGCTGTTTTTGTCATTAAAGTAGTCTGTAGATTGTTCTTTTATATTTCTGTCTCACAGTTTGAACCTACACTTTTTTTTGGCAGAGGGCTCAGCTCAATCAGCAGATTGTTGTTTGCACTTGTAGATTGTCTTCTATGAAACACATCGAGGATCGGGACCAAAATAACATCCAGACATTTGAGGAAAAGTGACTTCTCTCTCTTTGTCGGCGTGAAGGTAAAAGCAGCGAGAGGTGTGTTTCGTGTAAGATCTCACAAACCTTCGGCTGTATAGGATTTCATTTCGAGCCGCTTCTCCTCTCGCGATGGCCTTGAGTGAAACATTTGTGAAAATCCATCAAACAAGAGACGTGGAAGTTAAAGAGGAAGAGGAGGTAGAGATGGCTGTGGGGTCACGCGGGAGGAAAGAAAAAAAAACGAACAATCTCATCACCAAACAGATGCTATCATGAAGGCCCCGCGGAGACAGAACGGTGAAGACATCCGAGACAAGCTGGAGAAGAAACAGAACATAAAAAAAGAAAAAAAGTGAAGGCTGAAGGAGACACACTGTAAGACATATAAACAGTACAGATGAATAAGATGATTATTTAATTTACTGGTCAGAATTTTTACCCACAAAAGTCAGACTAAATTGGATTTTCATTAATTTTGTACAGAGATTCATGATTGATGAAGCTCAATGACTTAAAGAACCTGTGACTTTTACTCGACCACCGCCATGAGATATTTTTCATACAGAGTGAAAAATATCACATGGATAATTACTGAATTGGATGTCCATGAAATTTTGTACAGCTATTTGTATTCACTTTGAATATATCCTGCAGTCTTTGGTGATACATTTTTTTCCACAGCACAACCATGAGGATGAAATTTAACTAATTAAATGAAATTCTCATTTAAACTGAATTTTGTGTGATTAGTGATTAGTGATTTGAGTGATTAGAAAATATTAGTGTCAGTGGTTTGATTGTCACCTAGTTGTATTTTTAACAAAGTCGTTTGAACTCCCTTTTCGATGTACGTTTAGTTAATCCAAACTAGATTTCTCTCTGTGGTTGCTGTTGTTGTTGTTGCAAGAAATCATTAGTAGTTTTCCAAGTAGTTTCTCCAACACTGGTCAACATACAACGACATCTAAGCTGGTGACCTTTAAACATGTTAAACGCCGGCATGTTTGTGGTGGAAAATGTTCACAGATCTTTTATTTAAGTAAAAGTACCAAACTGTGTAAAGATTACTAGTCAAAGTTGTTTTGTTTTAAAATCTTACAAATGTAGTGATATAATCAGCAAAAAGTATTTAAGGCATCAAAAGTACAAATACTCTTTCTGCAGGAAATCTGAGTGATATATGATCATATATTATCTTATAGGGTCTGTAATAAATCAATGCATACAGTAAGTATAGCATTTTGTTATTTTAAGTTGTGGAGGACGGGCTGTTTTTAAATACTGTATTGTCATTATATAGTTTAATCTCTTAATCTGCATCAATAAAATGTAATCACATTTTTATGGTAAATTTGAATATAAAAGGTAACTAGAGATTATGATTGTCTTATGAATGTAGTGTGGTAAAAATATTTCCCTTTCAAATATAGGTAGATAAAGTAAGATACAAAAGAAATACTCAAAACTACTGGATTTGAGTCTGTGTACTTGCAGTCTTGTTTAAACACAGATGTTTTTTTTTTTTGGCTGTGATTCGTGCTTTTCCAAAGCATGACTGCATCTACACCCTCTTTTTTTCTGTGTGTCCTCTGAGCTTTGACCCACCAGCAGCACATACAGTGCATCCTGCTCACGCTGAGCCCCTCTATCCTGGGATTAAGTGACACTCAGACTGTCCAGACAGATTTATATCCCTGTCAGAAAACAGCCACCTGAGTCAGGCGAGAACTTTACTCACTCCACTGTCGCAGAGTCACAGTTCCTACAGGCTGTCGTTTGGTGCACTGCAGCTACAAAAGGGGCTTAACCATGCCGGATCTGTACTTACTGTGCTTATGATCCGCACACAAAACTTGAGGCTTTTTTTTTCCGAGGCTCAGATGAATCCATTTTCCAGCAGCATTAACGCCTCTAATTCAGTGATAAGCAAACACACACACATAAAAGGCACGAGGAATCAACTACTGAAAATCTGGAGATGCATCATGTTTTTGCAGGGCGCGAGTCGAGAACAAGCTGTTTGCCTAAATGTACTCCAAAAAGAAAAGAAATCTACTGTCTTCAGATAGATGTTGTTTCATTCAGTTTACTCATTTTTCACATTCAGGCAAACTGTTTTGTTTTCCGCCACAGCGCACTGAGCCGTTATTGTCGGTGGAGGTTTCTGCTCCCTTCACCGGTTTACAAAAAGGACACTTGTTATGACGTTTCCTCTCTCCTAATCTGCTGAGTGCACCCTCGGAAAAAAAAAAAAAAAATCACACTCCAATTTAGCTCCACCTAAATCCCTGTCTGACAGCTGTTCCAAAATAAAGCACACCCAGGTGGCTTTTTGTTTCACTTTGTATGTCCTTTTCCTACCAGCCTTTCAGTGCTGTTAGGCCAAATCATTCTGCAAAAACACTTTTAAAAAATCTTCTTGCATCAAGCTTCTTTGACCCTTTGACCCTTTTTTTTCTTTTTTAATTCACTGAAGGTCTTTAGTCCTTGAGCGACAAAAGCCTTCTGACGAGCAGATGAGTAACACGTTCCCTCTCAAAGCTTGTTTGATATACAACAGATTTATGCACCAAACCAATTAAAACATCTGTGTTTGGTGGCATCTCTGTTACATGTTGATTTAATCCAATCCCGGGCAGTTGTAAATGCAATTACGTTCATTAATTTCAGCAGCACTATACATTTGTTGCGGTCACGACCTCGTGTTTGAACGGCCGCCGCACGTTTCACCATAACAACAATAAAGAGACTGCCTGCATTGATCTGCCTGAACTATACGCACTTCTCTGCTTTTTGCATGATATGAATAAAACATGTATGATGCAATGTGTGACACCACAGATGACAAACTCTGACCTGTAATCAAACAGCCGACATTTGCTGCATTTTATGGGGTTTTTTGTGTACACAAAATACATATTTGATACATGTTTTTCATCCTGTTCTGGGTGACTGGTTTGATTGCTGCTTTTTGCTTTTTGCTGTTTACTGCTCATTGTTTTTAGTTGTAGTGTATAACTGTTGTGTTGTTACTGGATTTTACAGATCCTATTTTTAGAATTGACGAGTACTTTTGTGCAATTACGTCCACTGTTACATTTGACTATCTGATTTAAAATATCTATTGTCCATTGAATCATGAATTCTTATTTTGTCAATCAATCAATCAGTCAATCTGTTGATAGGTAGCTAATGATGATCATTATGGAAACAACTTATATTATCCATGCCATATAATACTGGCATGGATGAAGGCTCCTTTGAACTGTGCAACAGTGATCTTGTAAGTGTATTGCATGTGTGATGAATTGTAGTGCTGCAATTTAAATAGACTAAAGTATGTGAGAACAGAGACATCTTCAGCTTGCATCATCCACCTGCACTGCTTGCCTTTAGCTTTGTAACAAAACTCAAAAAAGAAGGAGAATCTGAGCAGACATACTTTTGTCTGCAAGTGTTTTTTTCCCCCTAAACTTTATTCAAGACTTGCAAATTACAAAATGTTGAGCTGATGGGTTGTATCATTAGTCACACTGAGAGAAAAACTATCAAAAATTAAACAATTAACAAACCTATCTATCTATCTATCTATCTATCTATCTATCTATCTATCTATCTATCTATCTATCTATCTATCTATCTATCTA
>JBAJHX010000046.1:12906330-12940010 GCA_037176925.1 Amniataba percoides | reverse complement strand
CACACACACACACCCCTCGGCCCGCTAGCCGCTCTGAGGTGGGTGAGTGACAGATCTGCGGGACCAGCTGCTGCTCAGTGAGACGAGCTGCCGGACAATCAGGACTGGAGGCCGGATGGGACTTTCAAAACATATCTGGACCCTCTCTCTCTGGCTGCCATCTTAAGAGAAGTCAAGAAAACCAAAATGGTTCTTTATATAGACCTATCCGAGGAAAATCACTTTATATAGACTTGAAATAAACTTGATGAGATGGATGATTTGACAGATCCTGTTTCGCACCAATCGGGCATAATAAAGGTTGTCCCCCCCCGTCAAAATAGAACTTGAACTTTAGTCCTCGGTGTGACGGCGCAGGCAGCTTCATGGTTTGGCTTTTTTTAAACGGTCCTTGTTTACTGTGGAGCGTAAACAGCAACAGCTGTGCTCCACTACTTTATCTTATCCTTGGTAATAAATACAGCGTCAGTGTGAATATAAGGCAGTTTGTAAAAACAGTCTGATATAAAACATGATGACTTGACTTTCCCTGCGAGTTCTAAATCAGTAACACACTTTTTAATAATCATTCCTAATAACTCCTATATTACATTACAGTTTTTAAAAAAAATATGCTTATGTTGTTTGGTCACACTGGTGGGCTCGCATCGCAGCAGGTCGTACATGTGCTCTAACACATGGAGATACACGGCGCGCACACACTTGGCGTTATTACATCTGCTTTTGTTTTAATACGGAAGCTATTTTTGAAAGCATTCCAGTTGAGTGATGTAGACGCTCAAATCCATCCTCTGCCTGCGTCTGAACTCCATATTTAGAGCTACACGGGGTGAACTACACATGCCTTCCAATCAGCCTTTTGCTGAACCCAGACAACCCAGGACAGCCGTTGAACTCCTAAAACTATACATAATACAACTACTGACACTCCTGATACAATCGACTATCAGGCACTGTGAAAGGCAGGACAGGTACAAATGAGCAGCCACTCGTCAACAGGACCATTGCAGAGAGAAGTGTAAAACAAGAGATCATTATCGGTTAAAAGAATTAAACTAATCAAGTGACAGCACAAGCATGAGGCAAATTCAACATACTGTAGCTGACGATTACTTTAATTTTTGATTAATCTCCCTGTTATTTTCCTGATAAATCATTTAATTTATAAGATGCCATCACACGCTATTTTTGGCAATATACTGGTTTAAAAAAAAGAAAAAATGTCTTTAACCAATGATCAAAACAGTTGGCAAGTATTTTTCTATCGAAAAAAAAAAAAAAAATATGTATATATATATATATATATATATATATATATATATATACACATATATATACACACACAGTTTAACTATGTTAAATCAAGTGAAACTGTTCTGTAATCATGTGATTGCTTTTTGAAGGATAAAAAAAGAAGCCGAGGCGAATTAAAAACCGTGGTTAATAGATGAAGGCAACACATTGAAGCTGAGGTCAACATCCAGCAGAGACACTCAGTGTTTTCCAACATGTGACATTTAGCGGCATATGACCTCCTGAGTGCTGGAGATGCGCGCTGCAGAGCTGTGGGGGATTAGCACCGGGCTTTACAGAAGGTTTCCTAGGTCTAATGCTCCATCTTCCACATTTTCACACAGCAGGAGCTGCTACATGACAGCTGACAGGCAAACTAATTAGGAAATAGAAATATCAGCGTTTTATACGGAACAAAACTGGGACCTACACAGTGTCCTCCTTTTCTCCCCGTCTCTCTTGAGCCTTCCCAGGTCATCAGTGTATATTTTTGACCAGATAAAATTATGCGGTTAATAATAGTCTTTGCGTGCTCCCCACTCTTACGAGCCTCTTTGGTTGCTCTTTCTTCCTGCTCTTCGAAAACAAGAAATCCCATCAGCGCCTCACCTTTAGAGAGATGGACTTACCAAAAAAATCTGCAAATGGATCTCTGCCGCCGAAGAATTCCCTGAAAACGTCTTCGGGATTACGGAATGTGAAGCTGCCACCGCCAAAGTGATCATAATGGCCTCCTGTAAAACATTTCACAACAATAAAGCTCATAATCTATTCAAGTGTTTGCCCAGCTGTTTGTATTTCATTTTAATGAATACACATTAATACATGTTACTCCTGTTGGGTAAAATAGTAGTTTATTGTTAATCCTCATCATATTTCGCCTCCGTCTCTGTATTAAAATCAACGACTGAAATCTAATCAGTCATTTCCACAACACTGTTGTGAAGATTCTTATCTGGAAAGTCATCTCCTTACCTCCTCCTCCTCCTCCTCCTCCTGAAAGGCCTTCTTTGCCATATCGGTCATAAATATTCCTCTTGCTTTCTGTTGTGGGAAAAGTAGGACTTTAGATAAGCCAGAGAGACAGATAAAAACAGGCCAGCAACAGCAAACGTCCTGCTGTATTTTATTTCTTACTGCCCCCCTCCCTTGATTTTCACTGTGACAGCCATCTGACAAGTGTTTTATGCATCTAATTCATCAATTTGATCATCTGCATGTCAACTTATTTGATGTGAGTGTTTGAAACTGCACAAAGCTGCAGCAGTAAAACGCATAAAGGGCATAACCATCAATGTCAAAAATCATTTACAGGCAACTGATAACAGTTTATGATATGTCAAACAGAAAGTGAACCTAAACCCGCTGCGCCTGAACTCTGCACAAACCTACACGTTCCAGCATAAACAATCCTGGCATTGTGCACCGCGAATGCTCCTTGTGACTGGGAGCGTGCTTCATAACTGAGACTAATAAAATGAAAATGTTACGGGCTCCTGAGCTGTTCTCAAACCTGCGCCTGAATTCCAGACACTCCAATCTCATATTTATAGCAATATTCAGGTAATTACATTCATTTAGGAGTCAGAAACATGACTGATATAATTGCTAACCTGCTTGGCATTTGAGGCACGGTGAATGTAAATTTAATCAGCAGGGCTGCACCTCAGCAGTGTTTTTCATAGCTCAAATTTGACAAAAACTGCAAATTAATGAAGGTTGGAGTCAAGTGCCTGCGCAAATTAACAGTGTTGTTGACATATTTTATAGCAAATTCTTGATTTAATTGCAGTTTTGCCAATTTTGGACCATTTTTAGACAAACGTTCTGCAAGAGTTTAGACAATGTTTGACATTGAAAAATGTCTGTTTCATGAAAAGAAGGAAGTCCTTGTAGGGAAACGTGATGATCTTGGTGTCTGTTCCAAAACAAGGATATGACACTAGTCGATTCTGCAACATTTTTAAAGAGATTCAATTTTTAAATCTGAGCTCCTAACGATAAGACATGTATGTTCTTTAAAGGTTTATTTCAAACGGTGCACCTGACAGAAACCCCAGTCATCACGTTGGTATATTCAGCTCTTAACGTGGCTATATAACTGAATTTCTTCTTCCTCTCCAGAGAAACCTTACCATCGGAGAGCACTTCATATGCCTCTGACAGCTCTTTGAACCTTCGCTCCGCTTCCTCCTTGTTGTCTGGGTTCTTGTCTGGATGCCACTTCAGTGCCAGTTTTCTGTAACTGAGATACAAATATCATAAAGTTGAAATAAAGACATGGACATCAAAATAGAGACAAACATACCCTTGTATTTCATATAGTTTATTTCGGGCGCAAATAGTTGTTAACACAGAAATGGGGCAGGAAAGAATGTGTATGTCTGTATGTATAACAGACAGTCTTTTTTTCTGGGTTGTAACCATGCCTACACCAAATAACACACATACACACACAAACACTGTCCTTCCCCCCACTGAAGCATAAATAACAAAGATAGCCTGGACTCCACTGACGTGCTGCGTAGGCTCGTACAGCAGCTTACGCTGCATCAGCTGTTTGCCTCGAAGCCCAGCAGCAGCACCGGCAGCGGACACACAGACGAGACTCTGGACTGAGAGTCAGCCAGCAGGGGGAAAGAAAAAAAGGCTGCACACAATCCAGGGATTGACTCCCTTATGGATGTGTAGTGAATAGTCTTTGTAGTGGACATCTTTGTTGTAATCTGTGACATTATCTGGCCGTCTAAAGCCCGGTCGGTGGTCAACCGGCCGAGTTGAACAATGTAGTTTCGGTCTTTGTAGTCAGGAGCCTGCACGTTCGGCAGCCATTATCTTCCTCTGAATACTCAGTTCAACAGTCTCTGAGGACAGCGTTAATGCTCGCTCTCTTGGCTGTAATTTTACACCCATCGTATTCGAATCAACAAGCAAGACCACCACTTTAAGGCTATGCTAGCAGCTCTCTGAGGCATTCCTGGATGGTACAGATGGGGAGAGCGTCCCCCTGTTGTTATGGGAGGATTAAAATACTGTGAAGTTACTTTTAAGTTGTGTTCAATTACATTTAATGACAGCTGGTAGAACAGCATACAATATGGATGAGGATAGTCCTTTAAGTGTGTGACCAAATTTTATGGTAATCCATCCAATAGCTGTGGAGATATGCAGTCTGGACTAAAGCAGTGGACTAACTGAGACCAATTGTTCAACCAGAGATGAAGAAGACAGAGTTGGGTCAGAAGCTAAAGATATGACTCACTGATTAGCGTCGGTCAAGATAACATTTGACTTTGGCAGCCAACAGCTGGGCGCATTGAGAGATAAGAGGCTCTCAGCATTTTGCCATCTTTACACCGGTTGATTTGATCAGCAACAATCAGTAATGTTCAACAGATTCCATCCCTCTCACATGATTTTACTTCACTTAAGTGTATTACTGGATTACCCAGAATAGCTTTAAATGTAGCCTAATTTGGAGGGAAAAAACAGGCTTATTTCTACCTTTATATCAAGAGTGTCTTGAATTCATTCAGTCTTCTTTCAGAACCAAAAGGTGAAACTTGAGGAAGTGTAATTAAATGAAACTGGTCTGTTCAGTGGGAGACTGGAAGAGGTGAGTGAGTGTAGGGGGAAGGTATTTGACAGCGGCAAGGTTACAGGAAGAAGAGTGGAAACTTTCTGCATTGCGGTGTCTCTGCACTCTCTCTCCTCTTGTGTCAGTTTATACAGCCAGAGGGGGATATAATTAACCTATTACACCCCTCAGAGTGGTCGGGATTCAGCAACATCATCCGGGGGGGAAAAAAACGGAGCACAAAAAACACCCCAGGGGCACTTACGCTTTTTTAATGTCCTCTTGCGTGGCATTTTTCTGGACTCCTAATATCTGGTAGTATTCCACCATGGCTGTGTCTGTGTGAGTCTGTGGTTGCCGTCCTGCGTGAGGGTCCTCCACGTGGCCTCTGTGGAAAGAAAGTTAAATTCTGTTAAGACATGTTAGCCCGGAGAGATAAAGCCCGACCAACTGCGGCTGAGCGTAGCCGCGTGTGACGGGGGTGAGAAATCTTCCGTCCAGACCTGAGGGGTAAATTTGTAAAAGGGGAGGGAGAGAGCGATGGCATTAAACAGGGTGACAATACCCAACAATGTAATCAACTGCACTGAAATAGAGATGCAGGGAGGAGGACAGCTAAGCTAATACAAGCCCAGCAAAATTACATAATAAGCGGGCGATCATCCCTCACCCCGAGGCTGTGAGAGAGAAAATGTGAATCATGTTTGGCTTTTGAAATTTAGAGATAGCTATAAAGACCATGAAGCTTTTTTCTTTTCCTTCTTTTTTTTTTTTTTTTAAACATGACTTAATGTTGAAGTTATGAAGCTAAGCCTCTCAAAAACAAGACAGAACATGTCTGATGAAAAAAAAAAGTAACAGAAGATATCCGAGTCTTCTAGATTTTCACATTTTTGCAATACTGCAACACAGAGAAGGCGACATACACCGACACATCATTGTCATCAACATCAGACGCTCAATATCTCCCCTGAACTCTGCGCCCGGCTGGATGAGTCTGTAATAACAACCGCTGCCAACATATCGAGTCCTGATCCAGGAGGTAGATATGAAGAAATATCAGATTTGACTCTGTTCAGATGAGCTTCCTGGTGCTACACATTTTTGCAGAGCACACTCCCTGATGTAGAAAGAAGATTGCACGACTGTCAGAGGCCATCAATCCTCCAACTGATGGCTAACTAAATCCTTTCTTTTAACATAAGATGAACTCATAAGTAAGTAAGGCCAACTGGCTCACTACCTACAGCAGTTACTTGTCTTTATCTTACTGCCTATAAACATTAGAGGGTGTATATGTATGTATGTGCATCCATACATACTTTTACAGTTTTCATATTTATATCTGTATATATGAGTTTCATGTTCAAGATTACCTCACCAAGCTTGTTTTAAGCTGTATGCATGTCTTTTTGTGTATTTACATAGAGTGTGAAGAAAAAACTGAGACAGATTCCCGGTATGTATAAACCTGATTCTGATCTTGACTTTGTAGTACTTTCCAACTGGATGTCGTGTGTGACGTTAGCTGTTTTGTAAAGGCATATACGACAGCAACACCACAATATCATTTTTTTGTACCATAATGTATTAGACCCATTTTAGCTTAATTGGCTAAAACAGCTGACGGTGACATTTCAGACAATGAAAAAGATGGTTGTTGTCTAGAAATGAGATGCCTATTTTTGACTGAAATCAATTAGAAAATACAACAGAACTTTAATCAAGCTAATTTTACCACATCAACAGGTACTGTTGAGGTCATTTATAATCAGTCATAGAAAAAAGCATTTCTGAGGATAAAAGTACTGCTAAACATAACCGTATCTAGACTAATATGTTGACACACAGTGGAACCATCTGGTCATTCACGGAGTAAATCGGCTACATCACTGCCAAGTCACAGAGGACAACATCTTTTCTGAACCAAATATAGTCTTTAGCTGCATGTGTCCTGTGAAGGTTGTCTTTGGATATCCGAGTCAGTTAATAATGACCTTTGAAATATTTCCCCCTTCTTTGTGCTACCCTCTGTTGTTTAGTTGCTGAGGTTGTGTATAATCCTCTGACGCGATGTGCGAGAGTCACACTCGGTGGGAAGCACGTTCTTATAATTTGTTGATAAGCAGATACGTGACTTTTCTCATCGACATATTTCTGATGTGGGTGGGACCTGAACGCAGCGTGTCACGAGATTTCTTTCAACGCCGATGCAACGGCAGCAGGCTCTTGCTTCTGTGGTCTGTATGAAGAGGACGAACACGAGTGGGAGATTTGGTTCTCCTTTCAGATTAGAGCGACAGAGCTGGATCGTTAACCTTGACCTCTTTTTTTTTTTTATTTAATATTGGTGACACTTCAAACTTCCCAGCGAAAGTTACTTCACTGCTGCACATAACCAATTGCAGCAAACTATAAAATATGTGTGTCCATTACAGATCATGAGGCAAAAACAAACACAATGATATGCTACTTAAACTCACACTAATCCTCTTTTAACTGTGACCTTTTACAAGAAATCTATGACACAAAAACATCAGCCAAACCTGATAAAATCACGCCCAAAAAGTTGCCACACTCAAACAGACCTTTTGAATTCCTCTCCGCACCTTGACCTTAAGAAGCAACTTGAATACTCGAGCATTTGTCTTTCTCAGACGGGCAAAAATTAAAAAATAAATCATACATCAGACGGCAACAGGGCCAACTAAAACATCGGGGAAAATGCCAAGCAAACCCACAGTCGAGCATTAATCATCGAGAGATCTGTTAGTTATCGCACTAAAAAAAGATAAACAAACCAGTGAGGACTACTTACGCTGGGAGTCCACTGTGTCCTGTTTGTTTGCTATTTATAACCTGTGGCCTTTGCAGTTAGATTGTGTTTGTGTGCGTTATGAGCATGTGTGTGTGGGGGGTGGGGGTGGGGGTTGTTTTTGGCTCATGGCAGTGCCAGTGAGCGATTCCTGGTCTTGGACATGGCACAGGCACTAAACTCCTCTCTTTCAGATGCCAGAGTCGGGTTGTAACTCCCTCTCACGCTCTCTTTTTCTTTTGAATTTGCCATTTACTGATTTAAAATCTCTTTTTAACGTCCTCCTTTTTAACTCCGCATCGCAGTATAGACCAGAGTCTAAATATAGATCTGTGACCCAGAAAGTTAGTGTTTTCCCCAAAAAATCATATTAAACGTATATTTTTTTATCCCCCTCACTTAAGCCGTTTCTGACCCACTCACCTGCCACTAGTCGCTCGCGGCGGCTGCGAGTTAATGGACACTGGTGCCTGCTAGAGACGTGTTTACTCGTGTGTGCGTGTGCATCCATGCATGTCATGTATGTGCATTCTGCCTTGTGGTGACTTTACACAGCTAACCCAGATCTGATGGATTTCCTGCCTTGGTGTGAGCAACAGATGTGGGTCAGTCAATCCCATGATGCCCCAGTGAACCAGAGGTGATGGTTATACAAGTTCACAGGGAGAAGAATTATTATATTTTCACTTTTCCTGAAATAAGCACTGAATGATGAAGTTAATGAAGACTTACGTGGTCTAAATTCTTGTTAATTAGAGCACAGTCAAAGAGAAACAGATGGAAAAGCAGATTTTTTGCGCATTTTACCAGAAGTTTGACGATGATTTGTGATGTGCAGGATTCCCTGATCAGTCTTTAACAAAACAGCCTCATAGATTTTTTTTATAAATTGACTGTGGGAACAGCTGTTCCCATAAACATTTGGACATTAAGCGATTTGTCATGTCTATTTTAAGAGCAAATTACAGTAATTATTAATTACTGTCATTGTTTTACAAGGATAAACTTTGGGTTTTTTTCCATTTTGGTTCAAGAGCTGGTTGATGTTAAAGTCTGAGCTCAAAGTACCTTTGAAGCAGAGGTAAGAAAAATCATTAAAGTGACAATTAACTGCAGTATGTGAGGGCTGTATCACACTGAGGCTGTAAAGACAGAGCTGATCCACAAAGTGACCTGATGTAAAATAAAACCTCTGCAAGGGGCAAAAGGCCTTGTCCTGCACTTTCAGTGACAAGCTGTCTCTACAGTGTTTACAGCAGCAAGCTGGTTTGAGTAACTTGGTAAGACCTGAGCTCCACCACCCTCCTTTTGTCAGATATCCTGAGGACGACTGACAGCAGGAGTATCTCAGGGGAGGGACTCTGGGTGAAGGATACACGGGAAACTGACTCCAAAAATCGATGGATAAATGGAGGAGGAATTCAAAGATTTAAGAAGACAGTTGCCAGAAAAGGGCCTTACAAGTCCTCATCAAACTTGTGTTCACGGGTTTTGGCGAACAGTCAATAATAATGATTTGATCTCAGTACTTTTAATGAAACATTGAATCGGTAGAAATCTACATGGGATATTTGGAGCAAACACTTCTAGACAAGTTGAGCGGCGAGAGATTACAACAACATTTGTTCAAGATGGTTTTTTTTTTCTTTCAGCTGTGCAGTGCTGGTGTGCCAAATGAGATTTCTCTTGAAGGGGCTGCATTGTGTAAGAGTAGATAAATGAGATGAAAAGTCAAATTCTTGCTTAGCTGAATCACAAGATGGTGTTTTATGTAGCTATCACTTCATTTAGACAGTCATTCGTTATGTCCCAGTATCTGGTATCCACATTTTACATCAAATGATTATTTTTGTCAGTTCTGGGTCACATATAAATAACTGATAATCAAAAGGGTAAATTCCTCTACAGTGCATCAATACTTCTCCTGACTCCAGGCTCGAAGAACAGGTTACAACAAGTTTCACCCGCATTCAAATCACATTAGACCGAAGAATCTAGCATAAAACAACAAACATGATGAAGAAAAATGTCTTACTGATGAAGTATATTTTACACTTAACCAATACACACTTAATCAAAGTTAATAATACATTTTAAAAACTTAACAGGAAAAATCACATGATTGGAAAGAAATACACCAGCTCTATTCTGTGCTTCAAAATAGGAAAGTATGGGTCAAACATACAAAGGAATTTAGACTATAAAAACATTTTGGGCTCCGCTTTCATTTTGTGTATCTATCAACATGCCACATTAATTTTATATAGTTAAGATGAGGATAAATAGCATAAAATCCAACCTGTTCCTGTCACAACAGATCTCCACTGATAATCCTTAGACGTCATACAAATCCTTAATCCTCATGCAAAACGCATAATTATTCAAAACTAAAAAAAAGAGAGGCACATGTTGGGTTTCTCCTCAGAGATCAAGCATATTGACATTACATTACTTAATCTAAGTCAATCTACTCTCTATCTAAAGTAGACTAGGTCTGGACTAAGTGGTTTTATTATTTAGAAGATAATAAAGAACTACAAATAATTAATCTGACTCAATGTCACCCAAGACTCATAACAATAGGACAAAGATCAGAGGTGAAGGGCGACAACTTGACAGGAATTTTCCCCAACAATAGCGCTAAAGTTACTGGCATACTTACTATAATCAACATGATGTCAGTATCAGCAGATAGTCAGGGTGCGGGCTCTTAAAAAGGACATCAGTGTTGTAAAAGCCGTCACTGTTTCCGTCTACACAGCAACTCCACAGTTAATTACCTGCAGAACAACTCGAGGTTTTATCTCTTGATTAAGATCTCTGATTAAACTTCCTTAGATGGCTTTTGTTTTAAGCCCGATTTTTCCCTCGACCGACTTCACATTTGTTTTTTGTATAATTACCTGCACACCCAGCCTCACACGGAGTACACGGTCGCCCCCGCCGTGATTGCAATCAAGAAAAGGCAGCTGGAGTGGGTCTGTCAGCATTCAAGAGTGCTCGAGCACCGCCAAAAATCTGACGTTAACAAGGACAAAACCGAAAGCTAACAAGAATCACAGCTGACAGGAGAGAGACGCACATGACAGCTGAAGACACGATAATAAAACCTTTGCTTTACCTGAAATGATTCATAGCAACAAGTGTTTCAAACGCTGGAAATTAGTAAAATAACTATATATAAAAAAATCTGATTTAGAAGATGACAAACTTAATTTAACACAGGTTGCTTAGTAGTTTCATCTAAAGAAAGTACAGCATCTCTCTGTGTTAAATGCATCAAAAACAAGTGGCTTGTATTGTCAAAGCAGGTGGACCTCTGTAATATATTCTGATTTACCCATGCTCCATAAATATTAACAATAAATTCAACCACCGGTTAAACTTATAAAAGAAAAGTGGTCAAACTGCTCAGCCTCAGGAGGCAAAAACACTCTTATGTCTCTTTAAAGATCCCTCACATGACAATAAATCAAAGCTTTGCATAGCTGCCAACCTTTGTGTGGTTGTATTTACACAGTGCACAATGAGTTTTCCCAGTCAAACTAGGAGGTAAATGCCAACGAGTTTTTGTTTTAAGTGCTTGTAATGCAGTCACTTTCCTGTTTTCATTACACCCTTTCCTGATCTTCAAATAGATTACAAAAATAAAATCCAAATGAATACCGAACAAATCACCAACTTCTGTCACTCATCTACTGAAAACACCAAACTTTGTGATAATTTAATTAATCATTTAATCTAATAAAATGTATTCAAAATAATGCAGGAAATGGAGGTTTTTACCTGCTTCCTGTCTGGCAGGCCCTTGTAACCCATGGCAACCATTACTGAGCGACCAGGTGCAGTTCAGATTAAGGAAGTAAGTAAAGTTAATTTAGTGTTTTTGCTCTGCCGCAGGTCCATGTCAGTGCACTTTCTAGAAACTACCATCAACAGGCAGACCTCAAGTGTCACAGAAAACTCACTCCGACCGGAAAAACAGAAACTTCCAGAAAAACGCCGGAGTTTTAGCTGCTTGGACATTCTGACACCGTGAGGATATTAATAAAAATGTCCCAAAAAACATTACATAACGAGTGAAAACATCTCTAAAAATAGTGGCGTCGTAACTTTAATATTGGACCGGCGGATCTCGTGTTGCCAGACAGTCATTAGCAACACGAAGCTAAATTATTTTTAACATTAATCCTTTTAATTACAAACCTACAGCGTTTTAAATGAGTTTTTATGGCTAACATTTAAGCTAGCTGCGGCTAAATTATCATGTTTTTGTGTTTAAGAGAAACAGGAAGCACCCCGCGTTTCTGGTGCTAGCTCCTTGCTAGCAGCCACTTCGGTGTGTCTTAAAACTAAATCTTAAAATAATAATATTTATCATTTATGGCAGAGGTGGTGTTGTTGTGGGGGTGGAGGGGCATCAGGTTGCGACACCACAGCATCCCCACCATGTAAGCAGTCCGTGAACGCATTCAAAGTGGAGCCGCATCGACATGTTTAATATAAGGACTTTATATCTCTGCTAATTCGAGGTGAGCTCACCTGTGTGAAGGTAATGTCCGCTCCGATGGGCCTCTCTCAGTGGTCCCCCCCCTTTCGTCGTCCTCGCCTGAGTGCGGATCCTGAAGCTGGTTGCTGGTGATGTGGCTGCTGATAAAGCAGCTCAGGGTGCTGCCACCTTCACGGGCCGTCGGACATCGGAGCGCAGTTTTTTTTAAACCAATGAAGACAAGGGGGTGGGATTAAGGGCAGGACATGCTGGTGTTTGGATGCAAGGAGGGATTATCAAGTATATATATTTTTTTCAAATTGTCAGCATACTGTGCAAAACTCCAGTCAAGGTAGAATACCAGCATAGAAATCAGAATCACCTTTATGGCCAGGTATGTGTAAACGTATAGGTCATTTTAATCTGCTTTTACAGCTCTCTCTCTTTATATACACAGAAATACAAAACAAGGACAACAGCTCAGCAAGGTAAGAAGAGAATAATGATAAACAATAATATAAACTACTATGTACAACAGGAACATGTAGCTGTATAGATGGTGAGGGTGCAAAGGAGGCTGAAACAATTATGATTATTGCAACAGGTTGTTTATATATAAGAAACAGGTGGACATGCATCCAGCATAGTATATACAGTATATACAGCAAGCAGCGGTGATATTTACATTAAAAACATTGTGTATACTGGTTGATTTCTGGCATTCAGGAGGGCCCACGGGTCCTTTTTTTGTGAGTACCCTGTGTGTTTTCAACTCACAGAAGATAGAGATAACCTAAACTGATATCATATCAAGTTAGGAGAAAATTGTTTAGGAGATGTAGTTTCAGATTTGTACTATCTATTGTACTTTGGCACTGCAGAGCAAAATTTTTTTTTTTTTTTTCATTTACATAGATTTATCCAGTGCTTTCAAAAATAAGAACTCTTTTACCAAATAAATGTGTACCAGAGGACTGAAAACATCACACAACATCTAGCCAATATTAACAAAGATGCTATTAAAACTTTATGCACACTTGTTCATTTTTTTAAGTTTGAAGTAAACAGGGCAGCATCACTCACATGTTTCTCATCTGGCACTCTGAGAAGATGATGAATTTCAATAAGAGCTCCTCTAAGCCAATGAGGGTACTTTCTTTTTCCGAGCTGCACCTGAACGCCCCGTGTCTTTGAGCGTCGACAGCAGCGCGGTGTGACCGAGCTGCTCACACATCCATGATGACACCCAACAAACTGAGCACACAGCGCCGTCCTCACATGTGTCCACATGTGCACCGTGCGTGGACTGGAGACAGAAAGTCTGTCAGAGAGGCCGAGTTCATCATCGCACCTCCTGTCACTTTAAAGTGCAGGTACAGAGACAGACAGGCCATCTGCGCCACCTACTGAGGAAACAGGTGACCTCAGTCTGAATGAGCATCCCTGCAAATAACAGAGAAAAATCTGAGAAAATGTATATATATTTCAAACATTCTCATAGTGAGAAAAAACAAATTATATTCAAGTAATTATTATTTATTAGACCTTTTTCAGATTAACTTTATACATATGTTAGTGGTAGATATCACTAATGACATTTACTGTGACTTATTTTTAACCCTGAGGAGGCTGTTAAGGTGAATACATTTAGTTTTTCCTTTAAAATACTTGCCCATGCCAGTGTTTGGTATCCTTTTTTCCGGCACAACATGTGATCTGACAATCATTTTTTCACTTTGACATACTATGCTGTCTTTTGATCACACGTGATCAGGGACCTGGACTGGTTAAAGTTGTATATGATGTCTCACTGTGACACTTATAAGGGGAAGAACTTTCAATGTTGTGTCCCACCTGTGTTTTTCATACTGTGGAAAGAAAAGATGTGTGCTGTGTGACTGCTCTTCATCTCAGAAGTTTGACTTTTTTTTCACAATTTACAATTTTACGATGATTTTCTTTCATCATTTTGTTATTGTTATTTGATTTAAACTCTCAACTTTCCACAGTTAATTTCATTGTTTACATTGTTTTGTTATGTTTGACTTTGAAATAGCTATCTGAATACATTTTATCATTATATTATTGTTATTATCTGTTATGTAATCTGTCAGGCAGACGTCACTATGAACCTGCCCACACAAAAGAGAAATAATCAGGCACAATAAGTGGAAAAAACACCTGTGTGGACTCACCACAGATGTGTGGCTTGTATTAGATGATGTGGAAGAGAACAAGCTTTTAACGAGCTATAGCTATTATATGAAAGCTCTTAGCATTCTGTATTTTAAAAAAAAACCTTCATTTTGATTTTCTTGGCAGGAATGAGCTGCCATTTTTTGTGGTTACAGCTGGAAAAAAAGAGCAGGACACAGAATATCAGGGATGAAAAAAAGAAAATCAGTGGGCTGAACTCATCGTAACCCAAAGAAACAGAACGAAGCAGCGCAGGTTATTGCAGTTTTGAAGCGAATTGAGCCTGAAATTACAGACTCGCATTGATTTTAAATGGAAAATGAAGGTCGTTCTTGCAGTTAAAGCCGGCCAGAGCGCTTGCCAGCTAAGGAAGACCCTATGAAAATGACAGATGGCTATTAATTACACTGGACGTTATGGGCAGTCAGTATCTAATTAGACTCATTGAGCAGGAGGAATCACAGCAATAGATATCATGCGCAGGTCACTTTATATCATGTAATCGATAGCTCTCTTTAAACGCATTCGACTTTTCTTTGATTGTTATGAGTGCATCTGATTTACAAATGTAGGGTGTTATAAGACAGACCATGACAGGCCTTGACTGCAGACAGTAAAGTTGCTCAGATTTCAAAGACTAAACTGCTGCTCACATGCAGATTTTTTTGAAACCCAGAAACAAGGTCGGCCTCCTCCCTTTGCATGTCTGGACAGGCAGCAAGTACACTCATAATGCTGCAGTGTCACTATGCCAAATTAATAAACCTGTATTGTGCCCGAGAGCTTGTATCATGAGCATATTCATGAAGCCTGGGCAGAGTGGATATGAATTTCTTGTCTTTTCTTTTGCAGTCAGACAGCCAAAGTGTAATAATAATGTGCATTTTAAATGTTTCCAGGAGGTCACCAGCACAATGAGCTGTAGTTTATACTGTTTCAATTGTTAAAAGCTAGTACTTGCTATAGAAGGTGCTGGGTTTTACATGAATTGTCCCACAGATCTACAAGATAAAGGCCTACAAATGTGATAAATGGTTCTGTGCAGTACTACTGCTTGACCACTAGATGGCACTACGTCACAACAAAACAAAGACCGTGATACAAGACATTTTCTCTTTGATGCAATACCTGCAGCCATGAATGTCATTCTGTCTCATGATTTGTCACTTGCTCATTGAAGGCTGGATCGGGTGTGATTAACGTGTCAGATGTGCCTCCATGTTGGCCACACACACACATATCCAGTTTAGTGCTCTTTTTCTGCCGCATGCAGCTGATGGCACTTTTGGAGCAATCTCGGGCAAAGTAGGCTGCACTCCGTCATCACCCTGAAGTGATTTTTGATGTTTCCTTGCTCTGCAGCAAGATAAACAAGCCTAAAAGCTTCAATTAGCCCTTAAAAGGCCTATGAGCAAGCTAAAGTATATTACGCACTGAGGATGATTCATAACATCCTGCATTAACTTTGTCAGTTATAATCCATCACAAGGTAATAGTCTTAAATAAATCTCATAGTAATTGAGATGAATCCCTCATTTCAATGACAAGTCTGGTTTTTAAGACCCAATTATCACTTTGAGTTCCCTGGCCCAGCGGATGTGCCGGGTTCCGGCTCTGAGAGGAGGCGAGGGGGCGGCGAGTTGGCTGTTTCAGCAAGGAGAGGATGGGGAGATGGACTCGGTCCAAAGGGGGATGGATTTCTTCCTGGGCTGTACTGCATCAGAGGGCAGGTAGATTTATGACAAACGCACACAATCTTAATTTGTGCTCAGCCCGATAATGCATCTCAAGGCCAGAATAGTTCTGCTCAGTGTTTCTTAACTGGATGTTTCTTTAATTATATGTCAGAGGCCATAAAACTCAGGAGGAGATTTTCCCACAAAGCACTGTTTTATGTCCTGGTCATTACTGTAAATTACAAGCAACAAGAAAAGAGACTTATGGAAGGAAAATGCAAAAAGAAAAGTGGGTTTATTCATTTCCATAACACTCTAATTTTTTTTTTCACCCTGTTGGTACACTGATCGTTTGTAAGCCTAATCAATGTGACACGATTTTTGCTCCCTAAGAGCAAACTCGAGGGCGCCGACCAGGGAAGAAGATTGTTCACCTTAGCGAGCGTGTGTGTGAATGCATGAGGCCTCCATTCATCACACGAAACGAAAGAAAAACAAACCTGTACAAATACTGAATAAATGAATGATACAAGAGTAGTTGTAAACATATACATATTCACAAATCCATAATCATATAATGTGCCCTCCCTCCCCCCCTGCCAAAATCTAGTCCAGCAATACTTCAGATGGCGTGTGCACACTTACTGTATGGTTATCGGACATGAGGGTTATTACTAGTAATAATAATCATAGGAGAAATCACAAAAACTGGAGTTTTCGACGAGCTTGACATGAAAATACATGATGGCTGTACAGAAAAGCTCCTCCAGCTCCGCAGCCCTTGGCACACCACAAGGTGGCTTTAGAGTCCTACAGTCTGTCCCCATCTGTCTGTTATATTGCCTTTTTTTATAATGTTGCCACTTAATCTTTGGTGAAAAATAACTCTCCGCTCATGTTAGATTACACAAGAGAGCAGCTGCTGCTATTGTTTTCTCACTCGTGACGTTTCCTGCAAAATTCAACAATTCACTGCTTTTCTTCCGAAGTGTTCTGACAAGGGATTAAACATTTAAATTACTTAAAAGCAACAAGGATTTTCTTTCTAAAAAAAAAAAAAAGGCTTCCTACCCCGCTTCATCCTCACACCCCTTTTTCCTCAGTCTGTGGGTGACTACTTGCCCACCCACAGCTTGGCACACACACACACACATACACACAAACACAGTAAATCAGGCAGGTCAGTGCATCATTTGCTTTCCCTCCTCTCTCTTTCTCTCTCTCTCTCTTTTTTGTCCTCCTCTGTTTCAAGTCTTTTTCTCCTAAGCCATTCCTGCGGAGTCCATGGATGCAGGGACAGAGAAGCCTTCACCCTCCTCAGCTCAGCTCGAACCCGGCGGAGGACTCGATGGCGTACAGCAGCTTGTTCCTCATTAGGTGCTGGTCGCAGAACTCCGGGAGCTTGAGCAGGTTCATGCAGGTGCTGGCGGTGGGCAGGCGCTCCAGGTCGGTGCCGCCGTTGTGGATGCAGAAGACCGGGTACAGCTCCTGTGGTGCACACGTGAGCGGTTAAGGAGCGGCTGACAAATTGGCAGAGAAGTGGGAACATTTGGAGGCGTTTAAAGATGAGACAAAAAAATTGAGACGTGAATCAACTCGTGTTGATGATCGCGATGTCCAAAGCAATCCCGATTAAGCAATAAATGTCAAATTCCACAAGGGGATAAATGTTAAAAGAGAGACATTAAGCGTTAAGCTAATACGGTGGAAGTATAAATTTAGGAGATCGGGTTAGTGCTTGAAAGGTACTGAGAGGGAAACTGGCCCACAGATTGACCCTTGGATGAGACAGTGGAGGAATGGTCATTTCATGTTGTCTATCTGGCATTTTTTTAAATCAAGCCTCCTTGTGATGAGGCCACCTCATCTTCAGACTGTGACACTGACCGTTTCCATCACGAGCCGAGCCCACGAATAAGCTCCTCCACCCTGATTTCATCCTGCTATTTAAAGTTAGTGTATACGGTTTGGCGGCCATACTCGCCCGATTAAATGGCTCTTCGGGGGCTTAGCAGTAATGACCCCATTTTTCTGACAATTACCGTATTAAACTATCGTTGCTTATTGAGAAAGTGCCATTACCACGGCTATCATTTTGGAAAAAAAGAGAGTTTCCATCATCTTTTTTAAATGGCTTCTCCTGACAGAGCTATTTCTCCTCTAATGAATCCTGGGCCGTTTCACGACAGCTAATTAAGGCTTAGCTGGCTCAGGCTGAGGGCCGGGTCAGGGGCCGCTCCCCTCACGAATTACCGCCCCTTTCGGCCTGCAGAAGAGACAAGGAGGGAGGGTGGGGACATCCACGCACTGACCAAAGTCAAATTGATTAAATGAGGAGGGGAAGGCAACTCTCAAACCCCAAGAGGAGGCACTGCGAAGGATTTTAAGGAGAGTTTTGTTCCTTTACTCTTCTGCAGAACTGCAATTAGCTTTTCTTAACTGATTACAGTCATAAAAAGTACTAAAACCAATCATATGATGATTACAGCTTCTGGTTAGACGAAGTGAGACATAAAAACTCTTTAATGGCCTCCTGCAACACTTTCTCCTTTTTTTATCCCCCTATCTCAAACTACCTAAGTGTCCCACAAATCAAGTCAGTGAGAAAGTGAAATGGCTTCCAATTAAGAAATCATTTCAGAAACAGGTTGGTGATAATGATTCAGTACTGCTGGAACAATGTTTAGAAGTGGAGGGTTATAGCTTCCCTGTGTGTTCATTTAACAGGAAATTGGCGCTCTCTGCCATGTCACGCAGAAGGCAAACGTTCAAAAGTTCAGGCTGCTACTCAGTTCTGAATGGCAATATTTGTCCAGCCAGGATCTCCGACCAAGCCCACACACACAGAGCTGCAGGAGTTCTTCAGCAGGGGAAGGTCATGAACTATACAACAACAGTAGACGTGCAGATAAGACCTCACCGCGCTGGCCCGGTCTTATCGCCGGCTAATTTGAAAATGATCATTTTGAGGGCTGTTATCAGTCTAAGTATTTTCATTACAAGCCCATTAAGAGGGAACACTCCCTTCTGCTGAGCTTGGACAACCTGCCAGTAAGGGTACAGGTAGCACACGGTCTGCAGGGTGAGTGAAGGGGAAGAAAGAGGGGGAAGTTCACGTCTCACGTTGGTTAATTCTCACCTTGAAGCCCAGCAGGGGAGGTCTGGAGCAGCTGGTGACAAACTTCAGCAGCTTGCGCTTTTCCTCGTCTGTGAAGCCCTCGACCACCTCCCAAAAGATCTGGATGACCGGGTGAGTGGCCGAGTATCCACCTAAAGCAGACGGTGGAAATTATACTGTTTAACCAACACTCGTAAACACATACATAACAGTCACTATATCAATTAGCCTACGATATGAGACGAATTTATATAGTTCTAAAATCCGACATGCTCATTTCTCAATGACACAAAAGAAATATTCAGTTAATTTTCTAAATCAAAGTTTGTTTACTGTCAGAGGAGCACTACTCTGTGAAAAGTCTGTTATCTGGAGGTATGGGGTTTTAAAGAAACCAAACACGGAGGGTCTAACAAAGATATACCATCCACTTGCATTATGGGAATTGTAGTATTTAGTATTTACACACTTGGAACTAAAACTCAGGATACTCCAGCCTCTGCTGCTCCACTTTTGATCCCCACAACTCCATGTAATTGCAACACTAAACCTCTGAAAATAGGCCTGAAAAAGGTTAAAATTCCTACCTGAGTAGTTTGTGAACTTTTTCAGGTCTTCAAGACAAATTGGCACGTGAGCCCCAGATATCAGCACCTATTAAAAACAGAAAAAAAAGAGACATTTTGCATTTCTGTTGCCGACTGAACACTCTGCAGGCTTTGCTTGTCGTATGCAGCGTACCTGGATCTCCTGCTGGTCAAACATGCGCAGCCACTCCAGGTTAACCACATTGGCCAGGCCCTGTCTGAAGGCCAGGCAGTGAGGTCTGATCTGCTTGTTCAGTCTGTAGTCAGCCACCAAATGGATGTAGGCTATCCGGTTTGCTGTGGTCACAGGAATGTCTTTGCCTCCAAGCTTCAGCTCCACCACCTGGGTGAAAACGGATTTTACAGGTTTCGTACACTTTCATACACACTAGCAGAGTCTTTCACATGTCTGTATGTCTTTGTTCTAGTTAAATATGACATTCTGGTAGCAGCAGAGTAATAATATGGTCATGTGGCCATGTTGCATATTCAATTATGCATATCACCGAGTCTGCCTCGAGCGCCAGATGACCAACAAACAATTTAAGTGCCAGGTGGGTTTAATTCAATCAAAGAAAGGTAATTAAAACGTTTTCCAACAGCACTCTGATTAAAGGTATGGCTCAATGTGAGTGTGTGTGGTTAAGTGCATTTCAGTGTTTCTAAATATAGCACATCCAATGAACATCTGCTCCAATACAATTTGGCCTCCAGTTCTCTTTTTCATTAGCTATAGAGCAGTTAGAACTTGATAGGATGTGCTCATCTCTGTTCATAAAGCTGGTTGTGTGATGACATCATAGTAGCAGCCACAGAGGGACTATATATATATATGAATGTATGAAATAATGTTCATCTTTTTCCAGTGCAACTTTCCTGCATCTGGCACATATGAACTTTTGAGAATGTAAATTCACTTTTCATGACCCATTTCTTTTATTTTGACTACCTTTTATAAGTCCCAGTACCAATGGTTGAAATCAGACATACCCCCTCTGATTTTGGTTTTCAAAGTAAAATTAAGTAGCTTATGAGGGTTAAAAAAAAGCTAAATAGTCTCTGCCTCAATTGCTGATGCATCACCTGCACTAAACACTACGTGATAAGCCGAGAGAGTATTGCCTCACTGGATTGAATCTCTTCAAACTTTATTTGAGGCGTGTTGAAGACTCAGTTGGATAGAAACATTTTTCTTTTTTGCACTCCAGTAAAGTTTTAATCCAGTATGTGGATGCACATTACAACAGCTACCTTTCTGTACATTGGTGCAAAGTGGGAGGTTTTTGACATGTGCCAATAAAAAGTGGTCACACGTAGACTGTCAGAAAAACTGACACACACTTAGCAGGATATTTGTTTAACAACAGTACAAACTTCAGTCAAAACTTACAGTATACATGATTCAGCACCTCTCTCATGCAGTCTTAACAAAAACTGATTGATAAGCGCGATAAGCAGTCATGAATTAGATTGTATTATTAAGTAAGGTGTTCCTCTTATTTTGTCCATCCCTAGCATGTGATCTTGCTGACAGGTAATCATTTTCTGCTTTTTCTCTCCCCCACAGTCGATTCTGATTATGTGCTAATGTAAGAGAATTACTGTGCTTATCTTGCTTGCTTTGGCTATCTCACGAGGGCAAATGCAGGGCAGACTGCTCCCGGGTGTGTGCCTAATCTTTCACAAATTGTTTTCCCTATCGTGTTTGCGATGCCCTATTTGTGACCAGGAGGGCTACATTGTAACTCGACCGTTTCAGGTGTTGTTTGAGAAGAGCTAATAAGACGCGTTAAGGCCCTGAGCAAACAGGGGCTCCGGGTAGAGTGCAGGTCTGGACCCAGGTGACTCAGAGTGGTGGTGGCGGCTCGTCTCCGCAGCCTTGAGCTTTTTCGGCGGGGGACGTGCTTAAGAGCGGCGAGTTGCTTCTGTCAGGCGTGTTCTGAGATAATTTCTGGGGGAGAGGCAGGTGGAATGGTCAACAGAGCTGCCGTGTTCGCTGCGCCGCGGCAGAGCTTAGGGCGACAGTGGCAACGTGCTTTATCTCTCTCAGGGCTGAAAAGTGGTACATCATGGGGGAAATGAATTATTAACGCCACAAAGAGGAACCAAACAGGAGGAAGGAAAGGCAGCTGAATGAGAGGTACTGACCGGGGTAGGAAAAAAAAAAGAAAAAGAGCATGTGAATCATTTATCTGACTCCATCCCACCCTGTCCCCAACGCTCCCCGGTCACCTGAGCCTCTCCCAGATCGTTGTTGACCACCGTGAAATTGAGGCCCAGCTCCTCCACGTCCCCCTCGTAGCTCTTTAGGAAGAGGAGGTTGCGGTACATCTCCGGGTCGAGCGATGCCAGGTGATGGATGTCCACATCTGCACTGGTTCCCAAAAGTTTGGACAGGAAGAAACTGGCAAAGGGCAGCTCCACCAGCATGTTCTCGTACAGCGCCTGTGGAAAGATGGCCGTTAGGTGGAGGACAACAGTAGGACAGGGCTCAGGTTCATTCTTGTAAATCCCCCCCTACAAACATCAGTCAATCAGAAGAAATGAGGAAACGCTCTGAGCATTAAACACAGTGATTGTTTATTGCTTGGGTGTCACTGAATGAAACATGATGATTAGATAACCGCAATAACTAAATGGACTGCAAGCCTGCAAGTACCAAGCATAATAATACAGTACATATCCAAAAATCTGATTACAACATACATTACACAACCTTAAATATGCCTACTACTCTTATATCAGAATCAAGTGATAAGATCTGGTCACATCGGAGTGACTGAGAGCAAAACACTGAACACAATCTATCTAAAACACACAGGCTTCTGTTTCACTTTATACAACTTTATAAATGCCAATTCTCACCTTGACCTTAAATGCCATTAAGAACCACAGCCGGGCAGGTGACTCATAAAACCCAAAGCTAATGTACTGGAATAGTCCGAAAAAGAGCCCGATGCAGGCATTAAAATATACAGGTCTTTATAAATGATAGCGCTAAAAACCCTGACCGCATCAGCTAAATGGATTATAAATCTAGAGGATTTCCATAATGCATGCATCTTAAACACACACGCACGCATAAATCACGGCTATTTTCTAAACACAGGTTAATTGCGCAACTTCAAACATTGTCTATTTTTTATGCAAAATAATCCACTTAGTATTTCTCTCGTGGCCGGCGCTCGTTTCAGACCATATGCGCCGCGTGGCCCCTTGAAACCTATCAATAACACTTATGCCGGGAAGAGGCAGCAATAAGTATATGGAAAAAACCTGTAGCCTTATTTTTTCAACGCCACTTACTTTATTTATGAGTGTTTATTGCCAGAAATTGTGCCAAAATGACTTGGGCTAGAAAGAATTAATTATTATGGCCCAGGCCTTTTAATATAAGTGAGTGCAGTGGCAACGCAATTAAAGCAGATTGCGGCACCATCAGGTGGAATAAATGCCAGCAACACTGCAGGTGCATTCTGTTAACTGCCAAATACATTCCTTAATTTACAACATTAAGAATCAATAAAATTATAATGCCTTTCAAACGCATCTCTATCAATCAGGGGCGCCAACCTCACACCCCTCTAAAGGGAACTATCAGTCGCTAGAGATCAGTGAGAGGAGACTGCTGAAGTCTGGTGGGTAAGAAGGAGGAGGAGGAGGAAACTTTCCTCACCCTCACAGTTTACGGAGCGTAGAGGCCACCGCTGATGAGGTTGGAGGTTTCACGCTAACGAGAGATGAATGAGGCACAAAGAAAACCTCCTACAGTTCGTAATACATAATGAGAAATGCGATTTTCGTGTCAGCAAACACTCCAGTTGGGATTAAATGAACTTTTTTAGTCCAAAGTCTGCAAGGGTGGAACCTCAAAAGCAAAGTAACCTGTTTCCACGTTTCAACCATTTGTGGTGTAAATCTTTCAGCTTGTCAGCTGGGTGGACAAGTGAGGAAGAGGGATGATGACCGGCCCCTATTCTGATGTTCAATCCCATTTCAGTGAGTACCCTAGACAAGCCACTCCTGCCTGTAATACATCACCTCCACAACAATGGCACGCCTCGGACATTAATTAACAATATTAATCTCCCGTGTCCTTTGAGCTGCAATGTGCACGGTGCACAGCGGTGATGCAATCCCAATCTATATAAACGGTTGCCTTTTATCCAGGCAATAACGGCACTAAACAAATATCAATACACCTCTCAAATGGCCACTCAAACGTCCATTTTTATGGAGAAAGAGGAACTTAAGGTAGGGTTAATTGAAAGTCAAATTCAAATTAATTTCCCCCCGCCTAATTGCCTGAACCATTAGCTATTGAGAGCACAATATTGAGGGAGTGGGGGCGGAGAGCTTGTGGATGCTGATTGATCATTTCTCACTCGCAAAGAATACAGAGAAGAGGAAGAAAGAGAAGGAGGAGGAGGAGGAGTTACGACGCTCCGATAAGTGGACCGGACCATCTCAGGCCGAGCAAGAGAGACGAGACCTGGATGTTCTTGACTGTAAAACAGATCAAAATGCTATTACCACATGCTTTGAACGCTTATTTATGTCCTGTCTGTGTGGGCTCGCTGATTTAGTGCCAGCCAAATGCAATCACTACACAAACAAGAGGTAGGAATCATCGGCTAATGGAAGCCCTAATTGAGAGGCGACCGCTTGTCATGAGGTAATTCCTCTCCTGGTTGAGATGATAGCCCCCCCACGAGGAAGGCATCTTGATAAACAATCACTACCACATGCATTAAGGATGATTTAGAAACATTAGGCTCTAATAAATAGTGCCATCACAGGAAGGAAGGGACAGAAAAACAATGCCGTCAACAGATTATTCACAGGGCCAATTAACGAAACGGAGGCTTGCACGAGTGCCAGGTTCAAGTTCCAACCGCAACCTTAAAATCTTTTTCAGAAACAAATGACGGCAATTTCTCTACAACACTGCCAGTTTCTAGAACAAACACAAAAACAACCTCCAAATTTACATATACAGCGACGGCAGCCTTGACACTGACTGCTATTGATCTTACAAATTGACGTATTGACCATAAAATCAAAGCAGTCTGAGACTAAAATCTCACAGTTAACTTTATGCTTTCACCTTTAATATCTCCCTTCCCCCTTTCCTCCTTGTTTTTTTATTTTTAGATTGTACCTTTCCAAGGATCCTGCCTAGGAAGTAGTAGTGTCTGGTGAAGGAGTCCCCGACCAGCATCTCCGCAGCCGGGCTGGGATACAGCAGGCCCTCGTTGGTGGTCTTGAAGAAGCCCTGGTTGGGATTAAAACCCGACTTGAGGAGCTCGTTGAGGAATTCGCGAAAGATGCCGCCCCCGTCAATGCCCGCCTCGTCCAGACCGTGAGCGTTCAGCAGATGGACTCTAATCCGTTTCTTCAGGTCCGGTTCTAACGTGAGGACACAGAGCATGAGGGAGAATTTATGAGGGTGCAGAAAGAAAATGAGAGATAAACAAAACACCGTCCAATAAAGGTAATGGTCACAATAAACTGTGACTCTGATAAATGTGATCAAACACCCCAGTGGTTTTCATTCGTTGCTTTACATCCATTTCACAGACATTTCCAGCATAGGAGTCGAGTCAGACAAGTAGGCAGCGTTTAATAGTTGATGTTTACCTTCCTGGTCTGTGATGGCTCTAATCCCATCTTCATCAACAAATCTTACATTCTTGGACAAAACCTCAGGTTCATATTATTTCCAAACAATAAATTAGATGCGCTTGATGCCTTAAAGCTACTCACTTAAATGGGCCTTGTCTGTGATGTGAAACATTAAGGAAAAGTCTGAAATTAGTTTTTTTTGTTGTTTTTTTTTAAACACACTTTTTTATTTAATTTCTATGTAAAAATTCTATGTAAAATTAAATTTCACAAAGCTCACAATTCATAAAACACATTTTGTGACACACTATAGTTTAATCATTTCTGTCTTGTATCAGTCATATAACTGATCTCATCTATATCTTTACCAGTGTGACACATTACATAAAATCATTCTTCTTTTTTCAATTAAATTTAGCCAATTTAGCCAACCCTTTCTTTTAAACTTAAAACAGCTTAAAACACTCAGTTTGCTGTTTCAATTCTTTTAAAGACGAAAAAGAAAAGAAGCTGACAAAGTGTCACAAATATAATACAGATAGAGATTTTAAAGTGAACCCCTTTTTAAGTTTTACTGGATGTTTTTTTTTCTTGTCTTCATATTCAACCAAGACATTCACTTGTTCAAGAACCTATCTTGCAAGTGAGATTTGGCCCAACGACAGCTCATAAACAGCACCGCTAAATAAATATATAAATAAATATGGCATTAACATACAATAAAACACTGAGTTAAAACATATGATGTACACACATGATGACAAAAAGCAAAAAAAAAAAGGGTAAGTGAAGCAGCAAGACTGCAGCCTGTAAAAAAGATGAGCAGTCAAACAACTTTTCTTCTCTATCTTTCAAAAAGCTTTACATTTTTAATTTTTACACTATTTTGACGCAAGCAGAGGGGATGCAGATACAGCTGGTCCAATCCAATGACTTCTAACCTTCATGTTGCCCTTTCAAAATCAGTCAAGGTCAAATGTGCCCTTTTACATCTCCCTTTATTTTTTACGACTACTGCCTCGATGCTATTCAGCTGATTGATTCTATTAAACTCTATTTAACTCTATTGTATTAACTTCTTCAGGGAGGGTTCACTTGCAAGGTCTCACCTTCATCTCCATTACATATTCTTTACAACGTGAGCTTACTGTATTTGCTGCTTTTGTAAATAAACCAACGCACAACTTTTCAATGAATTACCTTATTGTTCCCGTAAACACGGAAAACAACTAAAAAATGTTTTAAAAAAACAGTTTAAATCTCTTGTATCATGTTGTTTTTCTCAACAAACACATTTTGCGAGAAAGCACTTTCTTGACCTGCAGAATATTCAAATCAAATTCTATAAGAGGTCATCTTTCAGAATAATTAATGTACAGTGATAAATCACGGCAGCTATAACTTATAGACACATAAATGATATAGATCATGTCTTCAGCCCAGGTCGCCTACTACTCTTTTTAATCAGATTGCCCCCACCGAAGTGCCCTTTCAAATTCAAACACAAAAGAGGTGACTTAAAATAATTGATTCAGCTTTTATGTGATCCATTATAATAATCGGAACCACAATTATGCTTTACCGAAATCCAATACTCTGCACGAGGAAAGAGCTAACCTTCATCTTTAATTTTAGCCAGAAGCTTGATCCTCAATATTAAGATTTTATAGAGCATAACAAGAGTTTCAGTAAGAGTGTCAACGTTTACTACGGCGCGCTTCCTCTTCTTGTCACCTTGAAGATTAATGTAGGAAACAGCCAGATAACAGGATGTGTGTACATTTAACACACTTAACACAACAAATACGGCATATGTAAAATGGTTATTTCCTTTAAACTGCAGTGATGAGAGCCGTACCGTTTTCTGGGGAGAGTTTATCGTAGGCGTCTTCGTAGATGTAGTTGCGTCTGATGGTGACATTGATGCCATCGGGGAACGGCCCGTCCCCCTGCACCTCCCGTTTGTCAGCATAGATTAACCTCTGGAAGATCTACAGGACAGGAGTAAGCATGATGACACGGTCAGTGACAAATCCTTAGATTGTAAAAATGTTTCGTTCTCAATATAGATTATACTATTTATTATTACACTATATTATTTATTATTATTTATCCTTTGTCCTTCTTAATCATCTTTTGTTTGGCAAATTATGTCTTTATTGGAAGTTCAGAGCAAAAAAAGGTAAGAAAGGGAAATGAAAAGGCAACAGAGGAGAGTTCAGAATCAAATAAACTTAAAAGGCACCAAAAAGCAATGATAAATTCAGTCAAAGCAGATATGTGGGGCATAATTCAGATTATCTATGAACCATAAACTAAAATACAATGATTACATGACACATCTGACTTAACATCAGTCTCCCCCAATCCATATACAGTGCACATAATGATACTCCACAGTACTTCAAAATTAAAACATAATAAAGTTTATGCAGCATTAATAATCTACAATGGCGCTGTTTTATATCCAGAATAGGACATTAAATGTATGACAGCAATACATTTTAATGCAGATATACAGAATATAAGTAACACACTAATAATTGATGGCATCATAATTCTGATGGCAACAACAGATTTCGTAGCGATACAGCATCATGTTTGTGGTTGTGTGTGGGACAGTGGCATTACCTTCACTCTTTCCTCGAAGGGAACCACGAAAGGGAGCTCGGTGAGGATGGCCAGGTGTCTCTCCTCAGACACCGACAGCTGTGGAGGCTCTAAACCAACTGCACAAACACAAAATTCAACTTGTCAGTCTCCTTTACCTCCTTGCTTTACTACACAATAACATTTTTTTTCTGCCAGACATAACTTCAGTATAAATGGTATTTTATGTTCACAATTATCTGAGGATTTATTATAGGACAAAGTATGAAAAAAAGAACACAAAAAAATTCTTTAGTCTTCTCCTCCACTGGGGCTTAAAGATCAGGATCATCTACAGGTGGACAGGACTGAACCTGATAGGGATTACATGTCTTATCTTGTTCAGTGAAACTTTAGCTAGAGGACTGTTTCCCAACATTAGGTGTCCTCTGTGTGTAAAATGATCTAATAGTATCATTACCTTCCTCGCTGCTAAGCTCTGTAAGTAAGACCTAGTCCACTGTTTACAGGGCAGCCATTAAAGACATTTCCCTCCTACATCCTTTTAATTATGCCCTTTTAATTAACCCAACTGTGAGCTGCTCATCCACCTGCTGGGCTTTATCCATTAAGCTGATGTTTGTTTTGTATTAAACTCGGGGTTTAGACCAAAAAAAAAATCGCCACAATAGCTAAACCGCTCTTCAACCTCCTCGCTGCAGCTCAATTATTCTGCTCAATTAGTCAATCTGATCTGCATTTTCCCATCAGGTTTCCATCTTTGAGGAGAAATATGGCCTCTGAGTGGTCAATACGCTGCTCATTCATCAGCCAGCGGCCTGTCCATTTAAGGAAATGAGAAAAGGCCAGACAAACACACGGACCAGATGTGGCCGAGTTCATCAGGTACTTTCACACTAATTGAATTTATCCCATACAGCCTCTGAGTGGGATTAGGCAGATCATACACACATTGTTATCAGCTTGTTTTCACACCGTAGTTGGGATGGTTCTAAGTGAGCCAGATGAAGCGCTGCAAGCATCAGAGTATTTTCCTGAGCGTGATTGAGCCAGCGGAGAGAAAATGTTGTGATAGATCTTCTTTAGGTTAATGACTTTTCTGAGGGTTCTTTTTTTTCCACTGCTTTTGTGGAGTGCTGTGAAAGAAATCTCTAACTTATTAGGCTTTTTTTAAACCAGCACCCAATCGCTTGTTTATGGAAAATCATTTTCTAGTCGTATGCCGAAGGACAGCTCAGTCTGTTCCCCAATTCCTCACCTCCGTCTACCATCAGCTAGAAATTCAGGAGATGGCCGCTGTCTGTACTTATGGGAAATAATAGCAATGCACTGCTCCATAGAATATGAAAAGCAAACAGGGAGAAGGTGACTTTGTACAGCAATTAGGATGATTTCCTTCTGGGCTATGTATCAAGCTGACACAAGCATTACTGTATACGATTCTCAATTTCCATTCGATGCCAATAGAGTAGATCTGTGCTTTGCACTAGTATACTAGTATGGCATTTTGGATTACAGTCTCAAGGCTGACTGTGACTAGCTGGTCACAAATATTTCTATTCTATGATGTAAATAATTGCCCTCACCTTTTTAAAGAACTGGATAAATGTCTAAATATCAGAATGTTTTAGGTTTATTTGTGTACTTTTTTTCCAAATAGTATTGGGTAATACAAATACCTACATTCTCATGAAGTAATATCATTTATTAATGTATTACCTTTTGTATCAAAGTGGTTTTGTCATAACAAAAAGAAAACAATTAACATATTAGGCTACCATCAAGTGTTGACTGAAGTGGCCCGATGCGGCCCATCCTTCGCGCTCTCCACACGTGTCTCGCAGAGGGGACATACAGCTGGGTCACCTGGAGAGGAAACGGAGGCAAGGAATGAACATGTCACTTTTTAGAGCCCCAAATCTCAAAATAACATCCTTAAAACAAACTCAGAGGCTTCTTTTAAATAACCCCTTAACTTTTCTGAACCTCTCCACTCACTTGTTGCTTTAAGATATTTGCTTACCTTTGCTGTTTTCTGTTGTAGTATTTATTGCTAATTTATACTGCTTGTGGTTATTTCAAAGGATCCACATTGTTCATTCTAGTGTGTGCTTTACAGTTTGCAAATTTCTATTAGTACTTGGGCACTCATTGACTGAAGCTTTGTAAATACAGCTCAATAATATCAAATGTTTTATTCACAGACACTTTATTTTACAATAAGGCTGAAATCTGACATGATATAATATACAATAACAAACAAATACAAAATCTAAACAGCAGTGATGACCATGAAAGTACCTTATCTGCTCGGATGTTGACCTCTTCAGAGAGCCAGTGACCTTCTGGACAGAAGGGTCGCCTAATGTCGCGAGCTTTCACCATCTTCACCAAGTTAGTGATGACCTGGGTAGTAGATCAAACACACGGACAGGAACGCCCATACATTAACATCTCTAATCCCTCAATCCACTTCATTGCAAGATAAAGAAAATGCACATTTAAAAGTGGTGAACACAACACTGATGGAGGTTTTTCTGTGTATGGGCTGTCTAACAGGATGAGATGCCTTCGCTTAGAGAGAGGGGGGAAAAAAAGCAATTTGAGAATTCAGCCATTAGTGCGCCATTTATGGGGAGTATAAAAGAAAAACGACCTGTGCCGTCCCTCAATGTCCAGCCCTGTTAATTACTGGCGAGGTCTGCTGACATCAGCCATCAGACAGAAAATGCAAAAGATAAGACAGCATTGGTTCACAGCACCACAAGCAGCAGTGCTGCTCTCGCCTGCCCTGCACAAGGCTCGTGGCTATAATAATATTTCATATTGATGCAATGTTCTGACTTTGAACATGCACAGAGGCACTGCAGGTGACCAGCAATATACTGCAGGCTACACTGACACTCTGAAGTCATTGTGAGTATGTGTTTTTTCTCAACTTCTTGTCACTTAACCACGCTCCAAAAAGCAAACCAAATATTCAAATCTGTGATATGATCAATGGAAAAGCATTCTCTAAAGAAATAGTTTTTTTGTGTCATCTACCTGCCTTAATTTTCTAAAATGTTCTCATTCAGGCTTTCAGTTATTGGGTCGCATCTTTACAGGACAAACTTTAAGCCTGGATACGTCTGGATACAGTTGCCTCTGCTGTTGCTAGGGCGAGTCGCCATCAGACAGCTGCTATATAACCTCATGCATGTCACTGCATGAGATTCGTTAAGGGAGCTGTTATGTCTGCCAATAACAGTTACAGCCAGTCCATTTCCATATAATACCCAGGCTAGATTATATCAATCGAAATGTTCTTTTCTAAAGCACGTCATTTTCATAGAGTGACAATCAATCTCGGCCAATCACTGCGAGGCAACCAGAGTACGCAATAATGGCAAGTGCAAAATGCTGTAAAAGGCGCGTGGCGATGGGTTTGGAGCAGGCCTACCCCCTGACTCTGGGAATGAATAAGCATTCCTTAATTAGCCCATCGGGTTAAGTGCAAGCCTTAATGGGCCTTTCCCAAACTCCAGCGTGACATCGTTCTCCAAACATGGCCAAGAAGAAAGTTCCATTAGCAATATTAATACAAGCTTAGTTGATCATTTTCATTCAATTAACTTCTTTCAATTAAATAGATAGCTCGACAATGGAGGTGATAAAAGATGGGGAGGGACGGCTGATGACACGAACCAAACATTAGCGTGTTAGGGGTCAGCGGCGTTAAACCGACTGTAAATCCCACCGTTCAATTTGGAAAATGCATTTCCCCTGCTCCCCACTTCTTTAATGGGTCGTTTTAGCTGACAAGAGGCCTTTGAGCAGATCTTTTATGAAAATTCCCGACGTGCTCCTCGCGTATTTGCCACCTTTCACAGAACTTCAGTGTTTCTTCTGTCAAAGACTAGCAGCCAAGAACAAAGTCGCTTAATTACTGGTTCCCTGATAGAGAATGGAGGGAAGGGAAGAGGAGAAATGAAAGGGAGATGCAGAATGAGAAAGAGGCGAGGAGAATGAAGTTAACACTGTTTTCTGCCTCATTTGTTCTGGGTAAATAACCAATGGATGACCTCCATGGCAGCGCTCCACCTTGTCTTTGCCTGCTCATGCACACATGCTTGATTTCCACAAACACAGACAAGCATTAGGCCACTTTGCTTCAGTGCACAGAAAGGCCACACAAGACTCTTCCTTAATGTGTCACGCTGTTAGGCATCAATGGAAAAGCAGGTAACAAATCTTGAATTACTATCACGAGACATGAGACTGTGAAAAATACATCAATGTGTTCACTGAGAGACATATATAATTAAACTGAAAAAAGCAAACTCTTATTTAAGAACTGCTTACTGTTTTAAGCTTGATTTATAACAGGTGATGACAGCACTCTAAATGTGGAGGCAGTCTTTTTTCCATCATGCTCTAATTGTTTAGCATGTTTGTTGTGTGATTGACTGCGTAAGACTCACATGGTGAAATCTTCCTGTTGTTCTTTAGTAAATGTTGGCTTTTAATGCAATACAAAACTATTCTTTCTGTCTCTCACCACTGTGGCTACCATCTCACTACTCAAAAGCAACAACTTTGCTTCTCACATCATCTATTGCACAGAGTTGTTTGAGTTGACAAAGCGCGCGAGTGTGTGCACACACATTAGCAGTACGGCCTCTCGATCCCTCCCACTTTACTTCCCGTGCTGTATTTAAAGACTGTGGGAAAGTGAGAGAGGTAATAAATCAGGGAAGCACTTTGTGGGAAATGTATCTGCCACAATTTTGCACAATGAATAACATTCCTATGGAAAATAAGATTATTCATTCATCCAAGTTACATATCTTCAGGAACAATTATTGTTACTTTCTGTATTGGACTAAAGAAAAGGAAATACACCTGCATGGCAGGCTGAGCACATTATTTGACAAATATATAATGTTTAATGGATAACTTTACATACCTTGAAGAGCTGTACCCAGCGTTTCTGTTCAGCCTGAATGCGCTGCTGCACCTCAGTGTTTGTCTTTACACCCACACTGCGGAAGGCAGCCATGTACTCTTCGCGGTGCTCTGTTTTGGTCTCTGGGTAGGCCAGCTTGATGATGCCCAGGCACGCGTCCCTCAGACAGCGAGACAGAGTCACCAGCTCTGACAGCGTGAAGGGCATCATGGAGGACTGCGTCTGACCTGTTGAGAGGGAGAATGGATTCACTGTCTTTTACAGATATTGATTTTCACATTTACATGGCGACGAGGCGGTGTGAGACTGCTAAAAAAAACAACAGATAATATATTATTTTGCTAAGACCAACAAAATGAGGGAGACAGGAGATGACGGACGAGTATGTCTAAACGATTATCAGCTCCAATTAGACATACATAACAATGTCCAGCAGCAACATAACATTTTCACATACGGTGTTTTAATTTTCAAAAAAAGCAACATTAGGGAACATACCATTAAAAAGTCTACTACCTTCCATTTCATGACCGAAAAACTCGCTGTCGTGCACGGAGATGAGCGAGTGGCTAAAGAGAGAGCTGAAGAGATAGAAGAGGGGAATGATGCGGTTGGAGTCCTCAAACGACATGGGAGACCCTCGTGAGATCAGCTGTAGCAGCGGCACCATGGAGCTGAGGGGGCAGGAGACCAAGCATGAGGAACACACTGCACATGAACAAGCCTGAAACATGAATGTACCAGAC
>JBAJHX010000046.1:12890773-12902832 GCA_037176925.1 Amniataba percoides | reverse complement strand
TAAGATGTTAAATTTTAATAATAAAATTAATCAATCCACTCTTTAACTGAAAATGTGACAGCCTGACATAGAATTGACAAGAAATGGGGGGGATTAAGATGAAGTATGATATGAAATACAAGTGTTCAGTATTTAGAGTGCACGATCAGCTTCGCTACGCCATCAGGAAACTTGACCAGGTAAACATCAGTGAGTTATATGTAGTTATGTAACTGAGATATTTAACAAGTTGAAAAGGCTCAATGTCAATGTGGTACTTGACATATTTTCATTTTATTTATTTAAAAATGTGGCCTGTATTGTGCCTATATCTGTCCAGGTTTAGGCTACCACTGTCTGCACATAAGACTGAAAACCACAGTAAACTGTTTTTATTTATCATACCGACATAGATATACACACTATTCTTTGGGGTGTTTAAGCTGTGCTTTAAAGGTAGTACACTTTATTTAATATGTTTACCCACATCAGTAATAGAACATAAACATCAGCATAAGAGTGGCATCTATCATACCTACAGAAGAAAAATAGCATGAGCATAACGTGACATGCACCGGACAAATGTTTTTTTTTGTTACTTAAGCGCAGCAGTCATGACAAACCCAAGGAAAAAATTACAGGAAGGGGTGCACTGATCTGGCTCCAGATAAAGATTCTGACATCTAATCTCAGGGTATCTGTCAATGCCAATTCTGTGTGTGCGGACATGTCTATGTGTATTTATCATACCTGCATGGGAGGTGGATGGATGCCAGTGTCATCGTCGTCCTCTGAGTCGCTGCCGACTTCAGGCCTGCTGCTGCTCTCTGACACTGGCAGCAGCGGCAGCAGAGTCTGCAGAGCCCGAAGGTACAGCAGGAGACCCTCCTCTGATAGTGAGCCTGCCAACACACAGCCAACACCATTACTGTGCACGCCACCATATCTTCATCTCTATAAATCAGTCAAGAGTTTATGCATCAAACAAGCCATATAGTATATATGCAGAGAGTGCGCAGCACAAACACTGGCCTGTGTGCACACCTCCAAACTGTGGCACCCACCTAAGCAGTTCTCCCCTGTGCAGAGGACAAAGTAAAACACCCATGGTGCTTGGCTCTGTGGTGCTGAGGAGGAGCCGATGGTGTCCCGGAGGGAGCTCAGGAAGGCCTCGAATGGGAATGAGAGACGGCAGTCGGACAGTGCAGGGATAAAGAAGTGAAAGATCTGCTCGGTGAACGGTGCAGAGATAAACTCCTCAGTAAAGGCTGAAAATACAAACTGCCTGTAAGATAAACAAACATCAAACAAGTTAACACACTGCATAAAAAAGGCAACATGATATTAAAAACAAAAAGAAAATACTGTATGTTCATACAGACATTAGTTAACAGGATGGCTTGTTCTAACATCATTCTGCTCTTTATGCTGTGTGGGTGCTCTAATATTGTGTCTCCAAACAGAGCAGCTTTGTGTGGCCCAGTCACACACATCTGGTGGGCCAAGTCAGATAATTAGCTGTTAGTCAGTGTGTACACAAGTTTCTCTCACTCCCGCCTTGCTTTTCTTCAAAGAAGAAAAGAAGTTCCCTGTCGTTTGTTATTAAGAATGTCTGAAACTGAGGGCAAACAGCCTGATATTCTGCACTCTGGCGAGCGAGCGAGTCTGGGGGTCTTTTATGGCTCGTTGTAAATTGGTCTCTGAAGCAATTACTGCTACAGCGCTGACTAGAGGGGACAAAAAACTGCTGCAGTTTGTCTGATCAGTTTAATGGATGATTTTTAAAGAATTCACTAGGGACAAAGACTTTCTCAAAAAGAAGCAATTTGGGATGTCTGCAGACATCCTTATTATCCTGTTACATGCACACTTACTTGTGAGACTATTAATTGTCAAGAGGGAAAAATTGCTTTTTGGCCTTCTCCGGAGTACAGTTACCCAACAAGTTCATCAGTGCAGCTCTCCACAAAGAAGTAACGAAAAACCCGTTGCTCATGGTCACTAAAGCAGACTTTATACTTAATGCTTGTTCTACTCGTGTGGTCATTTTGAGACTCCACACTCCAAAGTAAAACACTCAGGCAACAGAGACAAAGAAAGTAGCTGAATACTTTGGGAATTCAGTTTCCTATGGCATGTTAAAACAATACTGTCGCTATATAATGCTACCTTGGTGGTTGAAGGTAGCACTAGTCACACGCATCTTTCAAACAACTTTAAAAGCATTTTGTTCACGAACAATTACTCTTCATATTCTTGTGTATGCCACTGTGAGCATGTCCCAGCAACAGTATCTGAAATTACCTCTTCATAAGTGCCAATGGCAGTACAATTTATTTTTGGTGGTGAACTAAGCAAGGGTGACCTATGAATGAATAGCTTAGGTATTACTCTGAGACTATATATCATCCATACTGATACCATTTCTCAAATAATAGTTTAAAATGGCGACCAAATTTTTGTAATTTGTCATATTTCTATTAATTTATGTAAAACTAATTTTGTAATTAAAGTTGGCACACAGATTTTACACATTGCCAAGCAACAAGCTCTGTAAAGGCCCTGATGTGACAGTAACTTCAGTCTTGTGCTGTACCTTGCGCCTGTTGTGCAGGAGGAGTAGGTAAAGTGCAGAGGTTTGAGTATGTGCTCCAACAGTGTGCTTGCTAGGGGGACAGAGGGAGCGTCACTGTACTCGAGACTGGAAGGGAGCCTGTGATTCACCAGAATATACAGCGACCTGTAGTATCCTGAAGAAAAGACACGAATAGAAAGTAAGATTAAAAAAGGATGTTAGGGAACTAATCCATTCAGTTCAAAAGCAATTAATATAATCACACACTTTAAGTACACATAAGAAGCAGTAAACCTCTCCGTTTGCAGTAACGAGTGTTGAATCACTGTGACAATTAAAGGAAGTAAGCCAGCCATTCTTGCTTTTCTCAGTGATGCACTAAATGTAACTTGACCATTAAAACAGCACCAGTTTAAGTCTCATGTATACTAAGAATGTAAAAGGAGAAGCAAGAACAACCTGCAGCATCAACTGAAGAAACATGCTCCTCATATGCTTAATATTTTTAGCTGTGAAAGTAGGGCTTGCCAGTTTGCCCAGTTAATTAGGCTTCAAGACATCTGACTGCAGTTGACATAGTGCCGAAAATTAAACAAGATGCTTTGTGTTGACGGGTATGAATAATTTTAAATAGCGCTGCTGAAATGAGTCACACCTCTTAGATAATGTAAACACCATGAGATGTACTTGACCTGTGCACAGCCCTGTATATACTCAGGTGCCAGCCACAGCAGGAACTGAACAGATAAAAGTAGTCAAACACACTTCAGACCAATTGATATTGACACGTTCACCATCTCCATACAGCCCTTGATGTTTGACAGTCTGGCCTTGAAAGGTTTATTTTCTGTCTGTGCTACAGTGGAATAAAAACACTGAACTCACCTTTCTGTACCATATAGTGCAAAATCTGCTCAATTAATGAAGCTACATAGTTAGGATCTGGAATAACGGGAAGATAGGTTTTCTCTGAAGAAAAGATTTCTAGCATCCGCATGGGAACGGCCACATTTAAACTGTCATCCTTGCAGTTCTGAAGCAGTCTGGGAAGACAAAAAGACAAATCAGTGAGACAGTGATAATAATCGCAACTTTCTTCATCCAACAGTTAAAAATATGAATACATTATTTGTTTTTGTTTGTGCTGTACCTGCAGCAGAAGCCTAAGATCCTCTTGATCTGAAACATACATGTCTGTCTCTGTGGGCCCACCAGCAGCTTAACAAACTGACTGTTGAGTTTCACCAGGTTCTGGCACAACCATATCTTTGAGAACACACAAATATAGACACAATTTGCAAAATGCACATTAGGCCTCTTGTAAATCAATTAACATCCTTAAAAGAGTATTTTTGCAAAATTATTTAAATTCTTACCAATCTCTGTGCATCCACACTCTGTCTATAAAAAAATATGAGCTGTCTTGATAAGAGGCAGAGACCAGGACCATCAAGGACATACTGAGCTCCCCCGGCCAACGTCCGGCTCACGCATTCATCAAAATTTGCCCTCTGGATGGCATACTGGAAGACAAAGTTCAAAGGTCACATATTGCAAATTCTTTGTGTGCGCAGACTTGTTTGAATACAACACTACACATCCGGAGTGCAAGTAAGAAAACAGCGCCACGTCTGAAGAAGTGTTATTACCACATAGCAAAATTTTAAGTGAATAGACAGAAAAAGGTAAAGGTGCTATTTGAGATTATGAAATGTGTCAAAGTCTGGCGCCAGTTTTTATCTGTCTCTGATGACGTACTGTATCTACTTTGTCAACACAAAGGCTATTGTCACGGTCTCGTCATGAGGACTGGATGTGTGCCTATGGTAAATATCAGCACTTTAGTAAATGACTGCACTGGAAATACTTAATTTGGTTTGCTGACAAGGTATAACAGATTGATTCATCCTTTGTTTTTAATACACAGAACTTTCATCTCCACAATTCAATAAACAAATGTTTTCATTACTCTCAAGCACTCTTCACCATCTCCTTTCCTTATAACTAAGTTTAGGTATCTGACAAAACTGAGAACTAATGAAACTATCACCAAGTCACCAAGTGTTAAACAATAACATCAGGAACGTTTTGGACCACTGACTGATGAGCTTACTAACTAGGCACATTTTGCAAATCCTTACAGTTTATCAAGCTGTATTCATGTGCAGCAGAAGTACAAACAATGCCATGTCATCAAACTTCCTGAGTTTTTTAACAATGTGAGGCAAAATCACAGATATGCATTCACGCTAGGGCCCAATCAGATTTCTGAAGCTCCATACACCAACCAACTGACTGGGCACTAATAGTCACCAAAAACACAAAATCTGCAAAACCACGAGATAGGCAGCACCATTCATGAGCTATCTGCACATTACAGTATTTCATATTTGAGTGCTGACGCACAATGTGGGCACAATAACCCTAAGTAATGCCCTAACTAACACCAACAGGCTGGAAAATTCCTTGTTCCAGCTTTTACTCCCTTTCAAACATTGTTTCAGCAACAACAGGCCATCACGATACAGATGACATTTCTGATGCCAAACTGAATATTTGAATCAGAAGTTGCAGACTTACCTGTCGTTTTAAGTCCTGGTATCCACGTATGTAGGACTGAATGATAATGGCATTCTTCAGTCGTTTTCTTTCATCCTGATTGATAAAAGAAAACAAATTACAAGAGATGAAACCAATGAGGCCAACACCTTTCCGTCACAACAACGTAATATTTTCACTTGATCTGCTTGTACATAGTAGTAGTAAGACTTGATTTAAACTGAAGAGGTGTGTCTCTATAGGGAAATAATCTAGGGTTTATTTGAACAAACTAAACAAGCACATGCAGCGGCTTTAAAGGTGTAGTCTGCAATTCTAATCCAACACATTTTGTCACATTCCCAAGTATCTCCTCACAGTCCAATAGTTGTCCATTCTGTGTGTGCACAAAAAAAATCTGGTGTTTACACACAGCCCTGGCTCTGTTGATGGGAAACAAACAGTCACAATTTGGACAACAGCAAAGTTGGCTGCAGGATCATTTATGTTTATTGTGAATATTCGCCTGTCGATCTGTCTCCTGAGAGTGGCAGTCTCATAACTGGTGTGAAAATCAATAAATATTTACTGTATCTTGTGAGTAAAACATTTGCTGAATTAATCTGGCTTACTTTAGCGGTATGATCCCAAAATAAACAGATTTTTGATTTAATCACAGATTTCTGTGATTTAATTGCAGTAGAAGTATCACAAGGATGCTGAAAAAAACTACATTGTGATGTCAATTTGTAAAAAGTCAGAATTCATGCTTTGACGGATTGTCAGTGAAATGACAAGCAAGCAACTTTTAAAGTTATTGTTAACTGAATTAAGATTGGATCGATCAGGCTCTCTTGAATCGCAGACTTCCCCGTTTTTCATGAGCAGTTTGTAAACAATAAAAATACTACAGGGTCAAAATCACCTCTCTTTTTCTTCTTTCCTCTTGAGTGCGGTGCAGCAGAGATGCTTTCTCTTCCTGGAAAGAAACACAGGAGAACTTTTAGAGAAGAAGTTCAAACAATAACACAATTTCTGACTCTTTCAAAGCACAGATGTGGTAGAAACTAGACCAACCAAAAAAACCAACAAATACATAGTCACTGGTTTGTTTGTTTGTTGGTCTGTTTCACCTTTCTTACCTTTTTACTCGCTCCTCCAAGTGACACCTTGGGTCTTGTCTTGAAATCTCCCTCAAAGCTAAACATTGTTAGATTTTTCCCATGGACTGAGTTCAAACGTTGCCACAGGTTTCTGAAAGAGAAAAGGACAAAACAACTTAGATACCTTATATCATATCATACAAACCAACACTGAAACAAGGCACGAATGAAACCAAAACAAAAACGACTTGGCTCAGACTTACAAATATTAAGTAATGGATTACACAAATATAAGAGCAAGCTTCTCACACAATAAAACAAAGCAAATAATAACAGTTCATGTGGGAAACTTCTGAACTACAACACAGGATGTCATCTTTAGTTACCAACCAGACTGACAGCTTCACTTTGGCAGCAACAATAGTTAGCTAGCCGGTTAACTTAGCTAGCTAATGACTCAGCAGCTGTCAGGCGATAAAAAACTGCCGGTCACCTTTACTGACTCCATGCAGCTTATGAGGGGAATAACTACTCAACATTTATTGATGCCACGTCGCGGTTCTGGGTCGTACATTTGTGGGCGACGTGATTTTGTTGACGTTAGCACTGCAGCTAGTTAGCAGGGCAGCTAAGCAGTCAGAGAGGCTAACTTTCCGGGGGGAGGGTTTTCCTCATCTTAACCGCATCTTTTTCTGGCGTCGCTCGTATTACAGGAGAATTTGAGCAGTTTTACCTTTTTGGATAAAGGAGTCAGACAGATAGATTGACTCTGGGAAGGTAGTTTTAGGTCAGTCCAAACGTCAAGTCTTCTCTTACTTCTCCCTCTCTCTCTTTCTAGAAATCAACACAACACAGAGAACAGCGAACCGCACTGCTTCCGGTTCCTGACATATCAAGGAGCTGATTGGACGACACACATGCCAATAATGTCTAAAGAGGCTTAAACCCGCCCCCCATCTAGATTCATTGAGAAGGTTCTATCACTGCGTGCTGTTGTTTACATTTATTTATTGTTTATTATATATTCAAAGATTACATATGGACTCCATATTAAGTTTATTTCTTTATTTGATTATAGTTACGCTGTGTACATAATCTTATAGAGGTTTGTTAGTTTATTTTGTTGATAAAGGTGTTTTTTCTGCAATAATACACCCTTGCAGCTAGTATGTGTCTCCTTGAAGGTGTCAGTTTATAAGGTGCACCATTGAAAATGAATGGACAGACTGTTTCCACCACTTTTGTCTACATGTTATCGGGTCACTATCTGTGCAAATGCTGCCTCTCATGTGTCTGTGTGGCCTGCCCTCCTCCAGGTCACAGCGCTTTGTCCTCCCAGATGCAACCTCTTCAGTTCCTTTACAATCTGTGTCTTTTTTATCAAATCTTAACACTGCGATGTCAATGTGGATTTTTTTCCCCCTGCACATTCAAAATCTGTTGCATGACTGTCCCTGCTAAGAAAGGGATCCCTTCTCACTTGCTTTTCCTGATGATTTTCTCTTTTTCCCCCAGTAAAAGGGGAGTTTTTCCTCAACCAAATGTAGGGTTTTTGACAAAGGGTGTTCTTTTTATACAGAATCTAAAGCCCCCTGAGGCAAACTGTGATTTGTGATTTTGGGCTGTATAGATTTAAATTATATGTTTATTAGTGAGCCTCTTGAATAATATTCTAAGACCCAGGACCCCACTGACAGTAACTCTATACCCACCACCCCCATATGTTACGTTAATATACAGTCTAAGTTAACTTCTATTATGACACATTTTTTTGGACCTCATCTTTAATCTATTTCTTATTCCTTCACTTTTTTACTGGGAACCTCTGCACTTCTTGGAAAATATCTGTGCACAATCTGCACAGTTCTTCCATTTAAATAACAGTCTATATAGTGTCTTTATCTTTGTGTTTATAATATCTTTTTATTGTATATTTTAGCTTCAATCTAAGCTTCTGACTTTCAGTATTTGCTTTTACCATTTCTTATATTTTTCTACTATTGTTATGCAGCGACATACCAAGACAAATTCCTAATATGTGAAAACCTGCAAGGCAAGAAATCTGATTCTGATAATCACCCATATCTTTATACTCGGTGACACAGTATATTCAGTCATCTTTTATTGACACAAGTATGGTCTTTCACATGACCCTCTTTACACAGCTGACCTGTATTACAAAAAATCTAGTGAATAAATACTTGAATAAGAAAAAGAAGTAAAATCATATCAAGATGTAACTAAACTATTTCATTTAGTCACCATTTAATCAGTATCACACAGTAGATGGGATTGTCTGGTTGTCATAGAGCTGTCAGATGTTTCAAATTATAGGACTTTTCATCCATGTTGACTTTAAGTTTAAACTGAATGTATCTTCTTACACCTAAATGTATGTTTAAATTGCCTGTTAAGCTACCACCAACATGGACAAGAAAGCTATACTTTGCTGTAAATGCAGAGGAGTAGCAATATTCATCTTATCTATGTGACCATACATTCTCTCAATTATTGATGCATATTTAAGCACAAATAAGTAAACAAGTCAAACCAACAATAACATATATAACCCAAACAAGAGCTGCTCACCAACATGGAACAAAAAATATGTGTTCTGTGTCATGTGGTTCATATAAGTTTCTATATAAAGGGAGTTTCTGCAGTGATATGGATATTTTATTTTGTTTTTACAGAAAATCTCCAATGTGTGTGGATGTTCATGTCCTCAGTGTCTTTAATTAAATGTGGTGCACCTCCAGGCTCATTCATTGGACCAACTACAGTTTAGCAATGCTGATCACACCTACTTTTGCCTTTCAGTCCGTCCATGAAAAGTTGGACTCTGCATAACTGTCTGACCAGTGTTATATTTTCAATGCCCTCTATAAGATTTAGAACCCTTGTATAGTGGGATTGCCAAGCTGAAGAAATACCTTACTGCATTTCCCCTGTTTAACTTTCTTTTCCCATGTTGTTTGTTCATTTTAGAATTGATTTTATCCTTCTGAGCTTTTCAGCCCTTATGAGCTGCACAGAGCTGGAGGCCCTGGATGAAAGAGAAAAGATCTGCCTAAGTCAACTCTGGAAGGTTCAGTCAGTGTCATTACTATCCGGCCTTTTTAATTCTTTAATTTGATTTACTGTGTATTCTGATTTGTCATCAAATTTATCTATTTCTATTGTTGTTATGTTTTGTCCATAGAAATGAACATTGTGATGTTATATTATGAAGGCATCACTGACATTATGGTAATCTGTAATCTCTCAATCTGCCTTGACATTGAAGGTAAGGAAGGCTTTACTTCATCATATTCATCAGATTTTACACACACATACAAACTATTGTTCACTAATACAGCTGCCCCACAAAGAAAACAAAACTCTTCAGTACAACTGCTATTAAAAACTGACATCTGTTTTAAGCCAAGAGAAATAAAAATGATCAGCTTCACTCCAGACTTTGTTCCCCTTCATCAGCCACACAGCACTGTCAGTGAAATTATGTTTCCTGAGCAAGAAGCTCCCCTGAACACTGACTGAAGTGCCACCAAACTGGAGTCCTTTTTAAAATCTAAATGCACCTGCTTGTACATGTCTGTGTTTAGTTTGGTGCATCAGCTTCTCTAAAATAAAAAAATCAGCTCTGTTAATAATTCCTGTTATGTTGCATTCACAGGAACCTAAAAAATAAGATTTTTGTTAAAATGTCTGAGATCCAGAAGTGTAAACATAATAGTCCTGCCATGCTGGTTCTTTTGCATATAGTAGAAAAATGCCATTTCAGAAATTAAATTAGTGTTTCAATATATAAATTAAAGTTATTTATTTAATTACTTGCTTACTTATTGTGTTTGTGTGAATTAAAGACCATATCATAAATAAATATGCTTCATATATTTGATGTAATAGATTGTATACAAATATCATTATTGTTATTAATAATAATAATATTAAAATTACTAATGCACTCTTTACATTTAAGTCAACAACTGTCAACTGTCTGAACGAATAAAGGCTTTAAAAGCATGAGGCACATGCAGATGGTTTCATCAATAAGATGTGATCGGGCCTGTGCAGGCTCATGTTGAAGTCCTCTTCATTCAAAGTGTATTGGTGACACATCTGAGACAGATCAAGCAGAAATATCGAATTTCATGAAGAGTTTGAGCTTCAGATGTTTTCTCTCTCTCTTTCTCTTTGCTGTAATTACAGACACTGACACTGAGCTTTTTTTCTTTTCCTGAACAGAAAGCAGCAGCATGTTTCTAAAAGCAGTTTCACACATTTCAGGCATTTATCGCATTAAAAGAGACAGGTCCCTTTAAATTGCCTTTTCATAATGATCACATTTGCCGAGGGTAATTAATATATAAAATATCCCGATTTGTCACTTTGATTTGTATTTCAGTTAATTGTGAAAGTAATTACAGAGCAAATTAACAGCTTTCAGGAAACACCGAGGTTTTAGGGTCCGGTTCCATCCTGGGTGTGCCTTATTAATTTTCTCTCCCTTAGATGTGATGAAAAGGAGCGATAAATCTGGGTGATCGGTGAGGGCCAATACTAAATGGCTCCATATTTCACCGCTGCTTTAATAGAAATATTCATGCCGGGCCCCCTTAATGAAATTAAACCCTGCTGTGGGGACGAGGCGCAGCTCGGCCGTGTGCGCCTGTTTGAATAATCACGCAGAGGAGCTGAGAAAATGCGCCTAATCGATGAGAGACGTGCAAAACAAGACCTCCAAAACTCACATTCTGCCACACGTACAGAGGTGAAGATGTTTATTTAGCCCTTTACAATATGATCATAATCATTTCCAAGCAGATTTCCACTCACATTCATGCGCACTCGAGGCTTTGGAGGTGCCCAAATTATTATTTTTGATCATTGTAATTGAGAGGGCAGATAAAAGTGAGCAGAAATATATTTATGTTAAAGCAAAACTCATCCCTTATATATTTCGGTACATTTATCAAAGTGCATTAAGTGGAGATCCCTGTTTTTAATCATTTGTTGGGACTATTTCGTGTCCATTTCCCCCTTAGAAAAATAAGCTGTCAAAGGTAGATGAGTGAAGTGAAGATCTCTCTCTCTTTTTCCTCTCTTTCTATTTTTTTCCCACCTTTCCGTGCAGGCCCACATCAATCTCCCCGTTATCATTCTGTAATTGGTCATGATCATCAAGGTCCGCGATTAAATGGCGATCCTTTACTCGAAAACTACACGGTGACTTGTTGATTTCCCCCGAGCAAATAAACGTCCCGGGGGCGAGCTCGGCTGATGAATTGACAAAAACTAATCAGCTTTATTGGTAGACAGGTTAAGGGCAACCGGGTGTCAATAATTCTCATTTTGACCTCCTCTTCCATTAACTTTAAGTGGCTTATTAGACCCAAGTCACCCGTAGCCACGGGCCTATTATCCCCATCTCTCTGCTCATCACACTTTCAGGCTTTCAATTACAAATCTCTTCTTTTTTTCTTCTCCTGCTGCTGCTGAATTTGACTTATTTTGACAGCTCCTCAAAGCTTTTCTGGCAAGTGAAGGGAAAAAAAAACACCCAGTCGCTTGTCTCCTGCAGGATTTTTGATGTTGCAAGAAAAATCATATTTCCAGGATTAAAGGGCCAAAAAGTGTTGTTGTTTTTTTTTTTTAAAAAAGAGGGGAAACGTTGTTTTATAATGTGAGCAAAGGTTCTGAAAAACAAAACCTCGCTTGCTGATGGAGGCTGGAGGGTTTCACCTCATCAATTTGGCTGCACGGCTCCATTAGAGAAGGCCAGTCTGTCACCTTCAGCGACAGAAGGAGGGCTTTTACTGAAATTTCCCTGTTGGCCTCACATACACACACACACACACACA
>JBAJHX010000046.1:12856843-12889581 GCA_037176925.1 Amniataba percoides | reverse complement strand
CCCCGAAGGCGCAGACCTCCCCGCTGGCTCTCGTGACCTCCCTGTCCTCCTCCACGAACACCTCCACCTCCTCGTCCGGAGCCGCGGAGCTGAGCGCCGGCGCGGACTCGCTGCGCGCAGAGACTCCGTCCCCTCCGCGGATCTCCACCTGCGGCTTGATCCCCAAACCGGGCTTCCTCAGCAGCCCGCACGGCATGGTCGGATTACACCCGCAGAGCACGGCGGGCATCCCCGCGCAGGCCCTGTACGGACACCCCATGTACACCTACTCCGCGGCCGCGCTCGCGGGCCAGCACCCCGCCCTGTCCTACTCGTACCCGCACGGCTCCCACCACCACCACCACGCCGCAGACCCCATCAAGCTGACGGCCAGCACCTTCCAGCTGGACCACTGGCTCCGGGTGTCCACAGCCGGGATGATGCTGCCCAAAATGTCTGACTTTAATTGTAAGTGGATGCTTCTCTGCAGCATGTTGTTTTTATTTTATTTGCTGCAAATCAATCTGCAAAAATTATTCAGTGTTGATGTAAAAATATCTACTCAAAAAGTTTCATGTGTTATAATTAATAATAATCAGTACTATATAGCTATAAAAAATAATATAATGCAGGCCTGGTGCTGCTTCAAGACAGCTTTTGTTGATAAAATAATATTTTCCTTAAAAAAAAGTCTTTTTTTTTAGATTTCCACTCTTCCACTTCCACTCTCTCCACTCTTACCCTCAGACACTATGAGAGTCTGGACGAAGGGGCTGTCACAGAGAGATGATTTTTCTAAGAGGAACTAAAATGGACAGATAATGGACAGTGGGAAAGTGGCAGAAGGGTGCGAAACCCACAGGCGACATGCTATTTGCTCACCAGATACTGCCTTTTTGTTTCTGCTCGTTCTGACAGATTTGTTCAAAACGGAGGGGCAAATCGCTCCCTTCTGTGGAAATATTCAATATGTGGACGAGCAGGCAGCGCAGAGAAAGATTTCACTGCACCACAACAGAGGAGAGCTGTGAAATATGAACGATTTGAAAGACTAATCCTCAAAACATTACATTTATTATATTATTCCACTATCAGGCATAAGCAGGCTGTTCGTTTTGGACAATCATCTCTCTCATTTAGATCTACTTCTGGCAAGCATGTATTGAAAAAAAAAGAGTGTGTTATTGTTGAGATGTGTGGAACTGACTTTGCTTTTATTGTTGCAGCTCAGGCGCAGTCCAACCTGCTTGGCAAGTGCAGGAGACCCAGAACAGCATTCACAAGTCAGCAGCTGCTGGAGCTGGAGCATCAGTTCAAACTGAATAAGTACCTGTCACGACCGAAGCGCTTTGAAGTGGCCACGTCCCTCATGCTGACAGAAACTCAGGTAATAAACACACCTCTGAGCGTTTTGGTGAAGGCGACAAAAACAGGAAGCAAAGTTTTATTTATTTATTTATCATTTATAAGCTGAGGGTATCACTTTATAGAAATAATTACGATGCCATCTCAACCCTTTTCAACCTGATGCACCTCAATGTTTTAGTTTTTTCAACTTCAAAAATAAATTTTCATGGGCAGATGGCAAATATGTCAACCCATTAATATTTTGTTATCATTTGAAGAAAGGTTTTAAGATAATAAAACACTAGATTAAATCACGTTTTTTAAGACGTGTTTTCAGTGTTGGATAATTGTGACCTGGTGGAGGTCAGTGCCAGGCGCGCTGGTCACCTTTACGCAATCTTTACGCACAGTTACGCACAGGTGGCTCCCTTCTTTTCTCCCCCTCCGCGAGTTCAAACCAATAAAACTAAACTATGTCTGCCTTCCTCAGGTGAAAATCTGGTTCCAGAACAGACGCATGAAGTGGAAGAGAAGCAAGAAGGCCAAAGAGCAGGCCGCCCAGGAGGCCGAGAAGCAGAAAGGCGGCAAGAGCGGCCAGGAGAAAGCTGACGGACTCGAACAGACGGACTATAGCAGCAAGACGGACTCAAAAAACGGCAGAATCAGAGACTTCAGGGACAGTGACGACGAGGAGGACGACAATTTCCTGTACAACTCGTCGGACTGCTCCTCGGAGGACGAGAGGAATCACACCAGCGACATCAGCCCGCAGCCCTGAAGGGAGGCTGAAGGTGGCTCCATTTCTTTAAGACTGTGTGTGTGTGTGTGTGTGTGCAGCTGCATGTAATCCAACCTCTAAATCACCTACATGGACTCAATGGTCACAAAAAAAAAGAATCAAATTTATGGCAGAATTAGATAATCCTGGTGCCATGAACGAGCAATAATAAAAAAAGGATTTAAAATTTAATAACACACATTGTTCAGCTCTCAACTAAACTGTGACATTTTGCATGGTTTATATGCAAAAAAAAGAAAAGCTGTAAACTTTGCAACCTTTCTCCCGTGCTGTGATGTCAGCAGTAACCTGTCAGTAACATCCTGTAAGCCACACTGCAGTAAATATTTCCTTTTTTAATTTTTGTTCTTTGTGGTGTTTCACATCCGCAGCGAGTCAAAAATGGAAAAAAAAAATGTTATGTTTATTTTTCTATACTGTATTTATAAAAATGGTCATACCAGTGCATGCTAAATTATTGTTTGGTGCCTCTCTTGGTGCAAACAATGTGAAATAATAAAAAAAAGTTTTTTATATAAAACTCAGTTGGCATTTTGCGCACAAGTGTGTTTTTTCCCCCCCTTAAATTACAGTCCCTTGATTTATGATCCCTTTGCAGGCTTTGGGCTCGGATGCGGACAGAGGCTTGTGTTTTTCTCCTTGCTCTGACAGCTCGGGTCATGGGAATTACTGTTAATAGCGCTGTCGGATCCGTGCAAACGTGCAGCGAGAGCAAACAGCGAGTAGGCGGTCAGACGGAGGAAACATTTCACACCACACTAGCAATGGGCCCGCGTTAATAAAGACTTTTAAACGGCGTGTCCGGCGACAACCTGGCCGCAAAGGCACCACTTTCAGGGCCGAAATCAAATTGAACTCATTTAAGGTTGAAAAAATGCAAATGAACTCTTTTCATTGTTGGACTTTTTTTTTTGAACATTTATCTTAAAAATAATAATTCAAATATAGCTTTATTAAGTTTTATTTGCATCCTTTATGATATATGTTTGTGGCAGCCCTGTAGTTTTTACTATAGTTTGTATTATTTTTATTTGAGAAAAAGGATTAAAATGTTCTCCTCTTGATTTTAATTCAGGTATGGGCAAATGTTAATGTTAAAATGTTAAAAAAAAGTGGATTTCGTCAAATGCACACAAAACCAATTCTCCTTAACATGAAGTTATTCAGGGTATGTTTCATCCAATATGATCTTCTGTCAGTGTACAGTGTTTTATTTTACAATCTTCTGTGACTGTGCTGTGGTTCCAGTTTAATCATCTATCTGTGGTCACACCGTGCCATCAGCTGCTTTAAAATGCTCTGCCTTGTCATCGCTCCCGCAGTGGTCAGCCTTCAACCGCACAGCAGCAGCAGACTGATTATGTGCCATTTGCAACAGGATTACTTAGGGATCTGTTGGTTATCTTCAGGTGTTTGCTCTAGCTTTAGCAGACTGAATCAAAGTTCAGCCCAGGGTCAAGCCCAGCTGAAGCACACCAGGTAAAAGCTGGTGGCAACTCTCTGGCTGCAGACAATGGCCCGGTGTATGTGCTGCACAGTGAGCCTATTGATCCCACTATCCCCACCTTTTAACCCAGTCATTTATCTGAAAAACACACTGATAGTCAAGTTTAAAGTGTATTTGTCTTTGCATCAATGGGGGGAGTTGGGGGGGTGCTTTTTGTCATCAAAAAACAGCATGTGAAATGTGATTAAACCAAGCCTGCGCTCCCTCCAACATGAGATCACAGTGTGGTTTGTGCACCAGCGACTGACATTTCCTCTGGTTGACCTCGGTGGCCCATTTCTGACCTCGGGCCACGCTCCGGGCCTCAGATTGATACAGGCCACGCTGGCCGATGGAGCTAATTAATAGGAGCAAGTATCAAATGTAACAGAATGACTATGCTATGTTAACCACGCGGGCAGATACCGGTGTCAGCGAGCAAATAGAAAAGGCTAGACTGGAGGCCCCCGGGTCATTTCATCTGAGCATGCAAACACTGAATGAACGACACCAGCACCCCCCCCTCCTTACCCCTCCCTCCTCGCTGCTCTTGTTTATGTCACACTCACGGCAGCCAAGTGGAAATATCAACAGAAGAAAGGAACAACATACGAATGTGCACTAATCAGCTGCTTCTGAGGTTGAGAAAGACTTTATTACGGCGTGCTTTATTTTGTGTAAGAGTGTAAATAGACTCAGTAAAGCCCAGAAGAATAGCTCCAGGTGTCTGAAATTAACAATATTAAGTCTTGCTGCTCACTGCCTCCACGAGAGTGATCTCAGAAAAGAAGAAAAGAAACATTAAATGCATAGAAAAAGAAGAAATTAGTAGCTTTGCGAGAAAACCTTATTTTCCCCCCTCTTTCTACAAAAGGAATCAAAGCTTTAGAAAAGATGTCTGATTTATTGAGACTTTGATGACTAATGTTTAACAAATTGTATATACATTTCTTACACTCCAGTGCCTACATATTTTGTCCCTGTTGTATTAACACATGTACAAGCACCATCATGGACAAAGTATTTGACAAGTAAAACATAAAAAAATATCCCGGGTCTTGCTATCAGTCTGTCATTAAGTAAAATGTGAAGTGACCTTTTACTTCAGAATAATAAAACCGATACACACCATGATAAATTAATACACATAGTGCTAAGACAGCTGTGTCTCTTAAGGCACCAGATTTAGAATTCTTCATGGTAAGAATTATATACAAAAAAACACATTTATTCTCTTTAAAGAAAGAGTGGATTGTTTGTAAGAAGAGACAATTCCCACCAACAAGCCCTCCTCTGTTCCATGGTTTTGTTGCGCACTGCTGTTGGGTCTCTGGTGTGTGTGGTTGTGTGTGTTTTACAGTTTGAGCTTGGCCTCTTTGGCCTCCATGGCTTTGGTGGCGACCTGGGCGCGCTCTGACAGCATGGCTGCTTGCTCAGCTGGTCCCTGCGACGAGGCATTCTTCAGCAGAAAGTGACTGATGAACAGCTTCAAGCCCTCCCGCAGCATTCCTAGCTTGGGGATTCCTGAAATCCTGGAGGATGGGAAACAATGAGGGACATTGATTTCAGATGTACACCTGGTGTGCAGCAGTAAAGAGGAGAGGTTTTACAATATGCTGGCTACTACAGGTTAACATTGCTGAACAGTTACAATGGACTTTTGAGCCTGCAAGCAGGGTGAATCCATGAATTGAATTTTGGTCCAAACAGAAATATCTCAACGATGACTGGACGGATCGCCATTAAACTTCATTCAGACATTCATGGCCCCCAGAGGATAAACAGTAAAATTTCAATTAGTAGGAATACTCAGTTCTTGGTTATAAACCATGGACATGCTGCAGGATGGTATAGCTGCACTTTTTAGGCTGTGTTTACTGCTAATTAGCAAATGTTAGTATGCTAACATGCTAAACTAAGATGATGAACCATGCTGGCATAGTTTTTACAAGCATGTTGGCATACCGATGCACCCAGCATGATTCACACTTTGGTTATGTTTTGGATTTTACAATAATTAGTATGTTTAAATCTACAAACCTCTAAGAATAAGTGTGTGCACAAATTTAACTCACCTTCCAAATATGCTGGCAAGGTCCTCAGGATCAGTCTCTTTCAGCAGTTTTGTCAGTACCTGACGTAAGAAGCGCACCGTGGGCTTATCTAGTTCCCCAAACTCTATTACCTACACAGAAAAAACACAGAGGTGACTGTGATGGATGTTTTAAGAGTTCATTCAATTAAATACATGACATCATATAAACAGATGTAACAAAACAAAAGTCTCAACCTGTACACGACATGTCACTTACTTTGAGTATAGAGAGTGAGAGGCACTTTCTCTGCAAGAAGCGGGTAACCAGATGGACCAAGTTGTTAAAAACACTGCTGGGAAGGTTGGGAAGCTCCCTGAACTTGTCCCATAGGCTAAACTGGAAAGTCATCTTGGAGAATACAGGAAATAAAATTAAAATAATAAACATCAGCACTTAACAGCACATGGATGATTCCTAAAAAGCAGCAGTAAAAAACCAGCAGAAACTAGCTTCTCTGCACAGGTAATCCTCTCATCCAGATCCAGCTTACATGTGAAAAGCAAACATTCCCACCAGCTCCGGTTCGAGCTCTTTGATGAGGACAATGGTCATCAGTTTCTGATATGGACCTGTGGCCTACATGGCAGCAAAGTAGGAAGTGAGGTCCCCCGCCCCCATTGTTTGTATCTCGCAGTTTTAGTCAAATAATTTCAGAGGTGAGAGGTGTGAGAGGCTCCCACACCGCAGAGGTGAACTGCAGGCCACAGGCAGGGCACACAAAGTGTAAGAGACTGGGTGGTCACACACATCCAGCAAGGAACGTCTTATTTTCACATGGTGAAATGTACATAGTATTTGTTCTCCTGCTACCGTCTACAGGATGACTAACATTCATATAAATTATTAGTTCCCTTAATTTGATGAGAATGACTTGATTTGACTGTAGTCAACTGTACAAAGAAAAAAACAAACAAAAAAAAACAAACACATTTTCAATATTATTATTTCAGTTATTTGTGCCATCAAATATTCCTGCAGTTTCAGCTACTTTTTTGCTTCTGGAGTGACTGCTTTTCTTGTGTCTCATGTGATAGTAAACCAAATATCTTTAGGTTTTGAAGCCTTGGTAGGACAAAACAAGCAATTTTAGGGAATTGTATTGTGCATCTCTCACACATATTTTTCTGGCTTAAATTAAACAACAATTGAGCGCAATATGACTACATAATTTAACTACAATGTGTTTGTACAGGTGCAATATTTATATAGACAAAATAATGTGGTACTGATTCTACAAATGATTTAGGGAGAAGTAATGAGATGGGACTTTAATTCAGACCGATCTGTGATTGCTGTGAAGAACACTGTTACATTAGATATGCTTTAAGAATTACATACATACATGTAATACATGTACATTAGCTGGTTTAGCTTTATCTTTCTACCGACAAAGGCAGTTGATTGCATAGAGTACCTGGAAGCGGCGATCTTGGGAGCAGAATTTCTCTCCCAGCACGGCGTAATAGGCGTTGAAGGTTTTCTCCTGCAGGCAGCAGTCCATGAGAACATGAACAATCTCTCTCTCCTGCTTGTCCTTCAGGCCCATCCTGCATATAGAGCAAAAAAGGCTTTAAAATATCGTCCTCACAGCTGGACTCTTTCGTATTTTTGGTGATCCAGCTTAACATAAAGACGTGCTGTGAGAGGTGAGTAACCTGAGCAGTTTCTCAAATGCATCAAGGTAATCTTCGCTGGTCATAATTACACAGAAGATGTTTCTTCGGACTTCAGTGTTCATCCTCTGTTTCCTGGCCAGCTCTAAGACTGTTGCACTGAACTGGAAAAAAAAGAAAAGAAAAAAATATTTAGTAAGAAATAAGAAACTGCTAAGGTCAAATACACTAATCACAGTGTTGACATTGATGAATAACAATAAATAAATATAAAAACTTTGAACCAGTGCTGATGTGACTCTTGTGTTATAATTGGTGTAGATTGAAAACTATAAAATAGGACAAAATTCTCAAATATCAACACAAGCAATAGTACAAAAGCCTCATAAAAGCATTTATAAAATAGTGTGAGTATGAAAAAAAATGTGCATGTAAAGGAGGAACTATTGGAAAAAGACCAAATATGATACAGAAACCTAATACTGATCAATTTGTATTGATCATTAATGCCAATCTTCTTCTAAAACATTCACAAACACTGTAGCCTCCTGATACTTTAATGACAAATGTAATTCATTTGATGGATTACTGAGACTATAACAACATGGGAAAAATGTAATTTGTGGATTTTAAATTTGTTAACAATTTGACTGAATTAAATATAACACAAAACACGACATGATCAGATCAGACCCCACTCCCACCATCTAAGTCAAAACATAACTAGCACCAGTGTCGGGATGCCTGTTGTAAACATTTAAACAGGGCTGGCGTCTTCTGTGGTTCCAGTACTCTACCTGTCCTTCAGCAGTACTCTGCTTTGAGGTAGCGTTCCCTTGTTCGCTGATCATGGGCGCACCACTCCACGAAGAGCCGACGATCCACCAGCGGCCCACCTGCTCTGCTTCCAGGAGGTTGTCCAGAGAGACCCTCAGCTTCATGTCACTGCCTCCTGCACTCCGATGGATCTGAGGACCACATTTATCCTGAATTAGCCACAAGTGCACTTAGGAGGCAAACACAAGTTGCAAAGTATTACAAGGAGGACACCAAATCAGTAACTGTTAAAACGGTCTCCCAGACGGTTGTGCAGAGCATCTGCAACAGACTGGACTTTTGGTCCCTATGTGTTACTCTGTGGCCACCTGGTGGTAAAAAAGTGTAGCTACAATAAAAATAACTTGAAATGTTCAGTATGATGAATAACACTAGTGCCCACAAGCTACACATTAAAAGACAACATTTATTTATTTACACTAATGTAGGAAATGAAGGATGAAACATGTGAAAATCACCCACCAGCGTCCTCTGCAACTTCCTCAGTCTCTCCACAGGCTCGGGATCGTAGCCTGGGATCTTCCGCATATCATTGTTCTTTAGCGCCATCATGGTTTCCAGCATGAAACGCACCTGAGAACGCATGTGCATGTAGATTTATATTAGATAAAAATCCAGACTTATACAAATTGGAGCAATCACTGACACAAAGCTGTAGCCAACAACAGAAAATGTAACTAAGTATATCTAATAAATGTTTGCCCTACCCTGGTCTGATCCTGAAACTTGGACCCCAGGTTGCTGGCCTTGCGTTGGCCTTCAGAGATGAGCTCCTTGAGAGCCAGAGCGTCGTCCTTCCTCAGTGAGAAGCCGACATTCCTCAGCACAAACAAAACCAGCTCAACGTCCTTCTCTGTAAAGGCGCCCACCAATCGTTTTAGGATGTCGAAGATGAGGCCACAATGCACCACCTGGAAGTTGTAGAGGTGGCCGACTATGGCGACCAGGTTGTCGCACTCCTTGCCTTCACCTGGGTTCTCGTACACCTCGTCAAACTTTCGCACGACTGTCTCCAGAAAGTGGGCTCCCACCTGAAAAGAGCAATATTATAGACTTGTGAGTTGCGGTATAATTGAACGTATGCATGCTCATTTTTGCAGGTGATGATATATGATGAATAACTGTTCACCACACAGGCTGGGGACAAAGTTCAAGACTTATTTTACTAATGATCCTCTTTAAGGTCGTCCACAGCACGGAGAGTCAGTGCAACTGAGAGATAACAATCCTATTACACCTTCAGCAAAGGAAACCAAGGTGTTAGATATCACTTTCTAATTCATTAAAAGAGCATTAGCTTACAGTGGAGATGTGCGAAAGCAGCTAATCCCTTTGAAAAAAAACTCCAGTGAATAATCCATGAGCTCGGTTCTCAGGTTGGAGGCCACCATTTCTCACACAAAGGCCGTAAACCAAAAGCTCCCTGACTCCTGTTGTCACTCTTATCAGTGAAAATGCCTCCAGGAGGTAAAGTGAAGTAGCAGTAGTAGAGGTAAAGCTCGTTCAGTTTGCAGACAACAGCACTTATTTTTACAAGGGCTTACAAAAGCGAGCCTTAAAAAGGGGGTGTTACCTCTAACCCGACAGCGTGGTGGAGGACACTAACGAGGAGGACGTGCTCCATCAGCAGTCTGTCAGGCATCAATGCCGGAGTGACGCAGGCGGCTAGCAGCACCTCTGTCAGGGTGTCATTCATGTCCTTCCTGCTGCAGCTCATGTACAGCTCTTCCAGCTGACCGCTTATGGATGCCATGTTGGGCTCACTGAGCCTGAAGAAGTTAGAAAATGGATGAGTGATCACATAAATAAAATCCCCTGATAATTCTAACAGAACAAACTGTTATACAACGACCTCACTACTATCAAATGTATTGTTATTATGTGAGGGTTAAGTTCTCCTCTAACTCTGTGGCAGGATGTGGCATCATAAGAAACATCAGTTTGTGTTGTTTAGTTGCTGGGCAGTCTCCTGATGATCCTTTCATAAAAATAAACGCTAAAAATAATTAACATCTTGATAACATGCCTGTAAAAGACCTGATTTGAGGTCAAAGACACATTAACACATTAATTATGTCCCATTTGTCACTGCAAGTTAAATGTGGTTACTGCATCACATTTATTAAGCTCATTCTTTTATTCAAAGTGTCTTAAAATAAGTACATTCAACCCCATTCAACAAACCCAAAAATTGCAGAACATAATTTAGACAGAAATATCTACTGTTCGCTTCAACATCATCATGTACAAGTTTTATTTCTCATGAATATAACTTTTCATGTGTAAGGGGGAGAATGTGCCATTTCAGTGCTGTGTTTGACATTTTACCTGTTCACCAGGCCTTTCACATTCCTCTTCAGCTTCTCCAGCTCCGCTTTGCGTTTATCATCTCCAGCATTTCGCAAGTGAGGCGGTACGTACTTGCCCGCTGCAGAGTTGACCTAAACAGCGGAAGATGACGATTAGATCCATTATAAAAATACACACTTAATGTCAGAGCTTTGACAGTAATAAAGAAATATTTCTGAACTCACTTCTGATTTTGCCATCTTTGTGTCAAGAGTGTCTGCTTCTTCCTCTGTTTCTCCTTCATTTTCATTGTCCGAGTCAGCTGCATCACTTTCACCTTGCTCATCTTCCATTTCCTTTTCATCTTCTTCTTCTTCCTCCTCCTCCTCATCAATCATTTCATCATCATCATCATCATCATCATCATCACCACCACCACCATCATCATCATCGTCCTCCTCGTTTTCATCATCAAATGAACCCATGTCTCCGTCGCTCGCCACCTCATCTCCAGCTTCCTCGTCCGACAGCTGAGAGTCGCTCTCATCCAGCTTCTCAAAGTTCTCCTTGGCTTTAGCCACGTCCATGTCCATGTCATCATCATCATCATACATCCCCGCCGCTGCTGAGCCAGAATCAAGCATACCCAAGATGTAATCAAGCCCATCAGCCACAAAAGACTGAGGGAGACTTTTCTTGTTTTTCCTCTTGTTTAACCCCAGCCGCCGCTCTAGTTTCTTGATCTCTCTGTCCTCGTCTTCATTCGCCTCCAGCAGTGCCTTTTTTCTTGATTCCTGAAGCTTACTGATTTTCCTCCCTTTCTTGGCAGTTGATGTTGTCTTAGAGTCGTCTGATTTCTCTGAAGCACCTTTGGAGGACTTACCTGAGTTTACTTTTACCACACCTGTCTCTTCTTTCTCCACTTTCTTCTTCTTCTTCTTCTTGTCTACCTGCTGAGGCTGTTTCTCACCATCACTGAGGGGTAAACTGAGCAGCTTTTTACCCTCATAGTGACTTTTCATTTTGGCTTTTTTCAGTTTCCTCTTCTCTTTGCGCAGCTCCTTCCTGCTTTTCTTCTTCACGAACCTCAAACCCCGCTCAGCCTCCACTTCATCGCTGCCACTTTTGCTTTTAATAAACTCGTCCACAGCCACCATGTACTTCTGCAACACCACGTTTCCCTTCTTCTTTTTCATATTTTTGCCGCCATGCTTCCCCTTCATCTTCGCAAGAGGCTGCCGTGCTTTTAAGGCCAAAAAAACTATTAAACTACTAAGCTAAAGAGGCTTTAAAGCGCACATACACACCTCAAGCCGCACCATGTGTCTCCATGAGGACATTGTTGTTGCTATGACCCGCAATCACGTGACTTTTCTCTTCCGGGTCACCCTTAGTAACTGTCTCCAGGTGATGGCGCACTTTATTTTGGGGCGTTTTTCTCTTCTAGCTCGGAGTCAAACTGTCTTTTAACCTGTCGGGGTGTGTTTTTGGAGGAGAAAGGAGAGAATACAGGGTTTTTTTTTCTTATTTTTTTTTTTTTATTTGCAAGCCACATCCATACATCCATCAGTCCATCCAGCCATCCAGTACGAGCTTGAGTGATGTAGCGGGTCTCTGCGTGTTTTTGTGTTTATATCCGCTTTTGCAATATGAAGAATGGAAGAAGACGATGTGTCTATCAGAGAGCAGAATTTCCACAGCCAAGTCCGGGAGTACATTGTGAGTAACGCGGCTAGTCCGGAGACTAGCAAAAAAATGCTAACAACGTCCTCTACTGCACTGCACATTAGCTTCACGTTAGCTCCAGCTGTCAGACTCACACGGACACATTCACTTATCGAGCTCTATGCATTAACACTTCTCTCTAACATGAACCATGCACCCTCAGATATCAAGTTAAAGTCCTCTTTAAATAGAAAATACATTAAGCGGACGCGTTAATTAAAGTTAGCTTGTGTTAGCTACCATTTATTAGTTTGATTAGAACTTGATATTGGTGGTATTGGAAAAGACTTGTAATCAATATGTGGAGGGTCTTAAACTGGCACATGCACTCGCTGATTTACTTTCTCTGGTTAGTATTAGTTTTATGCTTTATTTATATTATATTTTCCTCAGCAGCTTAGTGTTGTTTTCATGGTACTCAGGATGGTGTGGTTTGCAGATCTAATGTAATATCATTTACTTCCTCACGTGAAGCAGAAGTCACAGATCTGTTGGTAAACAGGTACATTTAGTAATATTTGAGGGTTTCGCACAAATCCGTGCTTGTTCTGTGTTTTAGTGAATACAGAGGTTATTTTGTTTAAAATAATGTTATTTAGTAAAGTGTTTTTTAATATCTGTTGTGTTTACCTGGTTGGAAGATTATGCAAACTTAAGTTTGGGTTATAGGAAGAGGAGCCTCGTTTGTGGCAGATAATATATTTAAATTTGAGGACAGGATATTTGTGGTGTACAATTATATATAAGAAGTTATGTTCTCGGCTTGTTTTCCCACTGCCAACATGACTTTAAGGCTATAACGATTCATTGAGTAATTAGTGGATTGAGAGAAAACTTACCTATTTTGTTAAGCAACTAATTGTTTAAAGTTTTTTTTTTTTTGTCAAAAATAGAATATTTTGATTGTCCCAGGTTCTCAAATATGAAAATTTGCCATTTGTCTTTCATTATAATAAATTTAATATTTTTGTGATTCGACAAACGTAAACTATATTTTGTTTTTCACAGTTTTACTATGTTTTATACACCAAAGAAAATAAACTGACTGAAATGTCACTGTAGGCTGGCCTCTTGTAAGTGCATGACACAATAAATTACACAGTTAACTACTCATTGCCTTGAAAATGACCGATAGCCTCCCTCAGGCATGATGCACATTGTTGTGTCTCGATGTTTAACCATAATTTAAGAGAAAGGGAGAAAGTTCAAGAGGGGACACTTTGTCTAGAGTACATTTTTACTGATTATTGCTGATAGGCACGTCTGAAATACAGAAGCTATCAAATGTCTCTCCAGCAGGCGAGCATCATATCTCAGCGTTAGTGTGCACATTTTGTCCTCATCCTCCTCTCAGTATCTCTCAGTATCCCGTATCAGCATTCTGCACCTAAGACCCATTTCCATGATGCTGTAATGAGACTGTATCATTTAACCTTAAAGTCTGCAGTGAGTCCACTCACAGATCAATTTCTACAGGCTGCAAATGATATTTATTGTTGTGTATGCTTTTTTTTTATCCTGAGGTTACGTTAGGTTAAGTGTCAAGTTAACATGACTCTGTGACTGAATGGTAGAGCGAGAACACAGGATAATGTATCACTTGTTTACATGTGGTTTGGCCAGTAATTACATTTTCCACTGTCACTTCCAAAGGAGACTCTAACATAATTATCTGGCTTTCCCTTGTTTTGTTAACACAGGTGCACTGTCTTGAGTTTTTCATTCCAGCCTGAACAACCGCCTCTCTGGAAGGCCTTATAAAATTATGTGTACCTTTAACAGACTGTCCAGTATCACATTTCACATCCACAGTCTCCTCCATGCTAATGCACTCTTAAAAAAAACAGCTTTTGATTTTCATGGGCAGATGTTTGGATTTCCTCCTTTGTGTTTGTTAATAATGTTAGATAATTATTTAAACTGCAGACACCCGTGTTGCGTGTTTATACATCTGAAATCATGATCAACAGAACTGCAGGATCCTCTTGTGCAGAAAAAACGTAAAAAGAAAAACTGTCCTTCACCTCCAGCTTGAGTTCATATGTCATAAAGGTGTGAAATACTGTTCCTAAGTTGGTTGGGGATTCTTGCAAACTATGTGGGAGAAGCCTGACTTATAATTGACTGCTCCTTTTCTGTCCCATATAGTGTTCCTTTGTGTTTGTTTTTTTAATTTTTTTAGGGAAAACAGTGATAACTTCAGAAGTGGCAGTGACTCATCAGCTTGTAACTTGTTATTATCTCTCTCCAAATTGTTGTATCTTTGAGTCTGTGACACTTTATCAGCTCTGTGCACCTGATTCTGGGTTTGCCCACTTTGTGGACATTGTTTTGCTCGAGCTGCTGTCACCACAAAGCTTTGTAGCTTGTAAATATCAGCTGTCTGATAAGAAAACTGTTTTTGCCACAGTGGTAACATAACACCATGTAACCAGCAGATTGACTGAGGGGGTTGTGAATTTCTTTTTATGTCAGATTGTCTGTCTGAAATGTGCACGGTCTGCCCTGGGCGCCTGGCTGAGTCATCTCATAATCCCAGCTTGGCCGTGATGAGTTGTGCAATGCTGACAGGGTGCAAAGTGCTGAAGTGGGAGCTTCTAACATTAGCTGTGTCCCGGTCACTGTCACAGTAGAAGCGGGGAATGTGGAATGAGATCTTTCTGTAAGACCATCCTGCTTGTTTTCACACCGCAGTTACCTAATTAATTCCACGCATTGCTAATTTCTGGACCACGCTGCACGTCATGTTGGCCAAATGAGTATTGACAGATGTTGGAAAACAATGATGCATTCTTCACTTTTGTTCTGTAAAATCAAATAAATGGGTCATGTTGAACTATTGTTTAGCAGCTAAAGATTTGAGTAACAATGGTGGGAAAATGACTTTATTTTCCTTATTCTGAACACTTTAAACCAGATTTATAGTTAATTTTGGTCAGGAAACATTACATACTGTACAAATATTTAAATTGCATAGGCAAATATACACTGTATTTTGAAGTCTGCATTACCTGACCAGACATGCTAACTATTAATTTAGAAACAACTGATGCATTTTTTGTTGTGATTATTGATATTAATTATTGATTATCATTATTGTTGGCCTCTCACATTCATTGAATCAAAGACTAAGATTCTGTTGTCTTTTCAGATTTGCTTCCTCCTGTTTGCTGTCCTCTACATCGTGTCCTACTGCATCATAACCAGATACAAGAGGAAGAGTGGTAAGTGTTTCTGTAAAACATGAACCCTCCCTCCGTGGGAACAGACAGTCACAGACCGTGACCTGTCTTAAAGCATCCGTAACACTTACACACCTCCACGGTGGACCCATTTTCACACCAAACACTGTAGAAGTTAGTCTGTCCGTCCTGTTAAGCAGCTCACAGAGACCTTCTTTGTGTTTCGACTGAAAGGAAGTCACGGCCAAGTAGGCATTAGGTGTTTGCGTGAGGGACCGCACCCATGCCTGTCGAGTAATCTGCCACAGTCAGCTCTGTATCAGTGTAAACTGTAACCACACCAAATTGCTTTTCAGGCTGTGGCAAAATGAATACAATTGATCACATTATAATAGTTATAACAGGGCAGATTAATAACACAACCTGTCCTGTTGAATGATAGTCAAACAAGGAGGACTGAAGGGAAGGAAGGGAAGACTTTCAGCAGGATGTTTAAAGGCGTAGTCTGCTGTTCTAAACTGACATACTTTTTGTCAAAGTCAGCGAAGCTCTCCCAAAGGTCTGCTATCTGTCCGTTCTGTGTGTTAGCTGAAACAAAAAATCCAGCCTCCATAATACAGCCCTGACTCTGTTAATGGGAAACAAATGAAGTGGTTTGGACCAAGCCATACAATTAGTGCTGAGTTTAAATGCAGGATCATTTGTATTTATTGTGAAAATTCGCCTCTCCATCTGTCTCCAGGGAGTGGTGGTTTCATAAGTGATGTGTGAAAATCAATAACTATTCACTACCAAGTGACACATCAACTGAATTTACCTTAAATAAACAGATTTTCCATGTCATTGCGATGAATGGATCAAATGGATACCGACTTGTTAAATGCCCAAATTGCAAGCGTGATCAAATGACATAGGACAGTATGTGGAAAAAATAATGATTATTCACAAACGGTCTGAATTGACAAGGAATGCTACGCGTTAATGTTTTGTCAGGTCTGTCCAGAGAAGCAAACAGTTTTTAAAATGCTTGTTTTTTGAATGAAGTTCAGATCGATCAGAGCTCTCCAGAACTGTCAACGTCTCTTTTGAACAGAGGGATGTTCTGCTGTAATATCTCTGACACATTTGAGCTACAGCAGGCTGACATGACTGAAAATCAAAGTCTGACTTAGTTACAAAGGAGAAAACAGAGATGAAAACAAGGCGGCCCAGGCAGACATTATGAACTGTATCCCATTTTCCCAGGACAAATTTAGTATGTCCAGGTCACCCAGACTTCCCTTGTCACATTTTGAAAGTAGACCACTTTGCACCAGAAATCCCTTCTGGAGTTTGAAACAGTAGAAATCTAGGCTGGTGGTTTGGTAGTTGAATCTTTTACCAGAAGTACAAAGGAACTGTGAAATATGAAAGGGCATTACGTGCACTACTTAGTACAGTTTACTAGAGCATATTATTTACTGTCTGACTGTTGTTGATTAGATCATGCTCTAATTTGCATACTATTTTTATCTGTCACTGTCACACAAATGTATAGTATTTGTTTAAAGAAAGATATGGACTGATACATACTGTTAAAATGATAATCAGTACAGAAACTGTTATTTTATTTCTGATATTAAATTATTATCCAATTTAACAATTTCTATTGTTGAAAATATATTTTTTAAGGAATAAAAGTATACTTTTTAAACCATTACAGATTCACAGAACAGTCAGCTTCAAAGTCCGTTTGAGACAGACGTGTTTCAAATACTGAATATGTTTCACTAACATGACAGTTAATGTTGTTATTAACTGATGCAGGTAGGGAAGCATCACATATTTGAGTCTGCTTTAACAGATACATCAATGCTTTATCGAAGTAGTTTGTGGTAAGATGTGATGTAACCACTTTGTGACTAAAGAGGTTTTATTTCTTTTATAGATGACCATGAGGATGAAGATGCTGTTGTCAACAGAATATCGTGAGTAAAACTGATTCCACTTAATTCTCCCTTTTTAGAACTTATATTATAAATTATGGCAAGAACCTTTGAGTTAATACGTTTTAAGTGTCACTTATTTGGTTAATTACAAATAAGTACTCCTTTTTTTGAAAAAACAAACATAAACACAATACTGCTGAAATGAGTAATTGATTTGTTGATAAAATGATAACTGACATCACTAGTTGCAGAACTATTACTAACTAAACTTTAAAAAAAAAAAAAAAAAAAAGGTATTACACCAATTGCACTAGAATACCACTAACTCTGTGAGTGCTTTACAGATTGTGTCGGTAGCTTGAACTGGGTTAGCCAGTATCACATATCGTCCAGTGTAGTATTACAGTACACATCACACTCAAGGGTGCCTGTTGTCACCACGTACATCCCGCATGTTTAGGTCCAGCCAAACAAAATGGTACCTCAGGGTTAGGCATAATAAAGGAAAGCATTTCAGTTAATGACATCCTTCAGTGATATGGTGAAGTGGGGGACTTTGTTTTGCCCTGCTGAGGACCACTGAGCAGATGGTCACTCCCCTGGGCCCAATCTGAAGGCCAGCAGCCTCTGAAACTCTACAAATTCCAGGCTGCAGAATGATGGCCAGTCCAGGTCTTTTGTCCCAGGACTGGTGCAGGGGTGGATGAAACCGAGCAGCAGGAGGGTGATTGAAAGTGTGAATTGACAATGCGCCGGCTGGTAGTTAAATCAGCTCTATTCAAGTGGTCGGTGTCACTAAATTAGTTAATTCATCACTTGCTTTTGCTTATTAACTCTTGCCACACTATAAACCAGGTGACTCCAGAATTAATCCTCCACGTTACCAAGGAATCACATGAACATATAACCTGATTTCAAGAAGTAAAGAAATTGCATTATTATCTTGTTGTGCATGTATTTGTTTTTATCTGGACTAGTGCTAACACTTGTGTGTGTATGTGTGTTTTTTGTCTGTGCGTGTGTGTGTTTGATTTCATTTGCAGATTATACTTGTGCACCTTCACCCTGGCAGTGTCAGGTGGTGCCGTCTTCCTACTGCCTTTCTCAATCATTAGTAACGAGATCCTCCTCTCCTTTCCCAAAAACTATTACATTCAGTGGCTCAATGGCTCCCTCATTCACGGTCAGTAGATCACACCATTCATATGTCTTTTCTTTTGATTAATCTATTCCTCTCCCTCTCTGCTTTTCAAAGACAGTAAATATCTTCTAACATATTTTAACATGGATTAGAAGCATAATGAACTTTTTTTTGTTCATGTCAGAATCTATTGATGTGTTGATTAACATGCTGTGAAATTTCAATGGACCCATTCAAATGTTGGTTTAAGAAAGATTAATGTAAATAACTATATGATGCAGTGATGTCCAAAACTCTTTTCTTTTAAATAACTACAAGAACAACACTCAAGTCAGGATTTTTTTAGTTTGTGCTATTACAAGACTTAAATGTAGTGTAGTGTAGGGTGACTAGGAGGGTTAAATTTCCAGCAGGACAGTAACCATAAAGCATCAAAACTATCCTGGGTGTGTGTGATGTCAGGAAAAAAGATACCTACTTGCAGGGATTTTTTTACTTAAAAGAATCGACTTCATGCTCCACTGAATATTTTAGGATCAAAAAGAAAGGTGACATATACTCTAACACCAATGTCAATTCTATTTGTGTGCTTTTGATAGCACTGAAAAAATGACTTCCCAGTTTTGATACTAGACTGACTCCAAGCCTGATCAATGTAAATGAGCCACATACCAAAATACTGAGGAATTTAGACTTTCTGTCACTGTCAGACATGCAGTCACTCCACAGTCAATGCTAACCTCCAGCTTGATAAGGCTGTTCAGTGCTACAACAGCCACCAGGGGGCATCAGAGTCCATGACTTAGAAATGACTGGAGGACACTTGCCAGATAAAACCCTGTGTCTGCACCCCGCCTCACAATGACTAAATAATCATTTTCAAGATAAAATACTCAAACTTCTGGGGAATTCTGTTTGTGGAACCAATAATGCCTAACATAAAACAAAGGACTGCCTATCGTGATATGATACATAGTTTTTGTGTTTCACTGTATGTCGACTTTCATAAGTTTGGTTTCTGCAGGTCTGTGGAACCTGGTGTCACTCTTCTCCAATCTTTGCCTCTTTGTCCTGATGCCCTTTGCCTACTTCTTCTTGGAGTCGGAGGGATTTGCAGGATCAAAAAAGGTACATTGCCGTAAATGCAAGTTGTAGAATTTCTGTCCATCATTTTCGTGTTTACTTTTTACTTTGTTTACTTTCTTCGCTATCATCAAAACAGCATTAGAAATGGAAAATGAGTTTGGGTTTAAGTTTGACTCTTTCAGAGGAGCAAACAGTATCAAAGTATCAAAGAAATCCTGAGAAGAATTAGTCTGGAAATGCACTTTTATCCAGTATTTTTTTTAATATATATTATATTGATACGTTAGTCATTTAACTGTGAGTCTAAGGTAGAAACATGACAGCCCGTCTTCTTTGAAAACTAGAAAAAATATATAAAACTCAAAATGTGTATTATTTAGTCTTGTGTTGACGTATTTGTACACTTTTCTATCCATGCAAGGGGTTTCCGTCTTAATAGCCAAAGCAGCAGCAGCAGCAGCAGCAGCAGCAGGTGCCTAGTCTTTGCCCTCTCCCTGACTCACGCCACTGACTGTAACTGCCACCGCAGAAAGCTCATTAACCATGAAAGTCTGAATCTGGACTTCGCCTAGCGCCACATCCTGACAAACCCTTCCAATAAGGCCATGGGCTGCAAACGCTTCAACACTGCTGCATCGGCCCCACTGATTTAAAGCCTGATTCCTTGTCACCCCCTCCCCAGCCCCCTAAAATAAAACTTCAAAAGGACAGGCTAATAATCGAGTTGTAAGGCTCAGCGAACTTCCTTGTTTAATTGATTACCCCCAAAAAAAGAGGCTGGGGGCTCGTGTTCCAAAAGTCCATAAAGTCGCAGCAACATGACAGCACAATAGAGCCTCGCAAAATGGAGGGGGAAAGATTTACTTTTAATACACCTCTATCCTGTGTCACAGTTTGAAACCTCTCTGGTTTATGTCCCTCCTGGCAAAAGCACATAAAAATTAGTCTGTACTGTAGTGTATAGTCAGTTCTTTTCTTCCTCAGCTCACTAATTTGTTTCGGTTGGATTTCTTCGGTAGAGGGCAGGCCCCGATGTGTAGGAAAGCAGGGCGAGGGCCTCTTTTGACGTTTCTCCTTTTTGTTCTTTTTCATTTCAGCAAGACTGTTTTTATGCTACCGATCTTCCATAAATTTGCTTAGAGGAAGTGCTGTTCAATGTTGAGCTGCACTTCGAGGTATATAGCGTGTTTGCTGTAGAAGGTGACGCTCCTGTTTCACCTTAAAAAAAAAAAAAGAAAGAAAGAAAAGAAAGCTGCCTGTGAAGTCGATCATGCGTCCGACAGCAAGAAGAATGTAAAACACAGATCCGAGTTTTTATAATGTGATATTATCCTTTTCCCCAGTAACAGCATTAGACCACAATGTCATAAGGTTTTATGTGGTATTTTAACCTCCTGGGCTAATGTTATGGCACTGCGAGGTCCTTTTGACTGCGGAAATGAAGTGAATGATGAATTTCACTACTAACGTTGTAAGTCAGCCTTTTCATGTGGCTGTGTTTACTTTTGACGATGTACTAAAAGACGCCACCAGAATAAAGATGGAAATGTGGATGTTTTCTTTTTTTTTTATGTTAACTGTTCAGCTCGTCAGAGGCTCTGTCACCTGAGTGATTAATAGTTTAACAAATTGTCCAAATTGTGGATGAATCAGAGCGACTTAGGGTCTTGATGTCAGATGTTATGATCTAGCTTTATTTGCTGCTGTAAAATGTCTCCCACTTTACTGCTGTGTTCTCAAATCTTTGCATAAGAGCTGCATCACTGAGGCCACTAAAGGTATTTTTGCAGTTTTTTTTTTTTTTTGTAGAAATACTCTGGTGTATTTGTGCAATTGCATACAGCGTATCCTAAAGTTTTATGCATTATTTGGATCTTCTGAGTGAAGTGGAAAATATAAAAATCTCCCCTTTTGAGGCCTATAAAGACCAATATAGCATTTATTTCAACAATCTGTTATAATTGTCTCCTCATCACCAGTAGATGGCAATATAATGATGAGAGCCATCCCTGTCATCCTTATTGAGATGATCAGCGCGTTCTGACAAAGATTGTGAAGACATCAATGACGGCCTTTGTTCAGGCTTCTATTTATATCAAGGGACTTATATTGGCTTAACAATTACACATGACGAGTGTGATATCTTGAAGCTATATTTACTCAAAAACAATTAGATCAAGGTAAGAAAAAAAGTTTTCACATTGACAACTTTCTGGTCTATTTCTAGTGTAGTCTAATCTTATTTTCGTAGCATTCAGATGTTTATTTTGTCTTGCTCAAAAATACGTATTCAATGCCCGCAGACTTATTAACACTTATTGCATGGTAAGTATGTAGAATTTTCAGTAAGTTTTTATACTTTAAGTTTTTCCTGGATGTAAGTTTTGCGTCAGGAAAAGAATCTAAATGACAGAAACTATGCTTTGCAGTGAATAGTCTTTTCGTCTTACCCACAGTATTGAAATGTGTTTGATCCTGAAACGAGTTGGAACGAGCCTGACCCCCCGACTGACCCAGCAAAGGGCCAACAGGTTTCATCTGGTAGTTAAAGAAACTCCTCATCAATCTCATCCTAAGCCCTAACCCGCCAATGATGAGAAGTGTGTTTATTGTGGAGGGAAAAGGAGGGGAGGTGGGGGAGAGAAAACGTCTCGCCGAGCAAACCCGCGTGGTGTTACTAAGATACTCCTCTTTGTTGGAGCTCCACAATGGGGGCCTGGATATTTATTTCAAATCTCCTGCACATGCAGACATTTTTCCCAGGCCTTCTTTCGGGCAGGGCCAGCCGGAGAATATAAAGTGGTGTTTACATACCTTCCTTTAAGGTCACAATGTCTCCCTAAAGCTGCCTGTTACAATGTTTGTTACCATGGCAACATATTAGTTTGAGCTGGGAATTTAAAAAAGAACAAGTGAGTTGCTCAGGATTTTTTTCCCCCTCCTCTCGTGACTCAGTTTTTCTAAACTAAGTGATAAGTTCTGAAGCTTAACTGATTCTGTCCCAGACATTTAGTTGTTTTTCCTGATTATTAAATCTAGATATGATCATGCACACAAGCTGAATTACTGCAACTCACTGACATAACTTAAAGTAGGGCAGAGCATTATGTTGTTAGACTACTATGTGTACTCTTCTAAAGTTTTTCCTTGACAATAAACCCAGAATACAGTCATTTATTCTTTGATGACTTATCAGTCTGACACCTCTCTGTAATCAGAACAAGCTGTCGTCACTGTAGGATGTCAAATAAACTTGGCAAACATCAGAAAGCACTGAAGCTGCTGCCATCATTTAAAGTCTTCTGTTTTCTGAATCATCTGGTGAATCAGTCGTGAAACCAGCAGGGAAACAGGAGATTCAATTCACATTCCTCCCCCCCAAAAAAACCCAAGTTACTGAACTCTCACAACAATGTTTTCTTTTTCTTGCCAAATGCACGACCCCGCCCTCCCGCCTCAGTTTGAACGATACGATGTGATGCTGATCATTTTCCATGCTCTCATGTCATTGGTTCTTTATTAAGAAGTCTTATTAAGAGTCTTTAGAAGTTCATTGTGCAGCTTTACAGGGGAGTGTCCCTCTCCTCTGCTTTCTGTCTCTGACACGGTCATTGCGCTGTGGCCGACTGGTTGAAGGATACACTAATAAGGTCCCTGGGCATCTGGCATGTCTTTAGCAAAGAGGGCAGGAGGAGAAAAAAAAGGACCCTGCCCCCTCCCTCACTTATTACACTCTTGGCCCTTGTTCCACACGCCCCTGACAGTGAGCAGAAGGATGGTCTGCGGGATGATCTCTGCCACCGCCCGCTGACCTGCTAAGGATTGATGGTAGCAACTAGGAAGCTCCTGCAGCACCTAACTCCTCCTTTGTCTGATTTCTCCCCCTCCCTCCCACCCCCACCACCCACATCCAACACGGCCCCGCACCTCCCCAAGTATCATCTCTCACTCTCTCTCACACTTGTCCACCATTGCACAGTGGCGTTCAACTTCCAGAGGTGAACTCTCTGCTGGATTCATCAGCTGAAGCACTACATCAAAGACAGTGGCAGATTGTGCTTTAGTGTTTTTTTTTTGTTTTTTTTTTCCTGCAGCACAAGCTAGGCGAAAAAGCTTGTGAACTGTTTCCAGGCCCTCTGCGGCTTTGTGTAATTGGGTGGATTTGGAGGTTGATTTAGTTGGCTGGTCGTTTGTGTGAGTGTGTGTGAGAATTCATGCATGTTTGTTTGGTGCTGCATATGAAGCGGTTACTTTACTTCTCTGGCCAGTACACGCATTTCTTGGAAGTCTCTCCAGTCTTGCTCGAGCATAGCTGCAGTTAAGCAGCCCCTCACTCGATGTCGGTGTGAGGATCAGGGGATGCTGAATATTTCAGAGCTGCTATATTTAGAGGTAGTTACACATTTAGAATGGCAAGAATAGAAACTTTCAGCAGGCGCTCTGGATGCCAAGGCACAGGTCTTTTTCTTTTTTTTTCCCCCTCCCTTGCTTCACCAGTTGACAGTGTTATTTTTGATCAATGATGATAGCTTTCATGGCTTTTTTCCTATTTTTGTACCATACGTTTTTCAAAGTACACATTTGCTCTTCTTTACCTTTTGTGATGAGGAACAAATGCCTTTTCCCTTGCAAGAATAATTAAGGATAGACATGACTTTCAGTGTGCTGTGTCATGCATGCGAATGGATCAATGAAACCAATCAGGGCTCACGGTTCAGTGTCCCCTTTCTCCTGCACGGCCAAATCATGTCTGACACCGTGGATTGTTCTTCCAGCGAGGCAGGAGCCAGGGATGATAGTAAGGGAGGTGACAAGCATTGCCTTTGCCCTGAATGATCTGAATGGGTAATGATTTGAGTCTTATAAATGATTGAGCGGCCTATCTAAAGGGAATACACCTTCAGCATGGCATGGGCAGCTTGTTAAGGTGGACTGGTGCGCATGAGCGGACGCGCGTCCTGCCTGTGGCTTCTGCTTGTCCTGATGCATCCTTAAGAGAGCGCGTGTGGGACGTGGCTGAAGTCCCTGAAAGCATTCCTCTCTCACCTCTCTTACCTCCGGGGAATGAGATGCGCTCAGACGTTGACTCCTCTCCTCCACCAGTCTCTCTCTCTCTCTCTGTTGTTCTCTCTTTATTTCTTTTTCTCCCACTCCATCTCATCCTTTCTTCTCGCCCCCCCCCTTTTTTTTTTTAATCTGCCGGTGTTGAGTGTTTTCCCCACTGCCCAGTTGAGCTGAGCTTTGAGCTGCTTGATTGCAGAATGCATGTAGTGAACTCAAAAGAAGTGCAAAAGAGCATGAGGCAGTCAGCAAATTAAATGTCCATGTCAGACTTGTGGCTACATTTAGCATATTGATCTGCATCGACTGATGAATTCATTGTTTGTTTATAGCAAAACACTGAATATGCACGTTCCCCTCTGGAGAAGTTATCAATGTGCCGTTTGTGTTAAATAATATGATATATACTACCACATATCACAAGATATTTTTGGTGTGTTTTGTGTTGACTAAACACTTCATTTAGCCCCTCTAATGCTACCTGTCAAGTGACTGCAGTGTCCACCTTGGCCACACTGGGGCACTCCAGACCCTGCCCACTTTCCTCCCTGTTGTACTAGAAAATTCTGCACTCACTCACTGAGGCTCTTCCAGAATATCACCATAAGAGGACGTGAGATGCAAGTGATTGCTCAGTAATAGGATGCTACAAGGGAATTTCACCACTGATAATAAGTGAGACTATAAGAATACCCAGAAGTCTCTACATCAGTATGGACTGAATGTGTTGGTGATGGTGTTTACTTACGTTAAAGCGACCGTGACCCAAAAATGTTCGTATGCAGTGTGTCGAAAAGGCCCCTGTGAAAGAGATAAGAGCACAAGGGTGAGTTAATTATGGTTTAGTTCGTGTAGGACAGAAGACAGCTGTTAATCAGTGACAGTAAAGGACAGGTGATTTGGATGACAATCATAACCTGTGTGAAACTAAAGAAAACAAATTTCTATCAGAATTAATTTGCAGAGCTGAAACCATTTCTATTCTATAAAGCGACTTGATTAACGGGGAACTTTCAAAGAGAGACCCCCTTCATGTACCTGTTGGCAAATACTGAACAGCAACCACACAGCCATTATGTTAGCTGGTAACAAATTGCTCATATGTACCCAATTTAAGCAGTGCTCCAAAAGCAGAGAGCCCTTGTTATCCCATGCCTGGTAGCCTACCTGACATGTGCATGAGAACGCCTATCTATCTTGCAGTGCTAGACAGCTCGGCTCTCCAGCAGGGGGGGAAATGGAAACTGTGTGAACAGGTAGAGGAGGACTTTATTAACCACTCAGCAGTTTGTGACCCGGAAAACCCAAATTACCCCAAAACCCTCTCGTCTGCGCGGCCTGGGACGCAACCGTGGCGCTAAGGGAGCTCCTAATCGGCCCCAGATGGGAGGCCTGCTCTTGATCGCAGACAGTAGCTGACCCCAGCCAGGCTTCATGCTCCTTACAGCAACCCCCCGCTCCCCTCACTCTTTTTAATTTCACCTCTGCCACCACCAGCCCCTGTTAGACCCACTTTATAGACCACAATATGTGTGTATAAAAGAGCTGTTTTACACTGGAATCCGTGGGAGCGTTTATGTCATGTTTGTGTGCTGTGAATGGAAATGGTGGAGTTTAATATGAGTGACTTTAATGTGAGCGAGGAAGGATGGAGGAGGGGGGGACGTCTTGTAAAATGAATCTCGTTTTGTGTTTTTAAAATTGGATATGAAATGTAGGAAATACCACCTCCCAGCTCAGTACAATGAACATCAGTTTGATGTATGTCGATGTAAAAGCCTTACGTTCGTTACGACACTGATTCCAGCTGTGTTATCCACATCTAATGACATTTCTTACTTTTCTGTGAACTTTTTCTGTCAGGGCATTAAGGCGCGCATTCTGGAGACCTTTGTGATGCTCTTCCTGCTGGCTTTGCTCATCCTGGGCATCGTGTGGGTGGCGTCAGCACTCATTGATAATGATGCAGCCAGTATGGAGTCTCTGTATGGTATGTTCGTAGAGACGTTTGTGTCATTTCTGCTTGTAAATCTCTCATTTTGTTGATGAGGAATAGTTCAACATAAATTAATGTATTTTCTATTGTAGATCTTTGGGAATTCTACCTGCCATACCTCTACTCCTGTATATCTCTTATGGGAGGACTGCTTTTACTCAGTAAGGCATTTCATTTCTTCTCATACCCACTGAAAAAACAAAACAATTAAACTACAATCATTTTTTTGCTGATGTTGTGTTTTCTGTCTCACATGTAGTGTGCACTCCTGTGGGATTGTCCAGGATGTTCACCGTCATGGGCCAGTTACTAGTGAAGCCAACAGTAAGTGATGCATATATTCTTGGCTGTTCTGTAAATAGTAGAAGTGAGAAGTTTTCTGCGAAGGACCACAGAGTTGAACTTGAACTGTTCGACAGTTTCCTCTGCCTCAGTCAGCCATTTACATGCACAACATAGGACTACAAATACATCACCAACTCATCCTCCCATCTGCCATCTCTCCAGTCCCACTTTGGGCCTAATTATAACCCATTTCATCTCTTTCTCCTCTGCTCCCTCCCCTTCAGATCCTGGAGGACCTGGATGAGCAGATTTACTGCATCCATTTGCAGGAGGAAGCCCTTCAGAGGAGATTAAACGGTATGTCTGTGGGAGACGTGTTGGCACATTATAGAGGAGGGGAGGGGTTGTCTGCCCTATTGGGTGTGATGGAGCGCACCACACTGGAATCAATTAGCATTGAAAATTCAGCCAGGCACACACACGCTCTCACACACACAGAGACAATGGCAAAAAAAATCCACACACACTCGACACCGACTTCTCCCCACTGCTGTCTTACTCTCATAACTTTCTGCTAAAGGGCAAAGCAGCCACCATGGCAATGACCATATTTTACGTTTCAGAAGTTTTTAAGGATCCATTTAAGACACTCCAGTGCCACTGTCACTGCTGCCGAAATGATTGCCTCATTTAATGTCAGGCCTAGAATTGTGGCTCTGGTAATAGGATGGAAATGAAATCTTTTACAAGAACTTCTGGCTTGGTCCTGTGGACATTAAAGCTACTTTTCAGTGACTTCTGAGAGGAGACCAAGAGCTGTTTCAGGACTCAAAGAGAAAGTTTAAAAAGAGTTTAAGGATGGTGATGATGGTGGGATTTTTTTTTTTTTTTAGCCTGCATTTCCTTTTCATATCCAGCCCTCTGTGCTCCCAAATTCCTTGTTTGACGTTGAATAATCTTAAAAAGCAGGAAGTATTTGGGCCAAATTCCAAAACCTACTTTAATATTAACTCAAGCACGCAACCAAGTGTACAGATGCGAGTAAATGAAGAGGATGAGCGTCCTTTCAAACCAGGGAGGTAAGCGAGATCACTCCTTGATAACGCTTGTTTTCGAACGCTACGCTGGCCACCTCCATAGACTGCCACCAATGCGTATGGTTCCTTAGGGCTCATTCCACACTGCCCCGCTTTGAACTGGCTGATAGAATAATTGTAATCTGTTCCTTATCATCTCCAACAGTGTTTGATCTTTACAAGTCTCTGTGAGGCCAAAAAAAATCCCAACTATGGTCAACATAAATGTGCGCGCTGAGGCCAAGCTGCAATCCACTCTTGCCTGTTAAAAAGGTGGGAATTAGGGGCCAAGGAGGATGTTGACATGAATGATTTCATGCACATACTGTATGTTCATGCACACACTCAAGGTTCACGCTCACACTCAGGCTAGAGTGGCGTTTCCTTTGATCTGCCGAGAGCGCTGAGTACTAGGCAGTTCAGGAACAGTTCACAGGACACACTCCAGAGGCGAGCAATGTTGTCTTCTTGCTTCACCTGCATCCGCTCTGCATCCAGCTCGTCGAACAGATTATCCTCTTAGCCAGTTTGTGTTTGTAGATGTGGACTGTTGAGCCACATCAGTTGATGAATCAGTGTTTATTTACCCATCTGGCCCTTTTGTGTTGTCCTCCGTCTACATGTAATTGCCCATTTGTAATAACATTGTTGATATTTAAATCCCACGGATCAGACGGTTATGACTGAAGTTGGCTGACTGGACATGTGTGTCTGTTTTTCTTGTCAAGGGTACGATGCACCTCATATGTGAAATCTTGAGAGGCAGCAGATATCAGATAAGCCTCTAACACTTAACTTACAAGAAGCAATTTTTACAATTTACTTACGCAATGTTGCATCGCATAAATATACATTAAGCCAAATTAGCTTGTTTTGGAAAAGCAGGAATGACTTAAAAGGAAATGCCGTAATGCTAATGTTTGAATTACAGAATAGGTTGTTCATTTTGTCACACATCATGTGAACAGCAAGACTTTAACATGCCCGGTCTCAAACATTGTGATGATACACTATAATCATCAGCTGAGCATTGTCCTAAGGTACAGATTGATAAAGTTAAACTTACATAAGATCAACTCCCAGATCTATTAAAAGCATCTTTTAGAGGAGTCCTCCTGCTGGTAAAAAACATTGTTGTGTCTCTCTCACTAAGAATTCAGGCTGTAAGGCCAAAAGTTGCTCCCACCTAATGCCTCCACAGTGTACCCCAATAATTCTGTCTCTGATTTCAACGGGTTATTAGCTTAGAAGGTATTGTAAAAGTGCAGTCCAGTGACACAAATATACTGCAGTACAGGCGATGTGGCAGACAGGCTTATCCACTCTGCCCTCTCAAGACCCTGATCTGCTGATAGCAGAGCAACAGAGCGCCTGTCCAGATGCTATGCGGCACAATGACCTTGCCGATGCCTCTGTTGTCTCAGCATGGTGTTTAGCATATGTGTGGATGACGTAATTTTTCGACTGTGGTGAAGGTTGGAGAGGATACGTTGAATTACTCTGGGCCTTCCTGGCTGCCAGAAGCCTCACTCAGCATCTCTGCCTCGCTGTAACTCAGTCTTTTACTTGATGCTGCCAGCAGAAGGAGACGAAGGATATATTTAACTTCAGCTGGGAGTGATGTCATTGGAGACACTGCAGTTGAAATTCTCACCATTTTCCCTCCTCAACAAATGATCATATTGTTCTTTGTCTTTAGTTAGATCTGACATTTCTCTATTCATTGGATCAGTGATCTATGTGTCCCAGGTGACGGGTGAGACCATGTTTGGATATGTTATGCACAACGGTGATAGATTAGTTCACTTGTGGCTGAGGAGATTCGGCTACCCTGAGGCTGAGTGTTCAGTTCGACTCTGGGAAAAAAAGGAGCTGTTGAACTGTCCGTGACATTTCCTGTTGTGTTGTGACTGCATTCGCTCGAAGGGTTCAAACTTTCCCCTGCTTAGATCCTGGGACAGGTACCTGCGAGGGCACAGACAAGACTGTTAACTCTCTCTCTCCCTGTCTATCTCACCTCTTTTGCCTACTTAAACCCATCCAGACAGGGCGTGTCATAATGACAGAGGGAAGAAAAAGGTTTGATCAAAGTGATTGGTCCTTCACTCTTGTAACAAAGATGAAAGATGGTATTTTTATTGCACGTTAGTAACGGTGTAACAGTGAACTAATTGGTCTTGATCTGCCAATCACCCCAGGGGATGCAAATGGATACTCTTCCATTTTGGCTCTGAGGGGCTTCTACGCTAGTGCGTCAAGCTGGAAGGAAAACAGAGTAAAATAGATAAATTAGCCTTAAATGAGCTGGCCTTGTGGTTTTCCTGGAGAATCCCTTGCTGTCTTCTCCAGCCCACTCAACCAGTTGTGGCATGTGCGAGACGGCTCCTGACACAAGAGATTATTTTTACTTGTTTGAGTTGCGTTCTGAGTAGGATTACTTGTTTTGATGGGATTTCTTAATAAAGACATGCCGGGGTGAAACAAATACAATGTGACGTTAACATTCACTTAATTAAAACATCATTTTCTGTTTCATGTTTTTTTTTCTGATTTTATGTCTGGAAGTACTGTTTTCCAACTTGAATGAATAGTTTCTTTCTTGGTTTACATATGTGTGTATATATATTTTTACGTGTACATGTTACGCAGAATAGTGGTGTTTTAGTTTCTCAGATATGACAGTTTTCTTTTTTCTGTGTTTTCTTGAATTTTGAATAGAGAAATTTGGGGGTTTTGGCTGTTTGACAAACAAAACAAGACTCTCAGAACTCCATCAGCATCTTTTGAAATATCATAGACTTAATGATTAATCCATTCTTGGAAAAAAAAAAAAAGAAGTATCTGATAGTTATAATTCCAATGGTTTCTGTCTCCGCAGGATCGTCCACATACACTTATACTCGAGGAAGTTTTACTCACCAGCTCAACAAAGAACTGGACAATATTAGAAATCAGAGGAATAAATTGGGTAAGTATTTGTACTGTGTGACAGGGCTGATATATTTTGTCATAAGACCTTGAATTGCCATGGAAATATATGCCAAGAAGTTTTCTTTTTAGATATTGCTGACAGGCAGCTGCTTTCTCCCCGTCTGCCTTAATTTCTTAATTTGGACTTGGACCAGAACTGCCTGATCATTTTCCATCCATTTTAGGATATTATAAATGAGGCCTGAGCCTTTTGGGGAGCAGGGTGGGGGGAGGAGAGCACAAAGGCACTTAGGATATTGGACAAGATGCAAACTTTATATTGTAGCAAGCCTTTTAGTGATGTCATTAATTTAGAAGGATGGTGCATATAAAGTGCACTTGGCAAACTCTTCAGGCAGGCAGGGTGGGTGCACTTTGAGAATAAGGAGGACTAACAAGGTTGGAAATGGAGAAAGAAAGTCAATATGGCAAGGACTTGAGGGCAGTCAGATACACATTGTAAGATGACTGTGGATGTCCATAACAGAAGATATAGTGCATGTGGTCTACAGGCTGTCAGCAGTGTCTACAAACGTGACTGATGAGCTGTTGAAATAAGAGGAAGATGGAAGATATAAACTTGAAATATTTCATCTGGCTTCGAAGAACGAGGCACATTAGTCGCCCGCTGCATGCACACACACATTCTGACCAAAATATAAATCACAGAATTAATTTTGTTGCATTTCGTTTTATCCAGGATTTATTGTTGTTTCCACTCATTAAGGCAATGATGAGGGTGGTTAATTAAAGAGGAAGAGCATAATTTTCGAAGGGTTATGAAATATATATTACCTGGAGGGGGGTGGTTGCGATGAGAGGTGAGATTGTGTTTGATACACACACTCACGATATGTTTTACTAAACCAAGCAGTACAAACCCTATAAATAAAGCCAGAGGGCTTGAGGTTTCAGTAGCTGTCTTTGATGAGCATATTAATTAACCAGTGGTGGAAAGTGGAAAGTGGTTTGTAATGGAGGAGTTTAGCTCATCTGAATCTTGTTATTAAAGCGTCGGTTCTACATGCATTTCTTAATAACCTCGCATTTTGTCTCGCCTCATTTCCTTCCAGAGAGAAGGAAGAAAGCATCGGGCTGGGAGAAGAACTTGCTGTATCCCATAGTGATGCTGATCCTGCTCACAGGAACGGTGAGCGCTGGGACTGACCTATCATTAAGCCCAAACTGTTTACTCATGGCGTATGCAGCCTGGCGGGTGGCCACTGGGACTAACACCCTGCACCTCAAACCCCATCCTCTTACAGTTTCCACACAGAGTCTGGGTGTGGAAAGTACTTTTGTTTAATAGCTGTTTAAGACAATGCTGAATAGCCACCTGTAACAACTGTGATTTTCAACAGATTATAGTGTGGGAATACTATTTATGCCGTCTGATATTGTTGGATAAGGCAGAAAGGCCATGTGAGAGGCATGGCACGTGCGTCAAACAGCCCCCACATTGTTCAGGCTTTGAGAAGCTTAATGTTGGAACAGTTTACAATCACAAGATGGTTATTATGCATTACCATACTTACGGATCAGCAAGGCCCCCACAATTCAATTATATCATGGTGCTGGATACTTTGGGGATTTGATCAATCTTTTTTATAACTATACCATGTGTAAACAAATCTTTATCTTCCTCTCTGTCTGCAGACTATCTCAGTTCTCATGGTGGCATTGAATATCCTCTACCTTCTTGTGGATGAGACTGCCATGCCCAAGGGATCCACAGTAAGCCTCCTGTCTAACTGAAGCACATTTCTCCCCTCACACACACACACACACACACACACACACACACACACACACACACACACACACACACACACACACACACAC
>JBAJHX010000046.1:12836451-12856129 GCA_037176925.1 Amniataba percoides | reverse complement strand
TCTCCTTATCTCATCTCATCTCATCTGCAGTGACAGAGGTGTGTGTGTGTGTGTGTGTGTGTGTGTGTGTGTGTGTGCTTGTGGCTGCATTCTTGTCTTAGAGGGGGCAACATAATGTATCCTATTTCTCCCTCATTTCATTTTGCGTCTCGCGGGCAACTGACAGAGCTGCCCTCGACATTCCAATTATTTTATTGAGCAGAGATGTTTTCTTTGGCATGACGCATCGCAGAAAATCCCCCAAATTACACTTGTCATGCAGCTTGAAGCTGTCCTCCCTGACAGTGTGGCCCCACTAAATGGTTTACGCGTTTGTTTAGCTGGATGGATGCCACACCTCTGATCTCACAGCACTACGAGGGATTGAGGGTGGGCAGGGGGTCGGGGGGGTCTTGTCCCCCAAAACAATCAATACTGATATCATATCATCTATCCACCCCGTTAACCTTACCCTCCAGCTCTCTGCCCCTCTAGCACAGAAATTCCCCTTGCAGTTACCCGCACACTGTCTGGCAGGAGATAAGCACAGAGGAGAGAAAGTGATTATAAAGAAGTAGAAGTGAGAGCGGCTGGTCTGAGTTCTGGAGGAGGCACTGCCGGAGCAAAGAGACTCAGACTGTGGGAAAGTCAAATGAGGCCCCGATGCGCTGATTGTTGTGGGGGGAGAGCACAATGGAAGTGCCCTGTCAATGTTTGTCTTCCCTTCCTACTAAGCATCCCGCCGTAGTCCTTAGCATACTGAGCAGTGCCCCAGTTGGCTTTACAGAATGGAGGATGGAGGTGGAGAAGGATGATGAGGAGCAGAGAGAGAGAGAGGAAGAGAGCAAGCAGGAGACGCAGGTTGATGGAGATGCTGTAGAAACAACAAGAGGGAGGAGGAGGAAGAGGAGGAGGAGGGGAACTGGAGCTGCCTCTGTCAAAGGACACGGTGTTTTACAGCTTGATGAACAAGCACTAAGAGGGACCAATAAAATTGTTACTGCAGGCCCTCCTCTTTGGTAGCCACCACACTTGACACTGTATTTTGTAAAATGGACAATTAGCTTGAACTGGACTGTAATTTTCACCCCACTAAAGTTGCCCTTCTCTAAACACACACAAACGCACGTAATAGCACCTTCAGACTCTCCCTGACATGCACACCTCACCTGTGACCTTTCAACTTCTGTCTCTATGTGAACGTGGAAAATTCCATTCTGGCCTTGATAAAGTAAGCGATTGAGCTAATGCCATATTGTATTGCATTGAAGTAAAATGAAATCCATTTTGGTTGTGATATCTCAACAATATCATCAAATTCTTTACTTTTCTTTTTTTAACTTATTATGGGAAACTGACTGTCAAAAGGAAGATTCTGACAGGACGGAGAGTGAATGTACCGCTGGGACTCTTGTTGTTCCACTCTTTGCCAATACATGTCTGTAGTTCTAGAGTTAAAAAAAAAGGATAAATGATGTTGACATTTTTATGGCAAGATGAAGTGGAATTAAATACCTGAAACTACTATGGCCAAAAGAATAGATAGCACCACTCATCACTTTAATCACTCAAATGATTAAAGCTACAATATGGGTGGCATCGGAGCAAACAGTATGTCCAAATGTGCTTTTGGAATCGCTCCCATTTCTGATTCAGACATCCAGAAGGATATTTATTAATGAAGAGATTAATTTGTCTGTAACAATACCACCAGCCTCTACACAGAAAATAGAAAATTAATTTTGAGTTTGTTATTGTTGACCACAGACTGAATGCAGTGGATGCAAACTGACTCTGCCTGACTCGCTGTATAATTGGAATTTGATCCATTTGTTCCAATAACATTTGGAAAGTAGAGAAGAGCCGTATTAGTCAGTTATTTTATCTTATTTTTGTGAGAGGGATGCCAGCAAGAAGTCCGTCAGTTAAGCCAGAGGAAGTACACAAAAGACTCTAGTGCATAAACTCTGTGGGCCAGGAAAAACTTTTTGATGGATCGCCATCTTAAACTGTGCTTTCCAATTTTTATAAAACATCCACAGTGTCAGTGTAGATGGTTCTTTAATTATACTGTAGGTGCAAATCTGTCTATCTCTATGTTGTTCCAGTCGGTAAGGGGACCCACCTGGGGTCCAGTTGGCAGGATGTGGGGCATAGTTAGTGTGTGTGTGTGTGTGTGTGTGTGTGTGTGTGTGTGTTAGTACCACTTGCCAGTGTGCAGGTATTGCAAGGTGTTAATCTTACAAGCAACAAATGCAATGTGTCTACTGAAAGAGTCGTGGCAGTCAGCACAGACTAATCTACCAGCCCCCACCCCCCCCCACCCCCACCCCCACCCCCTCCCTCCAACAGCCCTCCACCAACAGCCCTCCACCAACCCCTCCCTCTCTTTGACACACACACACACACACACACACACACACACACCCTCCATCACCCTTCCTGCTACTGGAATGAAAAGAAGTAAGAGTTGAAAGGAGGCGTACTGTCAGATGCGAGTGCACACACACAGTCTTAATGCATGCCCGCCCTCCCTCCATTAATAAATTACATCAGATGCTGTCTGCTAATTCCCTGTGTAAGAGAGAAAGAGCACTGCACCATGGCTCTGCAGTAAGCTCCCAGGGATGACAGTTGCATAAAAAGACATGAAACAACCTGCCAGGCTTTCCTTTTTTCTTCAGGCTCTTTAACAAAACAAATCAAGATGAGGACACTCAAGGTGGGTAAGAATTGCTTGGAAAGAACTGGAATAAAATAAAAAGCATAGATAATAAACTAAAAACTAAGACCATGCAGCAATTGTAGTGTATATTGGTATTGCACAAATGGTAAATACTGTGTATAAACACTGTACATGGATGTCATGCAATGGTATGGCAGGGTGCTCTATTTGAACAGCACTACTATACAAATAAATGATACATATATCCATGTCTGTACACGATACAGAGACATGATAAGCATATACAGCTTTCTTTTCATGTACTGCATACTAAATCTGAATTTTTTTTGCTAACTAAGATCTGTTTTAAATGTACAGTTTTTCGAATTTGAAAGTGAGCAGTCACTTCTTACTTGTGGACATAATGTATAGTACTGTAGTTGCCCCGGACACCACACTGATCCTTCTGACGATCAACCTTGGTTCCAAGACCCACAAAAGCAAATATTTATCATTTGACAACACAGATGCTTGGTATGTGCAGCGTATGTAGATGTATGTCTTTTTGCTGCTCCAGTTTCAAAAGGCCTTAGGGATTTAAGGGTTGGAGGGGGAGCCGGGGGGTGCGCCTAGTGTATTTGCTGAAGTATTTGTTTTGTTGTTTTTATGTTTTTGGCGTGCTTTCAGCCTGTACACTCTTCTTACCGTAAGCAATGTGCCGTTTTTGTTTGAACACCTGTTCACATATTGTATGATCGACAGTGATTTGAAAAGAGCCTCTTTCATCTTGTTCCATTCATTACTTAGCCAATTTGATTCTGTCTTTCTCAAGTGGGGAAATTCTTCATGCACCGCGCACTTACTTTGCAGGATTTCTGTAATTGCATGTGTGTGCAACTGCCTGCAGTGCTGTCGTTTCCCATTTTCTTTTTTATTTGTGATGTGTTTATGTAAGATTGGTGTGTGATGACACTGAATAACCCAGTTTTCTGTCTGTCTTGGTTTTCCAGGACCGAGGCATCGGGAACACCTCCCTCTCTACATTTGGCGTGGCTCAGGCGGCGCTGGAGATCATCCTCATGTTGTATCCTTTCAGTGACCCCCCCCCCCCGAAGTAGCCGAAGTTGCATGCTCCATGGCCAAGAGCAACATTGTCATGCCAGCTTTGTTTACTCAGGACATAGTTCAGCCGGACATCTTCCGGAAGACGCGTTGCGCTGTTTCGTCACCTTTTATTGTAACTGAAAAGGTGCCGACTTGGGATACTTAAAAAGACGACTCAGTGAAGCTGCTTTGCCACCAGCAGAGAAATGTTGTTGCTCCTTGATTGATTTGCTGAACAGCTACTTGATGGTGTCCTCAGTCGTCGGCTTCTACAGCCTGCGAGTCTTTGAGGTGCTCACTCCCAGGAAGGATGACACAACCATGACAACGGTAAAGATGGGATGGGAGGACAGGGTGCCGGGTGAAGTGGGGGCAAGGGTGCTGAGATTGTGTCCGTGGTGCTCATGTGTTTGGGACCCCCTGTGTTTCATCTATTTCCTTTTACCTCCCCTTTGCTTTCCTGCCCTCCTCTATGCTCCAGACTCCTACTGCTCACTGATGTTTTCCTCAGGGCCCCTCAATAGCTTTAGTTGATCTGTCCAATATTTGTTTGTGGGTTGCGCAAACACTGGCAAAGTGCAAGCCCCTTTCTTGTACATCAGAGGGAGAGTGGGGTTTTTGGGGGGGGTGGGAGGGGTGGAGGATGTGTGCTCTGTTTGGCCCATAGTGGCACCTATTCACTTGGTAATGAGTTTGGGAGTGGTGAGGCTTGTTAACTAGCCATGACGCTCCAGTGAAAGGGCTTGAAAGGACAACAGAGAGAACCTGGTAATGAGCAACTTCAGAGGTACTAATTGTACAATATGTGGAACCAATTTAACATCAAGTGGTGTGTGCGTATGTGTGGGCACATCATGGCCGATGGTGTTTGTGCACTGGGTGCTTTTACCTCACATGGTTTCCTCCAATAAAAACTGGATGTTATGTGCTTTTAAGGTTGATTATCTGCTCTGCTTGTAGATCATTGGTTGCTGTGTGTCCATCTTGGTCCTGAGTTCAGCCCTGCCGGTGATGTCAAGAACTCTAGGTGAGTATCGGTTTGTTTTAGAGAGTGTGGGAATGCTAAATTCACAATTCATACCTAATCTGCATGTACAGATTAAATATTTATAACAATATTTGGACATTTTGGGAGGGCTTAATCCCTTTTTTTGCTGAGTTGGATGTAAAAGATTAATACCACGCCCTGTCTGCTAAATATAAAGCAAGTAGTCTGCAAATGAACCTCAGAGTAAAACTGCCTCCGTTCACATTTACAAATAAGATGTAACATGTTAGGCATGTTTCCCAAAATGTCTAAGTAATTATTTAAGTGAAATGTAGATTAAATTGAACTTTCAGACATATAACAACCTCATTAAAACAACCACAGTTCCCCTGCACCACGATGAGCTTTCGGTGCAGCCACCAACAGTAAACCATTATGGTTAGCAAGTTGAATTCTCCTATAGTTTCCCATAGTGACATCAGAAAGGAGTGTGGCGTGAAGGGCTAAAAATGACGGGAGTAGCACCATCACAATGGCACTAATAAACATGCAGAGTGCAGAGCACAGCTGTTCAAATAGCACTACTCTGTGTGTGTGTGTGTGTGTGTGTGTGTGTGTGCGAGAGAGACCTACAGAGTGGGAAAATGGGACAGAGTGAGCATACAGTGACTCATTGGGAGCTTTACAAAATATCAACAGGTTCTGCTTTGTGACGCTGAATAGATTAAAAAGAATAAATGCATGAGACAGAGTTGAAGAGAAAAGGCCTTCCAGTTAAAGCAAAAAAGACATGGAGAGTTGAGTGTGACAAAGTGAGAGTTTAAGAGACGAGAGAAGGTTTTATGTGTTCTGAGGTGTTTTTTGTGTGTGTCAGTGTGGGGAAATGCACTGTAGCACAGAAAGAAGAAACTGTAATACAACTCAGAAAATCTGCTGAAGTTCACTTTGAATGTTTCAACTTGTGTGTTAGTACCAACTGCACACAGAATCAACGATTTCTATTCATGAAGTGGCCGTTTGCAAACTACAAATGTTTACAATTTTACGTCACAGAGTTAAACTTAGTTTTGGTGTACAATGGAGTTTGACTAGAAGTGACTGGAAGCTAACTTATGGACCAAGCTAAAGTAAAGTAACAGACATTCATCTTGTCTGTTTCTAGTGCAACAATTTTATTTAAAGTGCCCATAACCAGTGTTTTCATGACAACAAAGTATCAAATCACAATGTCATAATAGGCCCACTCAGTGATGAACCTGAGCTGAGCTTTTATACCAAGTTTCAGCTCACTGTTCAGCTGTCTGACCAGCAGCTTTTTTTGGTGCGCTCTCACTACTCTCATAGTGATATTTCACTTGCAGCAGGCAGTTCTTTTTCAACCAAACAGCACTTTAAAACTTGACATCCCCTACATGCTCAGCACCAAACAGCAGACAGACACTGCTGGCAACTAGCTGGTGAATATGTGAGATAATTAAGCAGATGATATTTCCCTCAGACTTTTTTAAATACCATTAAGGGCATGGGATATAGCAGAGTTTTGAAAGGAAATGATTGTACGATATGCCACAAAAGTCCCCATAAACCTCCATGTTCTTTTGCTTTTGATACAATGACTTGTTGCACCTTTAAATTGTTGATGGATGTACAGTATGCCTTTTTATATCATGATTTTACAATCTGTCAATAACCAGAAACAAGCATGACACAAATGCCGGTAGCCTCACATATTTAAGTGTCACTCATACACAAAGAAAATCTCACCACGCCACTCTCGCAGCACAAATAAATCTGTCATATGCTTCCTGGATGCATGACCAGCTGCATGCTAATGTCTCCAACTCTGTGACCCTGACATTTCAAATGCCAAGCATCTTCTTACCCCCAATTAGATTTTCTCAAATTACCAAACCAAGATCAAAACCTCTGGCATTAGAAATGGATGTAGCCAGACCACAGTGGCAAGCTGTATCGACTGGGGTCTCCATCATCTCTCTCCCTGTATCTTCACAGGCAATTTTGTTAAAGGTCCTTGATGCTTGCAAACTGCTTACTGCGGCTGTAAATACATCTCTCCAGACACTGAATCGATTGCCCAATCTAATTGACGACAGAGGTTGTGAAGATGTTACAGGAGAAGTAGAATCTATATAGACTTGTGCCTCTCTGAATATAATGTCTGGACACAGATGACGGAAATAGAAAATTGTTGTGGTGCATAGATTTAACATATCGACGAAGCAATTTCCTTAGTCAGTGTTGCTTAAAAAATTAACATCTCAGAAAAGACATAAATATCATTAGTGACGTGAAATTTGATTGTACACATGAGGTTATTGAAAGCTTAATTACATCCCTACATTACTTGATTATTGGATGGCACAGCGAGCGTAGAATGCAAGAACACCCAGACTGGCTGGCAGAAAAGGAGAAGCAGGAAAAACAAAAGGGTGTTGATGGCCTTCGAGGCTGCTGCTTTGAAAGTGGTCTAGCAGTGTGGAGCTACGAGGAGGCTGCAGGAGAAACCACTACTTTATCTCTGTCTGAGAGAGAGAGAGAGAGAGAGAGAGAGAGAGAAATGCAGTCCACCTGCACACCACCTTTGCTGCTATACTTAGTCACCCATTCCCTCCATATAACATGGGGAACAGTCCTCACAATACTGCAAACCAAGACACAGTGAAATGATGAAAATAAGCATAAACTTTGCAGTGCAGCACATCTGTGTAAGTCAGAGTGGATTTGATTTCTGTCTGCATCAAAAAAGTCACATAACGTTGCCGCATGCCTGATGAGCATTGTGAGCCCTAAAAAGGTCACAATAACACAGTTATTGAAACATCAGATTCTATTCTTGGGTTGAAATCCTTCAGAAATCAAGCAAGCCCTCAGCTCTGGAAACTTAAAAGATTGTGCTTTTTTATTGTGCTCATTGTATTTGAAATGTAAGCTCAGTGGCTGACTCAGATAGATATCTCTACAGATGACTACAAAATTAACTTTGTTTTTTTTTCTAGAACAGTTTGGAGTGCAGGGGAAATTTGTAGTTACTGCACCTTTTTTATTAGGATTTTATGTGAACACAGAAAATCAGCCAAAATAGTAATTGTGCTGTTTGCCTTAGACCCAACCAAGACATTACATTTTTTTCCCAGCAGCTTCTAACTCGTTCGTTTGATTTGTGTCTTCACAGGCATCACCAGGTTCGATCTCCTGGGAGATTTTGGAAGATTCAACTGGTTGGGAAACTTTTACATAGTCCTGTCATACAACCTGCTGTTTGCAGTCGTGACGACCCTCTGTCTTGTGAGAAAGTTCACCTCAGCAGTACGGGAAGAGCTTTTAAAGGCTTTAGGTAAAGTTACTTCTTTCTTTCATGTGTCCTGAAGCTTTCTAATCAGTACATCTTTAATAGAAACAGAATAATTAATACTCTGTCAGTGCCCTGTCAAGTCTGACAAACAGTCCTGCCTCTGCTATGCTGGATGGACTGTGGAAAATGAAGCAATCTATTTCATAGTAACTCTTTGACTACTCAATTTCATCCCAATTTTGTATCCACAAAGGTTAAGTCTGAAACAGTCACAGCACCAACCCACTCTGTGGCTTTGGAGGGAGATAGTGTTTATTTCTCTCAGACAGCACAACCCGGAGTGACAAAATGGAAGAAATTGCTGCAAGATCCAATGTGCTGCGGGACTGACATGTGACAGAGGATGGGGCTAGTCTCAAAGGCTTGTGGTGACAGGCCCTGGATGTTTGATACACAGGGTGGGATAGGGTTAGAAAATGTCAGACAGAGGCACTGAGGGGAGAAGAAAAGCACATCAATACCTCTGTCTAAGTGAAAGTCTGAGGCTTTTTAATGAGATTTCTCTCCCTTATCTCCCCCTGCCCAGGTCTGGATAAATTGCAACTGTCAAACAGCCCCACAGACCCTGAATCTGGGAAGCTCTCGGCCAACGGGCATCAGAAAACTCTGTGAAAGGGACGATAGATCAACACACACGCACACACGAACACACACACACACCTTAGCACAGCCAAAGGGAGATTTCGACAGTACTGCCTGACTGCTGAAAGGTGAAAGGGATTGGAAGGAACTTAATAAACCCAGGCAGTGTCTGACGGATGCTGCAAATGGAGGCTGAGAGCAATTTAGCTTCGTGACATTCCATCCTCTGCGTCTCGGATGGAAGCTGGGACAGAGCCAGGGATGAGACTGAGGAGTGAAATAGACTGGCATCACTGCAGTGACCTTGATGTTGACCTCAACCGCGACTGTGACTTTAAACCACCCATATCTTGCTTCAGGGGCACCTCCCCTCCCCACACACACACACACACACACACAGAACCCCTACCTGTTTTTCTTCTACAACCTCCTCATCACTTCTAGACAAAAGCAAGAGGGTGTAGCAGGTGAATCAGTGCACCCTCTCTTATTTCTTCTTACATCTAACTACAAGGCAGACTATTCTTTTCCATCACGCTGCCTCTCAGTATAGTAAAAAGAATCCCAAAGTTCAGTTAGACTCATTTTAATGTCAGTATGTCCACGGTGATCAGTGTCAGTGATATGCGGAGCATTAGCATTTTATGGTCACTAATCATTGGTCTTTGATCATTATGTGAACTGATACAGGCATGATAAGGTGTCGATTTGTCATTTTTCTGAATTTGTTTAAGCTTAAAATGTGAAAATAAGAAAAATGTGCTTTGTGAAGCATGAAAGAAGTCATTTATTCACACATACACCACAGCCAGTACATAAAGCTGCGCGGCAATACAACTCACATTATATGCACTGGCAGTGTCATCACTGACAGCCTCAGATTTTAGCACTCATGCGATCATTTGTCTTTTTTATTTGGCTTTACTCAAGTGCGCTTTAACTTTATTGATGATGTCATTAGTTTGTATGAAGTAGGGTAAGAACTTTTTTTAGGTGCTCTAGATTAGACTTGAGCTACTCTACAAATGGGAAACTATATGGGAGTTGTATCCACCTCAGTTCCAACGGGCAGGAAGCTTTTAGTGCATTTGGAGCTGATCCCGTGGTTGTATCTCCTAAAATTTTATTATGCACATAATAAAAAAAAAGTCATCACATTTTTGCTCATCCCAAAAAAATCTATTTTAAATTCACAGGGCACAGAAAAATTTGTCAATTTTGTCATTTTTGTAAATGTTGTATTTACATGTACATATTCTAATGTGTTTCATACCTCTTTTGCATTATTTCAATGTAAATATTGGGCCCTCATTGAGCCCACTGAGGGTCTGACTCACTAAGCAATCTGTATTTTGTTGTACATATTTTTTTACAAACACCAAAATCTAATGCAAACCTGTAACAGTCTTCACATAGAGGATGCAGGAGTGAAAATTGTGCAACTTTGCAGCCGGAAGAAAGACTTGGTGACTCAGGCCCCATTTATATGTTGTTGTATTGCTGCATAATCTTTTGAACTGTGACGTTCATTGTCTCCAGAACCACCTTAAATGCCTTATACGACAAGCATCTCGCAGGCTTAATGTTAAGGTTGTTTCTTGTTCTGTGTTGTTTGTTTATGTATGTGTACATGTGTGTACATGTACATTGTCTCTAGACAGTTCCACTGTGATCCCCTGTACGCCACCAAGTTTCTAGTCTAAAGCCAGCTGGATATAACATACGCATTGCTTTTGCTATGAATGTTGTCACAGTAGCTCTTATTTAGAGAGAGGCTCCATTTTGAGACTCATTCATTACCCATAAAACTTGAGCACTTGCTATGGTTGATTGACTGAATGATGATATTTTTATGGCGTCATACGTGTCATGTGTTTTCATGGTGACTAAGGTCACATGACGATGATGACAAAAGAAAAGGAATTAAGGAAAATTTAATTTATACATATATATGCATTTGAAACTTTTATTTCTTAGGACAGGGAATGTTTTACATCAAAGCTGTCTGCCATTGGTTGTTGCTGTATAACAAAGACTGGATTTATAGAAAATTTTGCAACTCTCAATCGCAAAACTCATGCGGAAGCCATCTTGTCAAGTAAGGAAAACGGACCTGATTTATAAACCTAACCATTTTTACCATCCTAAACCCAAAGTGCGTCCACGCTACTGATTTTGAAAGATCTAATTTCAAGAGCCGGTTTACCCAAATCTTTAATGGGTGTATGTAACTCTTTAGTTGACATTAGGACCACGCTGATTATTGGATACTGTGAAAAATTAAGACATCCGGAGTTGATATGGCAAAGCAATAATGATGATACTGTAAACTGGCAGAAGAGAATTTTAAATGTTACATTTATGAGGTTACCTGGATAAACTACACTGACTGAAGTGGCTTTCCAGCTCCATCACGGCTGTGCATACATCCACTCAGCTGCAGACTGTGGTAACACTGGGCTCTGTGGTACTTAGCAGGGAAGTGTCACACCCCAAATAAAACATCGCAATCGAGCTCCTCGCAGTAGCCTCTGAGGTAAGAACTCAAAGAGCCATTTTCTATTCGAGCAAGCTTTTCTGGTTGCCTTTACAGTACATCTCTGTGTTGTGTGGGGGTTTCAAAAGTTGAGAGTCGGCCTGTACTGTAAGTGAAGCAGCTTTTTTTTTTCTGTCTGTCAGTCGGTCTCTGCATGTCATTTTTGGTACATGTTTTGTGAATGTATTTTTTACAATTTCTCAGTTTGCTAAATGTATGTTTCGTTATTTTTGATGTTTGTGTGTTTGCAAATAAAAGTAGAAAAATTATTTGTGAACATCTTCATTCGTCATTGTGACATCGTGGACATCGACACTGACAGATGAGTTAAAGCAGCAGTTTGGCATTTTGGGAAATACACAGTCCAAAGTTGAAAAGCCCGTCTAATGCATATCTCACTTTTTTAATCTATGTACATGTAGAATGAGTAGTTTGTTGTTTTAGAGAGTTGCATGCTGTAACTGAGATGAAACCAGGACGCAGTGACTTTCTGGAGTTTCTGCTGGTTGCCTGGCAACTTCACAGTGACAAGACTGCAGGAAGTTACTGCTCTTGGCTGCTGCTTGCCAATAAATAATTACAGCACGTAACTGCCCATAAAACCAAAAACTGTAATATTTTACATTTCTTTTTATGTACAGATTAAACCAATTAAATACAGTGTGTATTCAATTAGTGAGCTTCACAACTTTGGAGGGAGCCAAGCTCTCATTTTCCCCGTTACATCTTCATGCTAAGCTAAGGTAATCACATCCCAGTTTCATGTTTAGTGCACAGACATGCTCATCTGACTCTCAGCAAGAAAGTGAATAAAAATATTTTCCCAAATGTTGAAACTACTTTAATCTTGTTGCTCAACTGCGTGCTGTCTTAACAATTTTGTTTATAATAAAAAGAAGCAAATATTACTGCATGAAATGATCTAAAATGCTACCTTGCATAGATTTGTACCTGGTTAGATGAGTTTTTTGTGGTAGACAGATCTGCACAGGGGGCAGGAAGGTCTGCTCTCTGTAGTAAAAGCTTCAAAGGCTTCCAGACAGAGCTGATGGTAGAGGTGGGAGCACGATAGAAGCACGGTGCGTCTGCGTTGCCGACGGCTCGATGCTTCTGCTGGGAGGCTCAGGCTGCACAGTGCTGTCAGGCAGATGGGGCAGTCCCAGACATCTCTCTCGATAACCTGACGGAGTTGGAAACAAACTATTTAAGTTCTGTATACACCTCCTGTCACAGAGACCTGCACAGTTAGGGGTCATTTCTGCATGTTGATGAGGGGGTAATAACCGTGACTTTACCCCTGCTGCTGCCATTTCATTATAAAGAACCCTCAACTAAATCTGTTGGCAACTACCTGACAGGTTTGATCAGATGCGAGGTGATAACATTTTTATCAGTGATCCTTCTAAAAAAAAAAGCAACGCATGCACAGTTCCGTCAATGATTAACCAGAGACCGCTTCCTGTATTTAGAGGCCAACATGCCCTGCTGTTAAATGTTTCATAACGAGCTGCACTCCGCTTTATAGAGTTTGCACCCGTGAAAAAGGTGCAAGGTATGTGTTGAAAGCACATTCACTGTTTGATACTCCATGTCAAGGCTGAGCCACTCCTGCCTTGTGCTCAACCTTTTCACACCAGATAAAGACATCTTCTTTGCACACACCCCCATCCCCCCCAACCCCTCTATGGAAAATGGTGCTGGTTGCAGTGAAAGCCAACAATGGAGCCTTATGGAACAGCAAATCTTAATGTCTTTTCAATTCCTCTGCAGCAGTCCAGGCGATGAAAAGCCTGCCGTGCATTATCAGACTGGCTCGTGTTTTTTGTAAACACGGGGGATTATTAGCCTACCCGCTGCCATTCACTTGGTAAAGTGAATGATCACCTCTGGAGAGATGTGTACTTTCTGTACAGCAGCTGTGATACTGTCGTCCCCCTGCAAGCATTAACATGTCAAGGGAAAGGCTCGGCTGGGAGAAGAAGAATCAGACGAGGATTAGATATTTTTTAACGGGGGCCTTGTTTACTGATAGAAGTGGCTTATGGCTCAGCAGAGGTTGTCTTCCTCCTGACCTGGCTCTGTATTCGATCCCAGTCGTCCTCCTGAGGTTCGGAGACGTGCTTTCTCTCCAGCTGCTGGAACACTCGTCTGCTTGATGACAGCGAGCGGTTGATATCACTCAGAAAAGCCTCCGTGTCGGTGTGACAGTATCGGACAAAGCTGTCATTCAACTCCTGCAACTAATTAGAAAAACCATTTTAGTGGCACAAAGGAGGCATGTTTCATTCAGATACACAATAGAGTCGTGTTGTCGGCGAGGACTAATTGTGTGTGTATTGTAATGGCTGAGGCATGCTGACAGGGTGCAGTTGTTAAACAGCCAGATCAATACAGTCACGTCTCCCACTAACATGGAGAATTAATGGAAACCAGTAAAAGAAGGAAGATAGTGCTGGGAAACATGGTAACACACGCATCTCTGACACCTTTTCTGTCTGGGTATTTTATAGATGGATTATAATGTTTTAGGACAGAGGATGATTCAATCTGACTTTAAGAGCAATAAATAAAAGCTTCAGTATTTCCCCCCATAATGTTAACTCTGGCAGTGAGAAAGGCTTAGAAACAGCATTTAGTCATTCATGTTGGAAAAACATTAATAAGACAACCAAACAATTGAAGAAATACAATATAAAAATTCAAATACTGTAGACACTTAAAAGACATAATATTTCAAGTGTCTGGTAGATGAATGGTATTGGTCACCTCTTCCATTTTCAAACTGACCAATTTTAAAGACTACTTTCCTGTTTCTGTCCTCCCAGAACTCATCTGTCTTCTCACATGTACAGCAGCTGTTGCTAGGCAACAATTAATGCCTGCATATGCATGTTTATATCCGAGACATATTCAACGGTCAATGAAGAGGCTATTTATATATACAGAAGTTTCAGTAGCACCAAGCAAGTGACCAGGAAACATACATTTCTGCATGTAGCATAAGCAACAGCATTCATGTGTTTCCATGACAACTGAGCAAACTGCAGCATGTGATGGAAGACCATGAGATGTGGGTGAAAGCTCTGGAAAAACATAACCAAACAATCCAAATAAACATTTACAGTTAGTTAGATCAAACTACACATTCATGTAGGACTACAACTGGTGGATTCATCAGATGTCTTTTTTTCTTCTTGACTTATAAACTTATATCATCATAAACTGAATAGTATATAAAAGACAGAAAATGTGCAACATCTTCACAATTGGAAAGGTGAAACTACAGAACATCTGGCATTTTCTGCATTGAAATTAAGAAATTAAAACTACTACATCTACACTACATCTAAGAAAAGTAATGTGATTACTACAGTTTTACCTAGAGTAGCATTAGTCTCAGCACCTGCTTGCTCATACGTACATGTTTTCTCCATCTCACCTCCACACACATACAACTATAAAACCCACCTCTTAGCCTGTCACAGTGGCATCAGAATTGCTTTACAGCTAGGCTTTTATCACTAATTAAACAACTGTTGACCGTTCGAATGGAGGGTTTTATGAGCCTGGCTGACTTTTCGACAGTAAAGGCAAACAGTGCAGCCTCTGGTGAACTTTGCCTTGCTCCACAGGAGATGCAGACAGGAGAGGACACAGAGGGGGGAAGAGGAGGTGGAGCGCAGAGGCGTTATCTCACAGCAATCCATCTAGATGTCGGTAGTGTCCCCCTTAATGTGTTGACTCAGGGTCGGACCGCTGAAGTGAGTAAAAATTGAAAGCTGGGCATCGGGATCAGCTGATAACATTTCTGAAACTGACCTGATACGTGGGAGGTGTTTTTTTTTCCTCTCTCCAAGGAACACCTGTGGCTTCGTGGCACAAAGATGCTTTATTGCCTCCTGCTATCACACGGAAAACTGAAAGAATAAGTCTCTCCGTCTCACACAGGTTCCAGCCCAGCACTAACACGCCTGTTTGCATTACAGTCAGCTAAGCAAATAAGTCTTCCCCTTGAAATCAAGTCAATCAGACCTGTCAGCACTGTGTTGCGCAGCTCAAAGCTCTTGAAGATCATCCTCAGTGTGACAAAAGACATGAGACAATCTCATGACCACCCACAACCACTGAATCACACAACTTGAATGTAAAGAGGCTGACAGCGTCTATGACTCCATCCTGAGCGTGTGGACCCGGACGTGGCCTAATGTGTTGGAACACAGTTAATTGGCTCAGTAAATGCCGTGTCTTTGTTTACGTGACATGTTAAAGGCATGGTTTATAGGCGAGATGATAGAGACTGACAGAGGGATGGGTAGGACACTCCGACCTTCGCAACACATAAGTGTGGCCCTCACCCATTTGTCACTTTTGCTTAATCAGCCTCTTTGAAGCACGGGAGCACTCTGCATGATTACAACACTCCCACACAGAAATAAACAGGGCATGTTCCTAAAGACGTCAGACATGCAGTGGCTGTGTGGGAGCTGTGAGTATTTTAAAGCAGGGACATTAGATGGATTTATATGAGAAATGGCTCTGCAGCCAAGAAAAACTGATGTTTGGTTAAAACAATCGGTGACCGGTCTCGTCTTTGGTCATCTAGTTGGGTGAGGTTCACTAGGTGGCAATGTTCCCTTTTCCTGAGAGCCACCATATAGGCAACACAGCCTCAGAGTCAAACAACCCCATCCACTGCTGCTCTTGAGGCCACTTTTAAATAATCTCTCCATCAAGTCCAGTCGTTGCATGATTTATAACCCTGAAATGGGACTGGGGAACAAAGCCTGAAATGACAACCTGCGTCAGGTAACCAAACAAGGTGGTCGACCTCACCTCTTCACCCTTTCCCATCCAACAGAGCTACACAAGCATACACACTAGACATATAGATGAAGGAATACCAGAACCAAACATGCACAGGAGACATCATGCATCAAGACCCTGGAATGTCCAGACTGTTTGGCTAAAACACAAAACTCTCTCCACATTAGTGGACAAACAGTGTCTGATTCACAAAGCATCAAAGGCGCTTGAGAGGGTGAGAGCAGATGAAGGTGTGTGTGTGTGTGTGTGTGTGTGTGTGTGTGTGTGTGTGTGTGTGTGTGTGGGTTAGCAGTGGGGTCAGTGAGTCCCTGAAACCCACGTCTCAACCTTCAAGATATGAAGCTTGTCACAGGCTTCATTTGAACAAGCACTAAAACTGCCTAAAAAAGTCAGAGTGAAATGTGGGAAAAAAAGAGACGTGAGGAGACAGATGCTTGGCAATGCAACCTTATTGATCTGTAACACTCTGATGTGATCAATCCGAAGTCTAAACTCACCTTTGCTTCGAAGAATTTGCGTCGCAGCTGTTTGTCTTTCGGGCAGATGGATCTTCTCAATTGTCTGTACTTTTTTCGAGCAACATAGCCTCGCCAGTGGGCTTGAATTCTACACAAACACACACAAAATGCATTAAAAGGAGCAAAATCACATTATCTAACAGAATGCTCTCAACACTTTCCAAAATTTAAGAGTTAAATAGTTCTAAAAAGGGGTAGAAGTTGAGCTTTGCTGACTTCCTCTTCATTAGCGGGGCTACTTTAATTTATAAAAACATTATTTCTCATGTAAAACCAAAATCAAGTCTGATCACATGAAATCCCAGCTAAGTGATCCCAACTAAGACAGCCATCTACAGTACATATAGACACGTCGTGTACAAAACTTCTTTAATAAAAAAATATGTATATGAATGCAATTTGATGCCTCAGTTCTTTTATGCAAAGCAGATTGATTTTACTCATGATGAAATGTGCTATATAAATAAATTCTCAACAGCACACATTCTTAAGTCTGAATTCAGCATATATATGGATCATCCAATTTAAAATGCATCTATTGCTTGACTTTCACCATGAACCAGTTAGTGAATAGTTCATTTATTTAACTTTTTTTTAGGAAAGATGCCGTTTTGCCAAAATGACTTAGTGAGACTGTGTGATCACTTCTTATTGTACATTACCCTGAGGGGAAAAGACCGTTCTATATATTTATTGTAATATGTTGTTAGTTATAGTATTCTGTGCATTTCTTCTTTAATGTCTGGTTTACGGCATGTACCTGGTGGCACACTGGTGTCTGAAGAGGCGAGCTGCATCGTGGATCACCCGGGTCTCATATTGCTCCTTTCTGCACATTGGGCAGCACTTCCTCCCAGAAAACCTCTCAAAGGCCTGCAAACAGGCTCTGTGGAAAACATGGGAGCATGACAGCAACACCTGAAAAGAAACGGTGACAGAAGCTGCTTAGTACATATGTATCTCATATATATATGTTTCAAATGAAAACTGTAGCATGCATATGATGAAACATACAATGAAACAAGACAATGCATCAAACCAAATCTTGGGGTTTAGATTTCATAAGCTGACATGTCTCCAGATGATGTGTATTGGCTTTTTAGGTTTCTTTAAGTGCATAAGAAAGCCCCCATACAGTATACAGTCTGTGCACATGCAGTGTGTGTACGTGAGCCTTAAGCCATGCTAAATCTCTGTGTGTTCATGCACGTATGTGAATGCCTTTAAGTGTTATTTGCTGAGAGGATAGAGGGAGTCAGCATGACCCCCAGTGGGCCGGCTGGGACCTGGACTATAGTCTCCTCTACCTGTGAGAGGGACTCTTTTATCGTCTGAAAGGAGACAGCCGCAGCTATGGGGCTTGGCACACAAACCAGTTTACTCAGATCTCTAGAGGGCAGGGGGGAGGCATATTGATTTCCCATTGTTTTTGGCCTGACCAACACACTCCATCACCAGTGAAAGGGCCCCCTGCAGTGTACAATTTCCAGGAGCTCGACAAGCCATTAGACCACAGAGAAATTTCACTTCCCACAGTGCTTTAAGGCTACAAGCTACATTTTATGGGCAGACATACAATATAAAAATGGAATAAAAAATATAATAGGTTTTTAGAGGTTTTTCTTTTTAAATCCAGTCCTGTTACAGAAAAAATCTGGTCAGTATTAAAACAATAGGAGCTGGAAAAAGAAGCAAATATCGCAGTCCACACAAGTGATTTGGAACAACTGCTGCTGTAAGCATTTTTAATTGTCATATTAATGCTTCAATGCAACACAAGACAGCGGCACACAAATGCATTGTTAAAATATGAAAGCTTGCAGGAAAATGCCAAATCAACAAAGATTCCCACTTGTCACTTTCCCTTGTTAGCAGGCTCTAATTAACTTTTTTTTCCCCCTGAGTCAAACTAATATTTACACGTGCATCTATGGCAACTGTTCTTTGTGAGGCCGCCTATTCTAGTCCCGCATTCTTGAGGAGATTGGCATCTTAAAAGGGGATCGGAAAGGTGTAAAAGACTGAATGACCCTCACAGTAACACACTGATTGCTACATCATCACGTCACAGTTGAGTTCCAAGGCAGTATGGGTAAATTTGTACAGTTGTCTACACAGATTAGAACATACAGGAACCGCAGGGGAGAGGCGGGGGCTTTGTGTGTGCGCCCGAGTGTGTATACGGAAACACAGGTTTCCCCGAGGACAGACAGAACATTGGAAACATGTTAAAAAAAAGAAAAAAAATAGACAAGAACAGTAGCTTCAGTGTTGGGGGAATACCTGAGGCTGAAGGCGAAACTCCTCCTTGCATATTGCACAGGGCTGAGCTGATTCACCCTGCTGAACAGACCTCGCCTTGACCCGAACCCACTCGTCCTCTGTCAGCCGCTCTGCAGGGGACGCCACCAAACCCAACTTCTGGGCTACAAGAAAAAGAGAAAATCACTAGTTACATATTCTTGAGTCACATAAGTCATGCATCTCCAGAAATTTACCTAAAGTTAATCGAGGTGCAGCAGAATCAAGCACATATTCTCGCTCTTCTTGCTGAGTCCTTTCTTCCCTGTCTCTTTGTTTTGTGTGAGGATTTCTGGGCGCTTTCTTTTTTTCTCTGTGTCCCAGAAAAGGGTCAGAGAGGGATGAGAAACCTGGATGCAGCAGTGTGCGCGTGATGTGGTCCTGAAAGGCAACCGAGGCCACCACCAGCTTGTTGCTCGCCCTGGATGTCAAGCCCTGTTGAAATATGTTGGGAGATGTGCAACGCTGCATTCACAGGGGAAAAACTTTACAACCTTGGCAAAGCAGAAAATGCAGAGTTTATGCTAATTTCAGACCAAGATAAGCAATAAATACAAGTAAATGCATTCTGAATCACACTGTCCAGACCTAATAATAGCAAAATGCAGGAGTAAATTACTGCACAGCCAAATGGGAAAACTGCTATAATTGCCAAAGATAACTCACTATTGAAGAAATGTCAGAGAAGTTCATTTTAAAACCAGAAAGAGCTCGGAGAAGCTATCTGTTAGCTGTTAGCTGTTAGCACAGGTGTTTCCACGCTCTCATTAAGGAAACAGGTGGAAAAAGGCGACAGGACAATGTGCTT
>JBAJHX010000046.1:12818772-12836351 GCA_037176925.1 Amniataba percoides | reverse complement strand
TCACTATTGAAGAAATGTCAGAGAAGTTCATTTTAAAACCAGAAAGAGCTCGGAGAAGCTATCTGTTAGCTGTTAGCACAGGTGTTTCCACGCTCTCATTAAGGAAACAGGTGGAAAAAGGCGACAGGACAATGTGCTTCCGTCCTGATAAACACGTCAGCCTCAAGCGAGCTGTGACTAAATGACTATTTGAAGACTAGTTTGTAGAAGAAGAAACCCTGAAACTCATCGACAGCAGTTCTTCAAATTAGCATATTAAGTGAATTAATAAAAAAACAGTCCAAACCTTCCGCATTGCCATCCTATCAACAGTGTTTGACTGGTTACCGGGCAACCAGTCCAGGACCCGCCTCCCAGCCTCATCGCTGCCTCTGATTGGCTGAGTCGAGACATGGTGGTTTGTTGATTGGTTGCTAATTTCTCATTAAAAAATACAGTAAAATCAGCTGTGTGATCTACTGTGATGTTTTTAGGTAATAATCATACAATGGTGTAATACTTTGAATCTCTGCTCTCTGTGTTTGAAGGTTTATAAATTATGTAATTCATTTTTACAGTGTTCAAACGGTATAATATACTGTATATTCTTAAATATGTCTTAAATGGGATTTAAATAAGATTACATTAGAATACCATACTCATACATTAACCAAAGTAAAATACACAAGACAAGAGAAAATAAATTTCTCCATACTTTCCATAAAACTTAAATTACAATTTTTAGATATTTTTGCTTTACTTGAGTATCTTATGCTACTTTACACTTCTACTTCACTACAGCTCAGAGAGTAATGTCCTACTTTGTACTTTATTATGTTTACCTAACAGCTACAAATAATTGTAGATAAAAAATACTGTATATTTATTCAAAAGATATTATGCAAAGTTACGGATTAAACAACTCAACCAGTATATTAGTATTTTCTTTATTTCAAACATTATACTGCTCACATGTCCATTCAAAAGTAATGATAATTATCAAATAACAACTTGCTGCATAAATCTTTTTTCCGCTGATGTATACGTGCATTAAGCTGAGAATGTGTAACTGTACTTTGGTAAAATACAGGGCTTTTAACTGTAACAGACAATTTCCACACTATAATGCTATTCTTATTCATGTAAAGGACCTTCCACCGCTGCTGATAGTTTAGTTTGATGTGCAAAGTTTTCAGTGTGTATCCCCTTCTCTCACCATCCAAAGACAATTTTGCTCTTTGAAAGCCATGTGCTGCGTTTCAATCTCACTAATGATTATTTTATTGTCAGGGAGTTGTCAGTGAATAGCTGGAACCTGACCAAAGGAGGTAAGTCTACGTGTCTAGGTGACTCACCGAGCTGTCGTCAGAGCGGGCACTGAACAAAGCTAAGCTGCTCATACCTGCGCCGTGAGCTAAGGGATCCCTCCCAGGTCACCCTCACATGGAAAACCATACACACAAACGCCCAGTCCAAACCGTCTCTTTTTGTGAGCCTGATGAAAAGTTTGCTTTATTTCTCACACAGGGCGCGGGGGTGTAGTGACTTTTAAAATGCTTTGCAGGCCTTGATTGACTTTGATGTGTTCAGTCAGAATCGGTGCAAACAGATGGCCAAGGAGAGGACTAACGGTGAGGCCTGTCAATCCAGGGAGTCCTCTAAGAAAACAAAGTGAAGACCCGGCTCTGGGAGAGGAGGAAACCCCTGAGCTTCTCAAGAGGCTGCTGCATTCTTGAGATTAGGGCAAGAAAAACGCAGACCACTGCTGTTAATGCCCCAGACAAAGGCGTGGAACAATTTATTAGTTAAGAATTCAAGCTCAGGGCTCAATCAAAGGCCTGTCGTCCACAATGCCAGACTTGGGGCTTTGGTTTGTTTTTTTAAGTAAATAATCACGCTTAAAAGATATGGCAAAGATGGGCTCAAGTCCCCCATAAAGCCTACATTCTCAACTGTCATCAGAACGGATTTCAGTGCGCGCTTTTATTTTCAACAGGTACATTGTTTGTCTTTTTCTTTATGAATACCATTTTAAAGAGCTTTTTATTTAACTTTCTTCCCCCCCGGACCTCTTTACCTGATCTGTGGTATTTCTGAAAAGACAACTCACCTTGACGTGCAAAGAGCTGATGACTTAAGCGAAAGGTAAAAAAAAAAAAAAAAAAAAAAGTGTGTGCGTAGGAGCTGCTTTGCAAGTAGTTGAAAAGGAAAATATTTTGTCAGTTCTTTGGTGAAAGAGAGCCACCAAAACTGAACCAGTGTGTTTCATTTTTCGGCACCTGTGGAAAATATCGCGTGAAACAAAAACGACAGTAATGAAGACTCAAGTGAACGAAGCATTTGGATGCGAGTAAACGTGCAACACTTCCATGATACAGAGGTCATGCTCATAAAACGGGTCTATGTCCATACATCATACACTGTGATATATCGCTTTGTTGTCAAATGAGTAATTGCTGTGAGATATAGATGAGAGAGGGCAGCCCATAATGGTTAATTAACAATTATGTCAGCCAGTGAGATGACCAGGAGACCAATCACTTTGATAGGAGACAGTGGAGGGGGACAGAAATCAAATTATTTTATGACTTGACCCATAATGCTTCCCTAACATGACTTTAATCACTCCATGGTGGATAGGAGTCCCCCATGGCTATCTGGGAGTGAACCAGTTGGGGGTGGAGGACGGCGAGGCCTCACTATTTGCTGTTATCTCCTGCATCATTGCTGAGTAAGTAAGCTATAAAAGAACACAGCCATCATTACAGCCGGTTTGGTTGCTTTTCAGAGAGATGGAGCTCCTAATGATTAGACATGTCCTTTGTAAATGAAATACAAATCACCTCAGGCTTTTGGTTTTACTTCATTTACTAAGTGCTACATTACCTCATACTTTGGACCTAACAATGGATTTCCTATAAATCTCCGGGTAGTTGAAATGATGAAGGGGCTCACATATCACGAAATGTGCCAGTGCTTATTAGCACTTGAGAAGTTATTGATCGGGCATTTTGATTAATGTCCGCTGGGGGCTACGGTGGCATTCAGAGGCCCGTGGAGGCCCCCCTGTGCAACTGGCTGGGACTTCTCCCTCTCAATTACCTCCGGTTTGTGCTGACTGCCAGCCTGAGCTCTGGCGAGACGACAGCCACTGCAGCGCCCCGATGCCAGGAATAATAGGAACTCACCCTCTATTTCCCAATTCTTCTCCATTATTCAGACATAAACATAGTGAAACCAGCAGAATGGCTACAGATGGATTAGATATAGTGTAGAGTGCGGGTCAGCACCACTGCGGGAAAATTGTTGGATAATTAGCAATGTTGCGCAGACAGCGAGTAGCCCAAAATCACACTCAAAGATCCCAGACTGGATCTTTTTAGATGTTTTTTTTTGTAAAGACAATAATTCATATAAAAGCAAGACACTTGCTGAGCAGGAGCTTTTTTAGTTACTAGTTGCTACGCCAACTTTACATTTTCTCATCACAGTTGAGGATAACAGTGGTTATTGACATAACAGTTTATTTATGTAAAATTCCTTGTAATTTCTGAAACAGTGGTCTCTCAATTTTAGACAGGAAATGTAGCCTTTAACATCTACATGGTGGCTAATGGAGTTTTCATTCTGTGGTACAACACAGTTGATGTTCTTTCATGAACAGAGGTTGCGACAAGTAAAAACCAAATTATATAGTATGATTTGGAATTTTTAGTTTTTTTCCTATGAAATCCTAATAATTCAAATGAAAGAAGAAAGAAAAGCAGACAATAGCTTACAATCTGTTTTAAGCTACCAGTATTAAGGGATCACAAGCAAAGGTCAGGAAATACTGCATTAATCCATCATAGAACAACAGGATGTCAGTTTAGGTTACTTTGGGCTGAGCTGAACCTGCAGCGACGATTTCAATGTAATGTCACTGCAGCGGTAACCAATAACTTCTGGCATGGTGGCTCGGCCATCTTTCTCCATAATGGACAATAATTGAGCAGAATCCATCACTATAGCTAGAAATAGACCACCATAATGGCCATAAATTGTGCCCTGTGAGCGCTGAAAATCCAGCTACCCCCGCTGCGCCTGAGAGGCATTGCAACTTCTACACATCCCCTTTCATCCTTACATTTCAACTCCATGCTGATTACATACAATGCACTTCCAGTCGAGTCAAATGATACCTTTTAAGCACAGAGTGCAGTCGATCGACCTTTGTAGGGTGTTGTAGGCACAATGTGTGGCGGTTATTCTGCTCGGTAACAGATGCTTGATTGAAAACTTGACATCAAATTTGCTGTGATTTCCTGATCCATCAGAACCAGGTTAACCTTTTTATAAAATCAAATTCCTAACATCGACACATTAAAAAGTATAATCTTTGGACCTGGAACACAGAGCAGTGTTTGCCATGGGTGTGGAGAATTACACACATATTCATCAGCCTTCTCAGAGAGGAGCTACTGTAAATGTAATCAACTTATTTCATTTTTGCAAAGGAGCACCTGAATTAAATAAGCAGGGCTGCTGGAGACTTCCCTCCAAACTCCACCATAAATCAGCACCAGCTGCTATTTCATCTGATTGAGCGAGTGCAGAGAGCCTGAAGTTTGCCTGTGCTGTGGGGAATGTGTTTGTGGTGAGTCTCATAAATGCCAAGTTCTTTGGGCAATAAGAATAAATATCACAACCACTCTCTAGAATTACCACATAATTGGGGACTTTCCGTGTCTGCACAGGACCCCGCTGTCTCCTCCTCCTAACCTACATGTACTACAACGGATGAGTCCATATTTAGGTGATGAGGGGTGGGAAGATAGTGGGAAGAGCCATATTTAGCCTGTCGACTCACACAATTTAAGACCGTTTCAAGACAGCAACCCTAAAAAAACTAAACAAACGACTCAGTGAGCACCTTTAAATTGTCCAGACCCTTCATATTTACACTTTTTCACTTTTCACATATCAAATATTGTTTTTCAGGAAGATGTTAAAGACAGCAAAAAATTGTCTCCCAAAAACCGGGTGTGGTGAGCATGTACTGTATTTACAATGGATGGATTAAAAAACAACAATGGCAAGTGTGTTTTCACAGCCTGCGCATGTATATGTCTGACATGAAAAATACAGATGCACAAAGGGCTGGAGACAGGGAATAATTGTCAATACATTGTGATTTAGAAGGTCTATTGAAAAAAACTTTATATTGTTATAAACTAGACAGAAATATCCATTGCTTAAACCAATGAATAAAATACCTAAAAAAATGGTATATCATCATATATTATCACATTTTAAGACTTTATCCAATAAATGTCTTTACATTAAAGATCAGCGACAAACACACATAACAAAGCATTAACTTATTATATTCGCAGTGCATTGCAACTACACAGCATTTCATTCAGCATAGGTCATGTCTCATTCCAAGCTCAGCATTCAGTATTAAGCTGTCAAACATCTGCTCTCGTACAAAAAAAAAAAACCCAAACAATCCGATCATCAAAAGTCAAAGTCAATCATAAAAAAAAAAAAGAAGCGCCGTCTAAATGACACATGTTGCTTCACCATTCAGAGGGCAAGTCATTCACCAGCGCTTGCACACTTCAAAGCGCGCTGAGATTCTGCCAAACAAGCGCAGACTCTTGGTTCCTTGTTGTAATTTTAGTGCGTGATGAAAGGCAGAGCAGCAACACTTATTTACCTGTTACTCAACGTGCCAAAGGTGCAGCCACAGATGTTTTTGTTTCCATTAGCCGTCTCCTCGAATCAATTCCTCCGATCATGTGATGAATGTTTATTTATAGATCGCAGCTTTAATGACACTGTTTGAAAGAAAGCATCAAATAAGTCTGTACTAATGACATAGACCCCATACCTAAAATAACTATCCATCTATTTACTTATTAACAAGTTCTCCCTCCAGTAATGAGAAGTTGCAGTAAATGGATTTTTCCTGAGGCGCAGAATGAATTTGCAGCTTGTAAGTTTCAAGTTTCTGTTGTGATGTTTGATTGTCACCACTTAATTGCATTTCCCATGGCGCATTCAGGCGAGCGCAAAAGACTTTGAGAGACAGTCTGTGAACGGACAGTGAGATCTGAGTTACAGACAGTCAAAGACAGAAGCATCGGAACAAACATAGAAAAGAAAAACAAGGTCGAAAGTGTCATTCTGCTTCTTAAAGGTATATTCAATTGTTCCACCTTAGATAAGGCAAAATAAAGTCGTCCCCCGGTGACATGATCAGTTTTTTCCACATGAAGGTGATTTATGTCGGAGGAACACGGCCTTTAATTTACATAAGCTCCCGAAACGTTCCCCTGACCCCTGCTCGTCATGTTAAGTGCGGTGCCAGCTAACATTTCTGCATGAGTTGCATCGATTCACTCACATGTGAGGGGACACCATCGGAGGATCCAGTGGGAGAATTGACAGGCTACTGGCTGTTTGCCGGCTCAGTCTCCACTGCCAAAGCAAACAGGTGAGCTTCCCATCTTTTCACACCTCTGCCTGCTCCATGGAACAGAATCAAGAAGACGCACATCAGGAGGTACAGACAATAGGTTGGCCTACTTACAGGTAGCAAAGGTGTTTTGATAGCCTGCATTGCCTCATCAAACTGGGATATTACAGGTACAACTTCTATGCAAGTCTTCTTGGAATTAGGAGGAAAGTTGCAGCAGCTCATTAGCCAGAAGATTTTTTGTTAAAAGTAAATGTGAGAATCTTTTTTTTTTTTTTTTAACTGGAGCTGAAATGGAAGATCAAGGCCAGTAAGGTGCAGCGCCGCTTTGTTTACATTCCTACATATAGTCCCACTCAACAGATCTCATTTGACACCACAGATCAATTTTAGGAGAGATGAAGTGGGGAAGAACTGGTGAAATTCAAACATTTCTCTGATGTATATTCCAATTCGCTTGACCTTTTTGATGGGGTCAATAGCGCCGCGTCAGTCACGACAAGACGGCTTTGTGTTCATTTCCCCCACCGCCAACATCTGTCACATACCCGCGCTGAAAAACAGCCCGCCGCAGCTGCCTGCTGGGAACCCAAGATGTCATACAAGCAGCACAATACCTGGCCATCAGAAACTGACAACCTTTGAACTGTCACTCCCCGAAACGACTGAGGCTAAACAAGACGTGTCAGGCTAAACAAGCTGGCGTGTAAGCAGACATTTTGGAGGTCATGCAATGTGGGAACCACAGACAAATTCTTTATTGAGAAGCTCCCTGACCATACAGAGATTTACACGCACTCGCCCACTGTACACGCACGCACACACAAGCTCTGCGCCGCGCACTCACACTTTACCCACGCAGCAGTGACTTCAAAAGGAACAAGGAGATAAAACAAAATGAATTGCAGACACATCAAGCCTCCCATGCCCTTTAAAGCTTAATTATACCTGTTGGGGTGATGAGAGACACATCACAGAACCTAGTGATTAATAAACAAACGGCGCATCCCATAAAGCGTCTGACAAGTCCCTGCTCATCGCCCCCTCACACTCACAGTCTGGGCTCAGGTGGAGTGCAAATATCAAAGTGTATCAAACAGGAATGAAGTTAGCCCAACCTTGGCCGAGGCTTAACCCTCCGCCTCACACACACACACACACACACACACACACACACACACACACACACATACACACACAGCGTCCTCCCCTTGGCCGTCTTTGCAACTCTTTCTCCTACACCTGTCCGTCTGCAGGCCGATGAGAACATCATCCAGACACGTGCTCCGGAGCACCAGTCTCAGTCTGGGCTTTCATCTTTCACTGCCAGGCCCAGATCACTCGACTGGGGCTTTGTACCCGCCGACGTGGTAAGTGTCGCGTTCGCCGGGGTTTTGTAAACAGACACACCTTTTGTGAGAGACGATGTGGACGAGATGAAGTTACTAACTGCTGGAGCTGCGCGGCTGTCGCTGACGGAAGGGGCTGACCCGAGGCTGAGGGCATATTAGATTGCCCCGACTTGACAGGGGTACGTGTCGAGTGAGATTCAGAGTCGCGGCAAGCACTAACGGGAAGTAGTCCAAACTCAGGAAACTCGGGACTTCCGTCAGTGACAGCAGACGTGTAAAGGTGCGGGATTTGTTTTCCTACCAAACATTGAGTCGACTCGTGTTTAGGAAGCAAGACTGAGTTCTAATTACCTCTGTGATTTACTCAGAGTTACCATCTGAGGCCTACGGCGTCATTACAGTGGCGGAAAATGTCATCCTAAATGCCATAATGGAATATCTCATTCAAACTAAAATCAAACTGTGATGAAGAAAATAGCTCATATCAGCCAGTTTTGCACCAATATAGTGAGTAAAAGACAAAAACTGGTGTACACTCTTAACACTGTCAATGCATGATGGCCATTGCTGAACATTTTAATGTAAACTTTCCATGAACTATAATGAACATGAACCTAAACGCAGACTGAATGAGGCCATTAGTCCCCACTGTTTGTTGTTTTGTCAGACTTTTGGTATTTCTTAAGCTCCTCACCAGTCACCGTGTTATTACGCTGTTGGCGATGCATGCTTCTTGCCCTAAGCTGCTTTAGCCAAACAAATGTGATTTAGCCTAATCATTTCACTCAGACAAGTTGGTATTGTTTGGGGTGTTTTTCCACTCCATTTGTATCAAAGACTGTCGGTGTACTCCAGGTACATGTGCACAAGTTTAAGACAGGAAACGCCATAATACATTTCCACCTGGCTGGTCGACATTATTCTCAAGTTATATAATGTGTCACATGTCATAAAGACGGCACAAATACCTGCAACAATAGGATTATATATATTTATAATGCAGAAAAATGAGAATTACCACCAGACTCTGCAGTTCATCTGAGCTCTAATGAACATTTTAGCATCTTTCAGCTACATTGTTTTGATTCTTACAGCCCACAGTTTTGCTGTTAAAAGATATATACAGCAGTAACTGGGAGCTTTACTGTTATACCGCAAATCTCTGCGTTGGAGAAGGGTAGTAAAACTGCTTCATTGCAAGTTTAACACTAGTAAGCTAAAAACAGGGCCGTGTGATGTTCTACACTGTGTACAGAGCGCTCTGAAATCCGCGCAAGTAAGCCATTTTCAAATACAACAAAGCATTTAACGTTTGCGGTAAATTCATACAGTCCGTTTAAGTGTTGGTTCTCACAGGAGCTACTTTGCAACAAACAACAGAATAAGCCACACAACTGAGGTGAAAGTCAAACATTTGCAGTTTAAAAATACCCTTATGAGCCCTTTGCAAATTGTATTTAGGTTCTGCTGGGATATAAAGTACATACTAAAGTCTATTATGTGTCACATGACAGCTACTGTCATAACTAGTGGCTATTAGGAGAGCCTGTGTGTTGTACTGCTGGGGACTGCTGATAGATTTGGACCAAATGAAAGGGCTGACAGAGACACTGGAAGTGCGGTACAGTATAAATGACCATGCCTTACCATTGATTTAACTAATGATGAGTGCTCCGAGTGCAACAATAGTAATTTTGTCATAAAGCTGTCAGCAGTTAATCAATCTGTTAAGGGTTTTCCGCCTTCAATGTAAGATTTATTAAATGTTCATGCAGGCTTGTCTGGGCACGCTCAGGTCTGCCCACACAAAGCAAGTCTAAATGCTTCGCAAGAACTTTGATGTTCCTATTTGTCACATCATTATTTCATACTAGCTACTTACTGAATAGTATAAAATTAAGGTGACATAATTGTGCATTTTTTCACATGCGAGCCTCACGACTTGACAGGACAATTTACGTCTCTACTCTCACCTGTGTGATGACTTCTTTTTTTTTTTTGTATTTGGGGTTTGAATATTTCGTCTGAGCTCCTCAGGCTGTGTCTCGTGTAGCCAAGACTTGCACGGGAGATGCCTTAAAGGACTTTCTAGGCCTGCTGGTACATCTGCCAACAATAGGAATTTCCCCAGTTTACACAACTCTAACACAGAGTGAAGTTATCTGTAAGATTCAGCCTCATTGTTTCCTTTTCGGAGGGTTGGTGCCATTGAAGTGTTTGACTGATGTTGCTTCAGCTTAATCTCCTGTGATTAATGTAATGAACTTTGCTCACAGGGTCTTTTATAATTGCATGCTCTTTCATATTCGCAAAAGAATAATACTGTAAACTTGTAGTATAGCAATTGCATTTTTACAAATAAATAAAATCTTTTACCTTCTTGCATACTTTGGTCATTTCACTCCAGTGAAGAAAAAATGGATGTTTTTAGCCTTGTCTGTGAAAAGTAAGAAATTAAATGAATATTATTGGTTGATTGTTTGTAGCTCTGTGGACACCCTACAATCAACAAAATATTGACTAAATATTTTGGGCTCTCAAACGTTAAGGAAATAGTTCAGCATTTTGCTTTTGCTTTTGCTTGCTTAAGTTCTACTTGGCGGGCGGTTATGTGTTATTTCTTGCCTGGGAAAAGTGGCTTCCTGAATTTAAGGCATCATCAACCTGGCAACCTTGCACAACCTCCAGAAAAACTGATTTAAAAAAGGATAACGATATAAGATTTTAATTAAAGAGCTCTAGTGGTGCTGGTAGGCAGATTTTCAGATCCAGGCTATGTGTTTCCCCCTGTTTCCAGTCTTTATGCTAAGCTAAGCTAATTATCTGCTGGCTGGCTAAAAAGTGGTGCTGATCTCTCTCTTCTAATTATCAACAAGAAAGTGGAAACCTTTCTATTTAAACCAATGCGGCATTGCCTGGTAAAATAAACATGAGCCATATCCTGTATGTGAAATATGAAGAGTTATTCGTTTCTCTCTTTGCTCTTTTGAGAAATAGCAGGGCTGTTTCTCACATCATCGTCCAAACCTCTCATTACAAAAGGTAAACATAATAAAATCCCACCAAAAAGTAGATTTGAATTTTAACTAATATTTATAATGATGTGCGAAATTATTGTTTTTGCTGTTGGAGCTTGCTCCTGGTGCTCTTACTCTGCAACTTTGAAGTCAAATATTAAAGTGCTGTTTAATGTGGTCATGGGCTGTTCATATATTGCCTTCCGACTGTAGTCAGCTCCCCTTAAATACATAGCCAGGGCTGTAATTTTTACAAGTTAAGGCAAAATGCACTCTAAATACAGTATCATAGTTTCAAATGGCTGGGATAACCATCTCATTTTGTATATATCACCATTTGATATTCAGTCAGCCATCCTTTCTCTCATCCAGTGGCACGGTGTTATTAAAACGTATAATCATAGATTTTGTGAATGAAACGACTCACTGTTGAGTCAAAATGGCAGGTATGAAGCACTTACTTAGAGTATTTCAGACTCGGCAAGCCTGCGGGTGTGAATGTGTCATTTTAAAAGCATGAAATCTTAGAATATAGGTTTACTTTGATATGGCGCAAAGACGCTGAAACGCACTGATAAACAAGCTGATATGAAGCTAACAGGAAATCTGCTCTCTAAGCGGAGCGTCCACGTTTTATTTCACAGTGTTAATCCCATTTTGATGCCAATATTTGTAATGAAATTGTATGAAAAGGGCACATAGCAGCCTCACACACAATGTGTTTCTCGGTGTTTGTGTTGGACGTTTACAGTCTGCTGTTTCATCTTTATTTTTATCTCTGTCGTGCTTTTGCATAGACGTGTCAAATCTGTTACTTAAAGTGGTCTATAAATACCCCCGTTTTGACATGATTTGGCTCAAAATAACCTCATGTATTTCCAGCCTTCATCTGCTGAAAACGTCTTGAAATCTGCCGCGTCTGATTCTCCAAAGTGACGGCCCTCTAGAGTCGGAGGCGTTTCTGTCTGCTTATTAGGTTTTGTCTGCAGGTCTCGTCGGACGAGCGGATGATGAATAGGAAGGGGGGGGGTGGTAACGCTGCTGGTCGACGGGCGCAGACCACCACAAGCTCCCCTCTGTGTCTCCGCCACCAATATGAAGCGCCGCGGTGTTATGAGAACAGGATAGCTCTTGAGACGCTCGCCTTTCACTCCTGAGATGGTGCGTAAACAGAGCAGGAGCCGACAGATGGGCCTCAGCAAACTGGTCCCATTGACCTCTCAACCCCACTGTCCATCACTCCCCTCGTCTCTATAAGAAAATGCAGTGGAATTCCAAGGAGATTATCATCCTTTATGTCCCTCGGTTTGTTACCCATTGCGGGCGGTGGATATACAGAATGCACCAGGAAACGCAGAGCAAATTCCCAGGATCCTTGCACCGGAGCAGCGAGAACATTGTGTTCCGCTAATGTACTCGGTTACATAAAAGTTACAAACACAAACACAAAATTATGCAACCTAATGTATGGTTAAGTGCTTTGGGTATGATTCTAATCACAAAATGCACATTTTGGTTCGGCTGAATTGCTCCTTTGAGGTGTTTTTTTCTTTTTCTTTTTTTTTCCACAGGTATCCACCCTATCTCACAATAACCTGTGTGACTTCACTCCATGCTCCGAATCCAGCTCTTTTGTGATATCATTACACGGCGCAGCTTAGTTTTGACGCACATTCGGCTCAACGCTGCACCGCCGCTGTTTACCTGTTCCCATCATACGTGTGGAGAGAGCGGTAATGAGAGAGTCGTCTGTCTGAGTGAGGGATTTGAACTTGTACAGTGAGACAGAAGAAAGAGGAGAGTAGCAATTTGGAAAATTATCACTTGAGATTGCCCGAAGCTATACTTTTGTATATTCTTGTTCTTATTTTCAACCTGTTTCCTGGTATAAGCGAGACCTGCCCAATGTTTTAGGTGGTTAGCAGCTACTGTCGGGAGGCTGTTTCATTCACAATTTCCTCTGCATAATATGTATTTGGCTTCATTTTTTATCATGGCGCACTGTGCAAACACACTATAGTTTTCACCTAGCATTCTATAGGTAACTTTTAAAACACATCATATTGAACCCATTTCAACAAAGTGTGTGCAGGTTAGCTGTTTGCAGAGTGTGTTTGGGATTTGTTATGCAGTGGCACAGTCTTAAATAAGCAATTATTGTATGTTATAGTTATTTGTAATGTTGTTTTTCTAAACTTTTTACATTTCTACATCTTATCTTATCTATCATATCTTATCTGGCCTTAACGTCAGTCATATTTTGGTGTTTTTATGCTAAACAACACCCCATGTCAACATGTTTTTATACAGAGCGAAGGATAACCAAACTGTGAGGTTGAGGAGGCGAAAGTGAAGACAGTTTGCACAACAGAACTTTTCATAAAGGTTCACTGATGTTTACCTCTAACTCGTGAAGTCATGTGAGGCATTATATGCTACCTGGATCCATGAGATAACGCTTGGATTTGTTTAGCTGCACATCTGGAGGGAAATTATCGTCATCATCAACATCATAAACTGCTGGCACTCTTTAGATGTTCTGGAGCCGAGAGGTTTGGTTATTGTTTGTTGCATGTCGTCTCCATGTTAACTCTCAATACGAAGGCAAAAATAAAGATTTAACAGCACACCTCTGTGGACAATCAGTGACCATGCATGACAACAAGCTAAGGGTAACCTCTGAGATGAGAATACACAATGATATTATTAACCTTATTAAAATATGAGTTTTGCAGAGAGCTTTTTTAACCAAGACTATGTTTTATTGGCTTTGGATACAAGCCGTTTTACAGTTTTTATGACTTGTACACCTGTGATTTGGCCTCTTTGGAAATCAGGAAGTTGCCTTTCACTACTTTGTAAATTAACACTGCTGCTAATACTGCAACTTGGTGTCCAACTCAAAATGACCTACTTGCGCAGCTGCTTTGTAAATGAGCAGTCCCTTTTCTGAGGCGCATCCATTAGTTAGTCGACCTTCTCTCTATGTCAGTGAAGTAAGCATAGTTTAGGCTGATGCTGATCCTTGCAGAGAGGCATTTTTTGCATTCCTCGTTCAATTTTAATCTGCTTTGCATTTTTTGTTTCATACAAGCAGAGGGAAACAATTCAGTATAAGCTGGTCAGGTCAGCATTGTGGGTTGTTTTCCATGCCAACTGCAAGGAATTAAACTTCTGTGAGGAATGGCCGATGGATGCAGTCACACTACACGCTCATAACTCACTTCACTTTTTATCCCCAAAACAAAAATAAATGGATGAACAAGACAGAGAGGTCTACTGAAGCGTACCCTCCCAACATTATGCTCCTATAATATTTGCAGGGTTCGTGCTCATCCCTCACTATCAATATTTTTCATTCGCCCCCTCAGGGGAGCGTTCAATCACATAGTTTTGAAGGAAAGCACACTTACTTATATAACAATGCTGATTAACAGAACATTTCCCTTTTGTAGACGACCACAAAGAGCAACTCTTAGCGTCTCTGTGGCTGAGTCACCACACAGCTTGGGCCCCATTCATGTTTTTCCCATGTTGCAATTTACTCACTGAATTAGGCTTGGACCAAAAAAAAGTGTTTCAGTCCCAATTATCATCTGGCAAGGAGAAGAGGCGGTCTGGGGTGGGGGGTGAGATACTTAAGCCTTTTCACTAGTGCTGCCTTGTTTCCCCTGTTCCTCTCCTTGAGAGAGTAATGTGTTTCCTCACACAAAAGGAGGATCTTCAGAGATATGCCAAGAGTCTGGAGAGTGTGTTTGCTGGACCTGTGAAGAGACCTCTTTAGGAGGCTTTGAGGACAATGGAGCATGGGCACCGGCCGTGGTTTACTTTGTCCACGCCAAGCATTTCACACGCACCCGGGGCAACAGCCGGTCTGAGCAAAGGCACAACATTAGTCTGAGTTATTGAAAAGGCCTTTTTCATCTTTGTCACCCAATCAGTGCAATGATCGCTCTGAGGGAGTTATGTTTGACCAACAGTTTTTTTTTCTATTTCTCGAGACTCTTTACATTCTTTACCTACAAGCTACGTTTTCGTTTCTTCCCTTTTAAGAGTTAAATCTGATGGGGTTTATTTTCATCAACATGCAAGTTATGTATTTATAGTAAGCATACGTGGTGTTGCGCTAAACAACTAACAGCAGGATGTCTATAGTGTAATTCTTTTATGCAGCTAAAGCCGCTCCTGTCAAATGTTTTTGCTACTCATAAATATTCAAGAAGATTCAATCAGAAGATGTAATAATTCAGTGTGTTACTACAGGCAAAATAATCACTGAGGTAGAAGAGGATAGATGTCACATCTGGAAACCCTGCTGCCATGACAGATCCGTATGGCTGTGCGTGAAATAAACAGCATAATGTTTTTTTTTAATATTTGATATTAGTGCATACACAGAGTAATTTATACTTCAGCTCAACAGCATCAGTGACTGACACAGACTTTTAAAGACAACTCAACCTCCCTTATCCATGTGTGAATATATTACAATTAAATCATTAGTATCTAATCATCAAGTATGTGATCTGACGTATCTGCATGCTGTTACATATGTTGCTATATTATCACACACTTGCATTTGGTAAATACTGCACATTACTTAGTGAAATATGTTTTTGGTTTAATTTGGTGAAAGTCTATAAAATCTAGATCATTCCCTCTGAATTTGGAGAACATAATAACTTTGAAGAAGAGGGCCGCGTAATGGAATTCTGAATGATCTACAGCAGAACTGGAGGAGACACATCATATGTCTTCATTATAGCTGAAGTTTCCCATCTCTACTGCGTCTCCTCCAGTCTCAGCCTGCTCCATTTGCCCCGTCACATTGTTCATATCTCAATGGCCAGGCTGTTGTTGCTATAGCAATATGTGGATCTGACAAGGGCCCAGGTTGCTCCTGACTTAAGTAAATCATACCTTGTGGATGTCTTAAACAGCCTTTGCAACAGTCTTTATATCAGGAAGATAGAAGACAGAATAGGAAAAACCATTTTTACCAACCATTTGACACCTTCCAGATATGAATTTGTTGTTTCCTAAAAGTGACATGCTCGTCCAACTTACTTTGGATAAAATGCAAAAAATACTATTGGAATTTTGTTGGTTAGACTGTAGTTTTTTTCGGTCTGCAATTTCTTTTCAATTGGCATGCATACAATTGACTGCATATGTGGGCTCTATTCTCTGTTCCTTCTTATTGTTAAAATTAAAGGAGTTGAGTTATTAGGAAAATTTGTTTTTGTCATGTTATCTCTACAAATAAACTAGCATCTTCACAAAGCTGAGTATAAGTCTGCTAGTTAAATACAAAAGGATAATACTGACAATAAATCTTCTATTCTTCTCATTAAAGCAGTGAATTAAAATGGTTTATTTGATTCTATCATATCTACTTATTGTTCAGAATGCAGATACAGTGGCTACACTGGGCAAAACACTGCCTGTGCCCTTAAAAGTCACTCTGCACTCTGGGACAACAACAACACACCCACCTGTGCATCAATCACTCGAGACAACCCATAAATACTTTGTTATGAGCAAGAACCTGATAACGGTGGCAGCAGAGCTCTTAAGAAAACACAGCCATGCAAACCACAGACTCTGTGCAGCATTTCAACCAATGTTGTGTTAAATATTAATCTCACACACTTTGAGAGCAGCATTCCTGTTAGATCACAGTCGAGGCAACTTGTGGAATGCAACGCTAAGTCCTGAAACTGTACTTCCTGGCTGTGAACAGAGAGGCATGCTGGGTAGGCCTGCAGATACCTTTTACCCTGTGTCTTTCAACAGGTGGCTCTCCCTCCCTGATCCCTAAATTACTGCTCTTCTGTGAGACCCTCCAAAAGGGATGGGTTTGACAAATATGATTGTCGTCGTGGTATTCTCTCTTTGATTTAAGTCAACAAAAGCATCGTGACAGCCTGTACTGACATTTGGACTTTGGGCTTTGAAGACCATTAAGTTCATGAGGTGAAGGTGTGACTGTATCACATACCCAAACAAATAATAGCCTTGCCGATCACATGGTACACGTCTTGAGCAAGCTTGTGCAGGCAGATCTGTGGTAGTCCTTGTGAAATATCTTGATATAAGCCCCACTTGCCAGACCACATAATTAGCTTTTGACCTACATTTTCTACCCAAGCTTTTTGTGCATAAGCTACAGGTCAGCTTCACTGGGATTGTGACTTGACACTTCAAGGAAATCTTTAGTCTCTGACCAGAACTGAAAAGCCCAAGTCATTGAAAAATGTCACAGTGTTTGCCAAACAAAAATGTAACCTTCTTTTTATAAGTAACAGCTGTTTATGGTTGTGTTGCCTCAAAGCGAATTGAGAGGGCGTTTGTGCATGACTCACTCCAATTGTAAATACTAAAAGATAACTTCCTAACACTGAAAATCCTCCTTTGATGATGTGATGGTGTGGGTGGACAGGTCCTTGAATGGTGTTTCACTGTATGAAGACTGGGCTTTTAATGAATAAATAAAGATGTTCCTTCTATTGCTGTGCATAACAAATCGCTGAATAACAGTGTAAAATCACACAACATAACATGACACAATATAACATAATAAAACAAAACCTGTAGTGTGCCATAATGTACCACAATGAAAGGACATGACATGATATAACAAAACCTGACATAATGACATGATATGACATGACATAACATGGCATGAATTTATATGATAGATAGATAGATAGATAGATAGATAGATAGATAGATAGATAGATAGATAGATAGATAGATAGATAGATA
>JBAJHX010000046.1:12803131-12818672 GCA_037176925.1 Amniataba percoides | reverse complement strand
GATAGATAGATAGATAGATAGATAGATAGATAGATAGATAGATAGATAGATAGATAGATAGATAGATAGATAACATTCTGTAGCATAACATGCATCATATAAATGACATTTTGTGACATGACATGACATGACATGACATGACATGACATGACATGACATGACATGACATGACAAATTGGAGATAATGTTCCATGACATAACATGCATCATAATTGACATAGCATCACAATCCATCACATGACATACTGGACGTAACATGCCATGTCATAATGTCACATGACATTTCATGCCATAGCATAACGTAAACTTACATAACATTCCATTCCATGACACAACATAAAGTGACATGACATTCAACTACATGATGTCCCATGACAGTATGACATATGGCATTCCAAGTGATGACATAATGGACATAACATATTATAATATGGCATTCCATTCCATGACACATTGGAGGTAACATGAGATGACATAATGTGATATTACACTCCATGTGAAAGGTTTACTGACATAACATGGCATTAAATAGTGTGACATGACTTCCTGTGTTAAATGTGAACTTGCATATTATTACATTTTGTGAAATAACATCATGAACTGACATATTTGTCACCTCAAATTCAATGTCATGTTATAATGGGACATGAAGAATATGTCAAATCTTTGATCTATTCTATGACTTTTTTTCTCACTAATTTCTACAACAGTATCAGATAACCTGGTAGAAGAATTGACATAAAATCATAAGATAAAGAAATGATTGTTTATGTTTAACAAATGTGTTTTCCATTTTTCTGGGATGTCATCCAGTGTCCCATCATGTAACCTCATAGTTGATACTACATGCAACATGAAATATGAGACATCAATCCCGTGCGATTTACAAAGCTACTCAGCCGTAACGCCACCGTATACTGAGCAGGAAGTGTAGACTGGATTATTACATTTCTATGATTCATTTATAAATTCATGATGACACTTGACTATTCACCACAGCGCAGCCTACTTTTTGTACCTAGTTTGTGCAATAATCTATTTATGCGAGGGAACGCTGATCGTCTGTGTAATCCCAGTCCAAATTCTTGCGGTGAAAGAGGATGCAGGCCTTACAGCAGATTAATGCCATGACGATGTGTTCCGCTGCTGATGAGAGCAGGCTAAGCAGTTTCTTTATGGACGGTGGAAATGTTTGGGTTCCCTGCACAGAGGGACGGGGGGCCACGGGGTGACATGCGCTGCAGAATTCATACTGTTCTTAATGTTCTCACCATAGAGAATAAAGGATTTGAAAAAGAAAAGACAAAGTAATTCAGGCCTCTTTTGTATAAAATCCTCCCAAGAGCTACTCAGCCCATGATTTCATTATCAGTCCGACTTACACTAATCCTCTCAGAGTGGAGTTGGCCCTTGTTAGATGTCTATACTTGGGTATCAAAAAAACCCTGGGTGTCAATGGGTAAGAGGGATGGGAGTGTCCAATATGCTTAAAGTTTACGTGTGTGTCTGTGCGACTGTGTAATTGTGCATGTTTGCAAATGAGCGTAGATGTGTGTGTGTGTGTGTGTGTGTGTGTGTGTGTGTGTGTGTGTGTGTGTGTGTGTGTGGTGGGTTTTAGGTGTGTGCGTGCATGTGGGGGAATGCTGCATGTTTGAGATCATCCCCAGACGCTCAAGACTGTTTTGATTTCCCACTTCATGGAGAACGTGAGAGTAATCCCCTCAGGATTCCCCCTCTAGAGGTCTTTAGCTGCCATAAGCCACCATTCAACAGGCAAAACCCAACATGGGCTTTATACAGCCTGCTGGTATTACTGGATGATTGGGGAGGGGAGAAGGCTTAATCTGCCCTGGTGGCTAACCTGTCGCTGAAAAGAAGCCTGCGGGGAAGCCAGCCATGAGACCGGTGGGCTGACAAAGTATATTGTTCATCCTCTGGCTACATCGAAGGAAACCCAGGAAGGATTTGTAAACCGAGGACTGAATGATAAAATACTCAATTAGTTTCTTGTAAATCACGTTAATAGTTTTTGAGCTTCTAATCAACACATTTCACAAGTGATATTTAAGCATGATGGCAGTTAAACTGTAGTTAACATTAACACATACCACTAAAAGAACTAATACAGCAGCTCTGCATGTGAAGATCACTTGGTGCCCTTTTCACTGTGGATGCGTTTACTTTCTTTTTCTTACTTTCTGTGCATATTGTGGACTTTTGCAGACTTAGTTTATGTCAGAAATATGGGAAAATATTTGAGGTACAAGCTAATAATTTAGTTGAAGCTTTTAGGATATGGGACTTTTCTTTTAAATACTGCACTAATCAGATTACTTTTGGGAGTTTGAAATGCTTGCTAGCACTGCAGATCTTACTGAAAATGAACAGCAATGCAGCATTTGCCGTTTGGATACCTTTAACACCCTCTGTGTGTTTTAAACCAAAGATAATCCTTAACTTAACCCTAACCCAAAGTTCACTGAGTTTCTTAGCCTCAGTCACAGTCAGTAGAAATGACATTTTCACATGGTGAACACCTAAATGTTGTGTCCAGTTAGAGTTATTCTTAAATGATTTGTTGCAAAGGAGTCAAATGTTCAGATATGTCCTGTCTACAAACATATTCCCAGACTTTATCTGTGAATCAGGAACAGCTCTGTGCTTGTTATGTGCATTTAGGTACAACCAAGGAGCATGTCAAAGGATCCTGACTCTTCTATGATTAAGTGGTTATGCATTGCTGGCTGACATTATTGACTTAACGTTTAATCTTTAAGTTCAGTAGCAGCAGTATATGATGCAACGGAGGGCAAAATTAAAACAAACGCCACGGTGGACATATTTTTGGAGTTATATCTGGCATGGCATGTTGATGTGTTTGCCAAATTCTCCTGCCATTCAAATAAATCCAGATGATACACTAACTCCCTTTTAAGTGCTTGATCTGAAAGCAAGTATTGTTAAGAATAATAACATGGATGTGGGATGGATAATACTGACAAGGAATTAGGTGACCTGAATGCGATGCAGTAGCATGCCCTCCTTTCCAGCCAAAAGATTCATGTCACATTGCACATATTGGTGGATTACTGGCTAGTTTAAAGAGCTTAAGATGAGTTCCTCTGGTGTGTGATCAAGTCTGAGCAGTGTGCCTTATAATGCACCGCTAAGAAGAAAAGGCCCTGTCACACTGGCTCTCCTTCCGTCTTACTCTCAAGGTCTCTCGTCATTTGACTGTCTGAATGGCTTTGTGTGACAGCCCTAGCTACGCTGCACTGATTGCAGCCAAGCCACATGGCGTTACCATGGAAATGGCACTCAGGTTACTCCTTTTGTGCTTTGCTTTGTGGCAATCTATAGCAGTCATACCTGCAGCAGATGTATGCATTCATAGCTGCATTTCATGTGCACTTAGATACTTAAAGCATGAAAATATGAATGCAGCACAGGCTGATTGATATTCTCAGTGTGACACTGTTTATGCATTTAAAGTGTCAGCTCATCTGAATTACAAAAAAAACAAAACAAAAAAAACCCTAACATATTTTATCATAACCCCTGCCAGTGTTTAACCACGCAAATAGTTTTGTCTTTATTTGCAGAGGTTTTGAGATATGTGCCTTTGAGATTTCTGCCTGGAATTTGTGGTGCTCTTAGTATTGACAAATGAGATTGAAAAAAAAATAATCAGCAGCATCTCTTTCCAGCAAAAGTGCCCCTGCTGTTCTTGGTAATCCACAAAACACACCAAACAGTTTTAATCAGAATTATGTCTGCAGCAGCAAGTAGTTGCTTTTCACAGGAGGAATTTTACTCGAGTTTGTATCCAGAAAATGTTTTATCATTATTTGTTTTCGTCCTTGGCCTTATCCAAAAATACTAAAGGGCTAATTCATTCTCACTATATCCCAGAAATTACCTTTTTCCTAATGCGTTTTGTGGAAAATGTTCTGAAAAGTTATGTTCACTATCTTTTTGAGTAAAAAGAAGAAACCTTTTACTCTTTCATGCAATGTGTGTGTTGGGTGTATGGCGAGCAGAACTCTAATAAGAGATTGGGCATTCGAGGTCGTGCATGTGGTTAGGTTTAGACAACAAAAGCACTTTCAGTGAGGTTTAGTTAATGCAGTATGTTTCTCTCCAAATTTTGTGCTGTAAATTATTCATATTTAAATGAAATTTCGAAGAGTCAAAGTTGCACAGAGGTACTTCTATCCAAAAATACTAAAGCGACATTTAGTTATTCATTCATTCATTTATTTAGTATCATCGCTATTTTTTATAATCTACCTACAGTTTAAAATATATATTTATTGCTACAGTCAATTTCACATATCGCTTCAGTTGAAATGTAAATGACAGCTGGAAAGGGGGATCAATCAGAAGTTTAATTTTGGGGGAGAAAACACTACGCCCATTTTTTTCAGGGACCTTGAAAAGTTCACTCGTTTATTTTTTATACTGTTTGTATTTTTGTTGTGATAATACATAATAAAAATACAAACAAAAGGCACCCACAGAAATATGTTTATAGTAAAATTGCACAAATCCATCTTTCAGTTCATTGTGACATCTATTTTCTGTGGGAAAAACAATGAGAGGCTATGACACACGACCGCATCCAAAAGTCGTACGATATTAATCATTTGCATACCAGACAGTGTGAATCTCTATTTCAGGTCTGAGCAATGCGTCACCGGGATGGCCGGCACAAAACTCAACATGTCATCATCGAGGGCCTTAGAAGTCATCACTGCGATGCTCAACATAATCTCGAATCGACAAGGCTCCGTTTGAAGTTGTCTGTGGGAGAGAGAGGGCTGAGGGACAATTATCTTGTACGTCCTCAAGAGGTCTGGCATTGTCGGGGTAAAGGCTGAGTAAAAGAGATCAGAGAAGGAGGGTACACACAGAAGTACATCTGAGGGCTTCGTAGATCCCGGGTATTACCAACTGTCTGAATTAACAGGATACACATACTTCACTAAACAGTCAACATGTCACGTCTTAACAGCGTTTGGCTTCACCTATGAGCCAAAATTCTTACATGAAGCCCCATGAGCCCCTTGCTGTTTCGCAAGCTTAGATGAGGTCTTAAGCCTCAACAGAAGATGAATGCCGAGTGCTAAATTAATTTGAGGCATTTTCTTTTGTGCGCTGACAAAAGCGACCAGGTTGGTGCTGGTTTCCATAGCTGATGACAGATCATTGGGCTGCAGTGTTTGCCCAGGTGTCAGGCCTCCCGCTGCAGACAGCAGAGGGTTTGTCCAGGTCTCCGAACTTCACATTGCTGAAGCTTCTGTGCCTTAATTGTACAGATTGCTTCATTCAATATCGCCGTGAAAGAACCTAAGAAATAATCGTGACAAAATAACAGTGCCCCTTGTTGAAATGTTGAAACATGCCCTGTATTCAAGCCGTCTCAGGCTGCAAGAAATAGGAAGAGACTCTTTCAAAACACTTTTGAAAGTGGTGTTTTTAAATGTGGTCTTAAGAAAACTTCCGACCTTTAAACTCTCACGAACTGACTTTGTCTGATAACCAGGTCAGTATTGTGTACGCACACAATCAAGCACTGAACTCCTTTCAAAACAACAACTTCTTAATCAAGAACTCATTATAATTTCCCCGCATTGTATACGGCTTCAAGAAGGTGTTTTAATTGCTCAGTAGCATATAAAAAGCCGTGCCCTGAGGCATTTGGCACATCACTTCAGTGTTTGGTGTGGTCAGGAATTTCTCGATGTATAAATATATCAGTATTTATATGGTTTGATCTGTGTGTCATTGAAGTTCGCAGTGTTTGGTTAGGGTTAAGCTTTTGGAGGCCTGTCCAAAGGTTTGTATCCCATCACTCAGGAAGCTTGTTATGTCTGCATTTGGAGGATTGGGCGGAGTGATCGCTGCACAGCTGGCAGGTACAATACGTCTGGATCTATAAATTTCCCCTGGCTGCCATGCATCACACGCCTCACCTTTATCCAGCCCTTCTGATAGAGCTGCTGCAGGTAACAAACCTCACAAGACGCTTTCTAATCACTGCAAAATGCTCCCGCTAATCCGTCGCTTGTATTTAAATAGTGACATACGCCGCGCACGTTTAACAGCGTTTCTAATCAGCCTATTGCAGCGAATAAATGATCACTGACAGGCTTTGAAAGCGCATTGTGCTCCCGTGTAGTGAAATCACAGGTGCTCTAAATCACTCTCTTTGCCTGGTTTGAGGGAGTGTCATTTGCACTTCTCCCACAGTCGGTTTCTTCTATGATGTGTTCAACCTTTTGAAAAACACTCGCCCTGGACCCGATCATGTGCGCACATGCTGCTCCTGCAAGTTTATATTTGTCCCCCCTTTTCACTTTTAGGAGTTGATATAAGGGGAAAAAACCAGCAGAATTTCATGACAAACTTGAAAAAGAGCACAAGTTTTTCCACATTGCTGCAGCTTACTGGACAAAAGAGCGAGGGGATTGGTTTTTCCACAGGGTGAGTGGGGAAGAATTAGAAGCCTCTGCCACTTAATTTGGCGGCTGAGTCTTACCCTGCGAAGTTTTGTTTTTCTAAGCCTCCAACATAACAGAGTGTGCCTTGCCGTCAGCACCTTAAGCAAGTAAAAGCGCTTCCTTTATGAACTAAACCCGCCAGATATTTGCTTTGCGAAGCCCAGCGAGAAGAAAAGAGGAGGGTTTGCAGTGAATAACTTTTAAAACACTGTGTACGAAAACGAAAAAAAAAAAAAAAAAGCGGCAGGAGACATGAAAGAGCAGGAGAAATGAATTGAATGTTGTTTTTTTTCCAACTCTATGAGAAAGCGGGCGATGGGATCTGAAGGCTTCTTTTCCAAAAGCCCAAGCCAGGTGATTCATCACAGCGCTCTGTCAAAAGAGCTTTCCACAACATGAGACGAACAATGACACTGTGATTGCAAGGACAGGAGAGCTCTTGATTGAAAGATATCAGCTATATGTTCAGCTTCCCAGAGAGAGGCGGCCAAATGCAAGAGGGGTGTTAGAGGGAGGGAGGCGGTGGGCGCGACTCGCTGATGAAAATCTTAACCCTTCGACATGGGTGTCAAGAGAGCTTTTTCGGCGTAACGAGAGCCCCCAGATATAAATTAAGCAAAATAATTTAACAGCTGCTTAACCGTGAACAGAGGAGCTGCCAGGCAGATTGATTGGAGGTGTAGCAAAGGAGAACAACTTTCAGATTGTGTTCTGCTTTTGTGTGACGGCGAGTCCTCAGCGGTGGAGCGATGCTGAACTGATCGTGGACCGCTGCCAGATCTTAAGATCACACATTCAGCTGAGCAGCATTCAGACACAGCGCGCCACATAGCAGCTCAGGAGCTGCACTTTGTTGGTTGTTTGTTGCCGCAGACTCACATAAATAAATACATTTTCTTTTTCCCGTCACGGTGCACTTTACAAAGTGGTGATCAGTGGTGATTAATATGTAAACGTTCCAATGGAAAATTTTCATCTGCAGCCACTTGACAAAATATTACCTGCAAAAATGAAGGTTGGGAAATATAGTTTGACATGCTGCATTTGCATTACAAACACACACACACACACACACACACACATACAATGATGATTATTCAACATTCAATTAAAATGTAAATGTGACAAAATGAGCTGAGATTGACTTGTTTTCATCAGTTTCCCCCTGGCAGAATGTCAAAATGAACAAGCTGCAAAGATGAGTCTAACTAAATTCGCTCCACAAAGTTAGTTATATACAACTTTTATTGTCGGCCTTTTTTCACAGGATAATTCAATCTGGGTAGACTTATGTGCGTGTGTATTTATGTGTGTATGCTTATGCAATTTATAGTTATACTTGTAGTGCTAAGGTTATCATAATAAGCTTAATTATCCGTACCATTATTTCACATTGTAAGAACAACGCAAGAAAAATCCATCAATTCAAATCCATACTTTTTTTTGCTATCGTAGAAATTTGCCTTTGAATTCAGCTCAGCTATATTAATTGCAACATGGATCATTGGAGATAATGACAAAATGTAAAATAACATTAACCAATCAATGTGAACAGTAGAAGCATTCAAACCCATTAAGTGAGTAAAAGTAGCAAAGTAAAAATACTCCATCACAAGTTAAAGGCCTGCGATCAAGGTCAAGTATGGAGGTATTAATGGCAATATGTACTTATAGCATTAAAGTATTTACTATTAATTATTATGCAGGAAAAGGCCCTCCAGTGTTGTAATATTATATGTTATATTATTGAATTAGTATTACTGATGCATTAATGTTAGTTTGATGTGGACGTCAGAGTGAAGCTTCTTGATCATACTGCTGCATATCTTAATCTTCAATAATGCATCATATGTTATAATCCCGTTGTGGTTTGTTTGTAAAATCTTCATTAGCAAAGTCACTATACCTGTGAGATAAATATAGTGAAGTGGAGTAAAAGTACAATATTTCTATGTACTCTTCTATGACTCTGAAGTAGCAGAAAAATATACTTGTTTTAGTAGTAGTTTTTTAATTCTTACCCATCACGGACCAAAACTGACAATGAATAAAGAGGAAACCTACGAAATAAAACAGTATTTGTGTTCTCGGCCTGCGTTGGATCCCAAATTTATCTTTTCCTTTCAGTGCTCCTCCACCTTTTTCCCCCCACGTGATAAAAGAGTAATCACCTTAGATACTATTTACACTCGGGGCCGAGGACTACCATTACCCTTCCATCAATATCAGCACTTAAAGTTCATAAAACTGTGAGGTAGACCTCCAGCCTGTAATTTTCGTAGTCCCTAATTCACGGTGAGAAGAAATAATATTACAGGGTATTGAGCTAAATAGTGATGACACTCGCACGTAATTGTGAGAGGCAACAAGAACTCTCACTGGTTACAAAAGCCGCAATACATCGCCGCCTATTTATATAAGGAAGTTTTTGCGTCATGACAATACAGTTATCAAATTCGTCCTGTGGGAAAGCACCAGGTGGATCATAACAGTCGGGGCCTTCTTTTCTGCATGTGTGCCGCTTTATTAAGTACGTCTTCCTGTTTACACACAGTTTGATCCTGCAGACAGTGAGTCAGCAGTTCGTTTCTATTTTACTAAATGTGAGAATGGGCAAGACGTGTGATTTAGGCAACTTTGAACACGATATGATTGCTGAAGCCGGGGCGCGTCAGCTCCAGCAGTCGTGGCATTTTCAAGTAGAGTCACTTAAATTTGCCAATTTTGGTTCGATAAACATCCCATTAGTGGCAGACCTTCGGATTAAGCTGGTTGATGACACAGTCTGAGGACGACAGCTGCTCAGCGGTTCGCAGGAGGCCACTTCAGGACACAAAACTCGAGGAACTTTGACGCAAAAAGGCCTCAGCAGCAGACGTCCACGCTGGCAGGAGTTACACTGCCGCCAGTGCAGAGTGAGAATTTGGCTTTGGGTTCGTGGATCCAGTTTCAGTGTTGCAGGCAGCTACTGGTGATTAAATGGAAATATATTCAACAAACGTCAGGATCTTCTAAACACCTGAACGCTGCTGCTGACTTGGTTGCGTGCCTTCAAGGCCCGCAGACAGACACCCCCTTTTCAAGCAGAGCTCACCACTGGCTGCATGTGGACATTCGGAGCAGAAATAGTCCTGCAAGTGCAGACAATGCTCCCTTTTTGGCACTTTCTTGAAACCATGATGGATTGAGGATGTTCTGGAGGCCAAAGTTAACCTTCTCCAATGCTACAAAAGTAGCTATGGGAAGAAATACTCAATATTTAAAAATGTGAACTTCAACTAAATTACACTCCAGAATTCTCATCTCTGCAAGAGTTGTAATGACATGATAAAATTCATATTGTGCCTCAATGCACATTTAGGCTGCTACAAGCCAGCTGATGTACAATGACAGTAAAGAATGCACGTAAACAATAATCATACGTGATGCTCATTCAAGTATAGGAGATCTACATGAAAGTTAATTTATGAGTACCACAAAGAGAAGAGAAGTAGAAAGAAATACCTCTACTGCATATAGTGGATTTTTACATTGCTGCAAACAGAACAAAACTGCTTAAAACATGCGGGATGGAAATCTTGTATGTTGCAGGCTCCAACAAATCTCACAGGAATGCCCCATTGATCCCGGCTCCTGATGTGCTAATTAATAACATCTCCGATTACGCTGCAGACACTTCATGCAATATATTGTGATTTATAGGCCTCCTGTATTTCAACTGCAGCAGACCGTTAAGCGGAGAGAGGAAGCTACTTGGCGGAGAGGGTGTGACCCGAGGCGATCCGAACACTGCGAGGAAACGCTGTCTGCTTACTCACTGATGATATCATAACTTAATTTACAGCTTGTGTCTGCTGTTAAAATGTTATCAGTTCACAGCTCAAGTTTAAATGGCCCTGAGATCCAATTTTAACGACCAAAAATAACCTTTGATACAACATTTAGTGCTGCGGGATTTGGTGTCTTATCGTCCCCGTGTGAGTTTCTGAGTGCTAATAAAAATATTAGCCAGCGTTGTGACCTACCTTTACCGAAATAATGTACAATAATAATAACAAACTTCATTAAATAACAAGGAAAATAAGACGGAATCTGCACATTCGGTTTGCAGGTTTTTAAAAATGTGGTGAGAAAATTGTTATCGATTTTAATCACATCTTCTTTGGAGCATATTTCAAGCCTAATGAGACTCAGAGAAGTTTGTCACTGCATATTGTTAGGGGCAATTTCTTGGAAGTTATGGAGTGTAATTGTACTTTGGCAGGCTCGTTAGCAGGGAGAGGTAAATATTTGCTGTCCTGGATTCGAATACCTGGAAATCCATCCTTATCACTTGTGTAACCAGAATACATATGGCCATGCTGAGGTGCTTCATTTCCTCCTCTAGCTGTGGGCCAGAATAGATAAGCATGGAGGGAACTCAGGCCTACATATGAGGAGAAAAACATGTAAAAAAAAAAAAATATATATATATATATATAGAGAGAGATATATGAACAAATAACAATTTGCTGAACTGAGCTGAATTTCTTATTGGGTTAAAAGACAAATGAATATGAATGTGCAATCCTCCATTAGTTAACTGTGTTCTATTGATTGTAGCTGCAGATATGATACTTGAAATTAAATGGCAATTACGCATGTTTCTCGAGAAGTCTCCTAGCCTCTAGTTATAGATCTTGTTCTGTTTGTTGTCACATTTTTAAAATAACAGACTTTAACGTATCTAATTATAAAAACACTTCTGAGCGCTATAAAAGCGTATTTAAAACAGTTTACACGTCACAAGTGGTATTTATTTTGTCAGCGCCTCATTTTAAACGTGTAAGAACATTTGGAGGACATTTAATACCTGTAAGCGTGTTATGAAAATAGAGGCTGATACTTTCTTCAGACCAGAGTGAAAATAATGGTCCGACAACAACATTTCTATCCACCATATTCGGTGATTTTCCAAAGCATAACATTAATTATTGAGATGTGTTTTAGAGGAACTAATGGCACTCTTTTCCCCAGACAGATGTCGATATGGAGGATAGAGAAAATAGATGTTGCACTATAAAACTGTCAAACAACTCTTCAGGGGATATAATTGCTTCTTCCTGCACCCTGGTCTTGTCATTCCCACCCTGAGTGTAGACACATTGAAAGCTTCCTCATTTCCCCCCAAAATCCACCAACTTACCAAACTCCTCTAGACTATCCTGAGATACTCATTTTCCCCCACAGCATTACACATGATTGAAAAGCATCTGCTAAATGATAAAAGGCACCGTCGTTGCCAAATTAGCACCACATTCAAAAGTTCTGAAAGGCTGCTGAATGTCAACAATGGAGGCTGAGCAGCAAAAGCTTAATTATCCTAAATGTGTGTGTGGGTGTTTGTGTGTGTGTGTGTGTGTGTGTGTGTGTGGCTGCGTACAGTGCGCACGTGTGTGTGCTCTCTTCCCAGGTTTAGTAGCGATGATGTAATATCATATATCTGTATTTGTCTGTGGATGAGCATTACATCATTGATACCTCAGGCTGCCAGTGAGACGGAGATGCTGGAGCTGCACCGACACCGGAGGCATCACTGGAGCTGAGACAGCGTCGGCAGCGAACCCTGTCTCCCACAAATTATACTAATGCGCAACAGCAGATATGTTTTTGAAGGATTCTGAAGTCGATTTTCATCAATATAATGACTCATTCATTTACGTATTTGGCAAGATGCAAAATGTCAATACTGAATGTATCGCTAAAACGCTCACCAATAATGTCTGATCCTACAACATCTGCCTGTAACAACTACAAAATTATTATGTTTTTTCTTTGTAATTATGTGTCAAAGATAGCAATGAATGTAGTCTTCATGAAATGTAGAAAAAGCTTGCAGTTGCCTCAAAAATGAGAAACTTGTTTACTGTAGTGGTCCTTTGCCATTATTTGTCAGAACTTTACCAAATCTCTTTTTTTGCAGACGTAACACGTGTGGGCTCAGGAAGCAATGCCCCAAAGAAGGCAATGTCCAAATGTTAGCTGTAAGTTAGCTAGAAACAGACACATCAAGTGTGTTTGCAGTTCTGTACTAAATCATAACGGGCATGATGGGACTTTTTGTTATTGCATGTGGGTTTTGGGGGTTTTGACACTAAAGCTCTGGGAGCCCCGTTGTTATCAAACCAGCGAACAACCAGCCTTCTTCATCCCCCTGTCAGCATCAGAGACTGACAACCGCATTTACAGCCGAGAAATAAATCTCATTTCATGTTGAACATATTGCAGCAGCAGGTAAACTGCGGAGGTCTCAGCTCACTTGACAGCTCACACAACCAGAGGCACAACTTCATCCGCCGCGCTCTGATACACCGACGCCGGCTGTGATGTCGTCTGCTTCTCCTCCTGACAAATTTATTACTTTTAAGTGAAGCGCAGCCTTTGATCAGCTCCGGTGAAGGGACTGCATTCGAAAATGAATGTGTGTGACAGCGTACTGTGTCTATATTCCTCAAAAAAAAAAAAAAAAAAAAAAAAAAAAGCTCTGCTGATGCATATTAGAGGCTAAAGTCCCCCCGATCAGCTCAGCCGGCTAATAAAGCAAAAGCAAGTCATGTCGAGAGATCATGTTTGTCTGTACAGTAGCAGCTCAGTCTTCTGACCAGCTTGTCCTTTGTTTTCCACACATTTGGAGGTGTTTTCTGAGAACACAGAAGATTAGGTTCCTACTTTAAGTTTGCGTGCAGCTATGGGTAAGTATTGCTTCTATTGTTTAAAGGAGGTTTTAGCGAACAGTGTGTCAATTAGGATTGTTGGCCTATTGTGGAGCATGTGCAGGGTTGATCTTTTTAAGAGTATTTCTATTCACCGTTATTTCCCTTTTACGTGCACACAGACTAGACCAGAGTAAATAAGCGTCACGTTACATCCCTTTTTGTAATCAAACTGAATCAGAAGTTCCCGAGCTTTAACACTCACTTGAGGACTGACAAATGTGTAAAGAGTTCAAACTCAAAACTTTCTCCTCAGCGACCGTGCTGAGAAACATTTGTCCTGTGAAGGTATATGGACAGGATAAGAAACTGAACTGCATTTATACACTTACAGAACTTACACATTCACTCACAGAAACCATTGGGCTTACTTGAAGACACTCTGACATACAGACAGGAGGAATCGAACCACCATTAACAGTACAAAGTCCCGTATTTCAATAACATTTTGTAATATTTTTACATTACATGAGTATTTCCATTTAATGGAAAGACTTTTTACTCCATTACATCACTCCTTTTACCTGACAGTCCTATTTTGGATTAAGGATTGAACGAAACAAAGAAATATATAAATGTACAGATTTCGATGCCCTGTTTAAAATGAAACCAATAGTTTGCAGTGTATAAGGCTTGTGGGCCATTACAAAATGCCAGGGTGTAGTTGGGGCAATTTGTCACATTTCAGTTCTAAAAGAAGAACATTTTCTCTGTAAACTTTATTTTTAATTATTAAAAAAGCTAAGTCTGAAACGCTGAATCCAAATTCGTGTACAAAAAATGTTTTTTTTTTTTCGTTTTTCATGCAATTAACTTCCTCAGCACATTTCACGTTTTTCTTGTGACCCTTTTAAGGGGCCCAGGACCTTGGTTGGAAACCACTGGACTGAAATGTCTAACACTAGATAAATAAATCCACCTGGCCATTACCACTTAACAAACACCTTTACATACATTTAGCTGTAAATACTTCTGCTTTTACTTTTTACCTAGTGTATTTTCACATTGTGGTGCTGTGGTACTTTTACTTAAATAAAACGATCTGATTACTTCTTCCACAATATCCTGACTTTGCTTCCTGTCCATCACCTGCTTTGATTCATCGTCAGTGCTTCACACGCAGATGTGCTGAAATCTCACTTTACTGCCACGAGGCAGAAAAGACATGAAATGACAAAAAGTGGATTCTCGGGACAAAATGTCACACATAAACAAACACAACACACACAGACACACACACAGTCTCACACTCAGACTAACTCCATTGCAAAAAGTGCTTTGTCATTTATTATTTCTGCAATTTATAATCCTTAATATACTTTCCTCTTTGGCGAAGGCGGAGCAATGGGTTCAACCGAGGCATTTCTGAATTATGAGCCAAGCAGAAAACGGTTTTAGCTTGGCTGGAATTAAGTTTGCTTCGATGACCTCATTACACAATTTAAGTAATCACTGCAACTGAGTCACACACACATTTAGAATAATGCAGCGGAGGAGCGTAATATTGCAAAGTATTGATCTCTCATTTTCATTATTTGGTAACTTTCCGTTGAGGTGCTCTGACAGACTGTGGATGAAAATGGCTGTGCCCCGAGTTAATTACTCGACTTGGAAACACATCCTGTGTTCAAAGGTTGGGAGCAGGGAACATAAAAAAAATCAGGCATGATCATCTATGTAAAACTTCACAGTGGCCCTTCATCTTCGACAGCAGCCAGCTCTACTTAGTAAGCCACAAGAAAGTGTGGCTGACAGTGTGCAGGAGCCCTCCTGTAATTCCTACTGATACCTGTGCATTAAGCTACCTCTCCGCGTTGGAAGAACACCATCAAAAGGAGATTAAAATTAAAACTAAAAACAAGGCGATCCAATGTATGGTTAAGTCAGCAGATGATAAGCTCTGTTGGGAAATTTTAAAACAAAAAGCGAGACTTGAAAATTAATGGAAATGTACAAAAGGGAAAAACGAGCTGCGGGGTTTTTTTTTTTCCTGCAGGTGCCAGAAATGATGCAATGTGGACAACCACGAAATATCAAGTGACCCCTTTTATCACAATGCGCGACCAGCACCGCGACGATGTCTGTGTGTTGTGCTGTGCCAGTCACCCAAACCAAAAGATCAGAGAGAAACAGGAAGACGGGGGGGGGGGGGGGGGGGTCAAAAACAAACTTTTTTTCTGGGGGAGGAAATTTCCCCCTTTTTTGATTTCCCCCAACTCCTTTTTTTCCCTTTTGGGATCGGAAAAACCCACCTCTGAACTCCCGTCCCTCCGTCTCATCTGGGGG
>JBAJHX010000046.1:12742958-12787256 GCA_037176925.1 Amniataba percoides | reverse complement strand
TCTTGAATGCAGATGCAGAGTTGTTTTATGTGCGGTGATGATGCAGTTTTTAAATCAACAGCAAAGTGAAAATATTTCATACTTAATTGGCTCTAATCACAGGAGTATGGCTCTCGGTTTGTGTTGAGCTAAAAACAACTCAAGGAGGTTGGTGATGGAAATTAAGATCTATTTCAACACCGACTCAAATCAGAGCCCCCTCATCTCCTTTGAAGGACAAGAGTAAGAGAGAAAATGAAAATGCTATGGCTAGGAAATATAATGATTACCAACACATAGTCTGTCAATGCAGTGGACTTTGGAAGGATGACGGTGTGTGGGAAAGCCAATGGGTGATCCTTGGCCTATAAAAGAGGCAGACAGAATATTTTACGTGTTCAATTGTCCGGTTCCAATAAGAAGTGGCCTTGGATGAGTCGCCCAGGCCAAGAATAATCTCTCTAAAGCCTCATCGGCATTGTGCTGTAAGTCTGTCCCATTCCCACCCTCTTTCTTAAAGAGTCTTCTTCGTGACTTGTGTCAGAGTCAGACAATGAGATTCGATTAAAAATTATTCGGATACAATGATTATTTAAAGAAAAAAACGCGAGCTTTTACGCATAAAGATTTTGGCACAACGAGAGCGCACAATACACACATTTAGAACTATTAGTGCAAGTTTTATTGATTTATTTTCAAGTTTTACTAAAGTGTGTGAGTCTAAGTGATGTCAAACCAAAGGGTAAAGTCTGTCACGTTTGCTCTGATTTCTTCAGACTTTGGTGAACCTGAGCGGTACGAGCCGTCTCCAGTCACCTAGTGCGCGTTTATATTCACGTTGGCGTGCGGCTGTTTTACAACTTCGTCTCCAAACCCGCTTCATGTTTTTGCAAGCTCCTCGTCCTGCGCGTTCATTCATTTTGGTGGGTACCGGGTCCACCAGCAGTTTGCTTCTCCTGGGAATCGCGTTTCTGTGCGCAAAGTTCTCCCGGACACCCGGACTGAAATCACTTCACCCGACTACACCGCCTCAAGAGTGGAGCCCGGCGCTGTGCAAGTGCCTCCTGCCTTTTCCTGTGAAATCTGAAAAAAAATGGGAGGGTAAAAGAAAAAAAAAAGACGCTTTATAATTGATGTTTTCCCATGGAACAGCCCCTCCTCCTCGCAACACAGGCTAACCCTCAGGTGGAAGAAATCTTTTAAGATTTTTTTTTTTTTTTTTTTGTGGGATAACATCAGGAGGGTTTGTCTAGGCGAGCCAATCAAATCCCTCCCCTGCTATAGATCGCTGCTATAATACAAAGCAGTAAAAGCGGTCGCCTCACACAAGCGGCTGCAGCTCGACCAGAGATCCCGTGGCTTTTAATTCCCTCACTACTTTTTTTTTCTCCCCCCCTCTCCTAAAGAAAACCCTTCTTTCGATGCGCCCCGTTATTACCGTGTGTCTGAGGCGTTCATTTCCGCACCTGCCACAGTAGAGACCGGGCGAAGGCGAAGTAGAGGAGGAGACAAGGACATTTGCGAGAGAGCCGGGAGAGGCAGACGGCACAGAGATACAGCAGCCGAGACTCGATTTGAGATCTTTTTAAAGAAAAGAAAAAAAAAGAAAAGGAACAAAAGAAAGAACGAAAGAAATGCTGCTCTGGAGCAGAATCGTCTTGGTCGGTCTCGTCTGCTTGTCCTTGGTGTCCTCTGGGATGGGATGCGGACCGGGCAGGGGCTACGGCAGGAGAAGACACCCGAAGAAGCTGACACCTCTCGCGTACAAGCAGTTCATCCCCAACGTGGCGGAGAAGACGCTCGGGGCGAGCGGCAGATACGAGGGCAAGATCACGAGAAACTCCGAGCGATTTAAAGAGCTGACTCCCAATTATAACACAGACATCATATTCAAGGATGAGGAGAACACCGGCGCCGACCGGCTAATGACTCAGGTAAGGAGACAGAGCATGCTTTTTTTTATTTTTCTTTTTTTTTTCATTTTTAATTCCCACCCGTCTCCAAACGCACCATCACTGCGCACTGCAACAACCTCCTTGTCAGACTGATTGCGCACCTTAAGTGAAGTCTTTTTTTTTTTACCACGCTGCTGAACTCTTCACACTGAGCCCCCCCCCCTCCCTCCCTCCCTCTCTCTCTCTCTTTTTTTTAAACTTCACTGTAAAAGCAGATGCGCTTTATGCACCAGCACGGGAGCTTTTTTTTCCTCCAAAAGCTGAATGTAGAAATCCAGCTGGAGGAGAGGAGGAAAAAGAAGAAGAAGGAGAAGTGATGTGCAGGCGGACAGTGAGGACACTCGGCCTTCATGATTGTGACAGTGTATTTAAAATATTAATGCCCCCCCCTCCTCTCCTCATATCTATATTTGTATCTTTGTGAGGCTCTGTTTGGTTGCTCCACAGGCGCACACACTCGCGTCGCTTCGCATTTTGCGGACGCATCCAGCGTTTGTTGCCTATTTGTGCCCAAAATTTTTGTTTTAAAAAGCCTTTTCCACCCCCCCCCCTTAACCATAACCACCACCTCCTTTTATTCCAGCCGTGAGCGCGGAGAGCTGGTGATGCGCACCGGGCTTCTCTTCAGGCATGGCGTGGCTCATTCAGACATTTTCTCTGCTGTAATTTCCCCCCTTTTTTTCGCGTGGTGTGCAAAAAAACAGTGACATTTCTTTTGAGAGTGTCCTGAACACTTCATAAAAGGGTGGGACTCGGTCAGTCGTGGGAGCAAGGCGCGCAGAAAGAGGGGGAGGGAGGGGTTGAGGGGGTGGTGATGGTCGCCTCACTTGCACGGACGATGACATCTTCTTTCTCTTTTAAACAGTCCGTCCTCCTGCAGCCGGTTAGTTCTCACATCTCGCCGTGCGCGGAGGAGAAACGAGGCTCAGGAATCCATCGGAGAGATGAAGCCCTGATTTCTCTCCGGGCTGCAGCTCGCCGCGTCTCTCCTCCAGCATGACTTTTAGCACTCAGATGCTGGTGAATTATTCAAGGCGCTTGGGTGATATTGGCTCAGTAATAATAAAAATACCGGTGGTGGTGGTGATGGTGGTCGGCGCTGGTGGCGGTGAAGCCCAGGAGCGCGCGCGCGCCGGAGTCCCTGAACCCGTGCCTCGCACCGTGCATGGGCACGAGCACCCGATGAAATATTCACTGTGCGTGCGGTCTCGGCGTCCCTCTCCGCCTTCCCCACACGTCTCCTCTGTGATACACCTATAGCTCCTCTCACACGCGCGGACCGTGAAATCGCAGGCGCGTGGGGATGTTGGGCTCAAACTAAGAGGGGGGGTTTGGAGACCCCCCCCCCCAACGCGAATCCTCAGGGAGACTCCAGCAAAAGAGAGAGAGAGAGAGAGGAAGAGGGGGGGATAGGTTGATTTGCTGTTATTCTATTCATTTGTGGAAACAGTGAGTAACACATGTCTGCGAGGCTTCCAATCTGAGTAAAACACCCCACCTGCTGTATGCACAGTTGTGTTTGCAGATCTGTGAGAGATCATACAAACGAGGTGGGAGCCCCTCAGATAAAATGTGGCTGACGCGTGTGTATTCAGGGGCCTGCCTTGTGTTTGATAGAATTATATTTTTATATGTAAAAAAAAAAGGGGGGGGGGGTCAGTACATGTGGATTCATCCATTCAGCATCCGAGTGTTTGCAGAAAACGCAACAACAGGCTCCAAGTGTGACATGTACATGAAAGGGCTTTTTAGGTGCCCCCTCAGTGGGCCTGAAACGCAGTTTGAACTTATGACCTTTGGTCAGCGGGAGGCCACAGTAAGTTAAAACAGGTGAGATTTGTCCTGATCGTGCATGACACTGCAGAGCCACCCAATTAGGGTACGTACATCCAAAAACAGAGGCTCTGTGGTTGTTTTGCAGGCGTCCCTGCCAGTGGCATAAGCGTTATCACATGGGGATTTACGCTGTGCCAACGCTCTCTGCGCCGTTCCGCGGCTTTACGCACGAACCGAGTGGGTTTTTACGCACGGAGTTTTACGCACGAATCAGGCGGCCTTTCCTCGTTATCTTGCGTTTTTGGAAAATAAAGGCTGTGGTTAAACATGAAACGAGGCGCGTGGCCGCAGTAGCTCCCTTTGGTGTTTGCATTGAATCTATTAATCAAATCAATCCACTGAGGTCCGGCCAAGACTGTAATACTTGATTCTTCGCTCCAACGAACATACTCCCTGAACTGCCGAGACGCAGCTCACTCCCAGGAAAGTTCCCAACAAAGGCGTTTTACAGACAGTGTCCTGGAGTGTCGGGGCCTAAGAGGAACAAGAGCATCACTCTCACGGGCTAATCCACACATAACAGCTTCATGTTCAGTCATAAAGTCGTATTTGTCTGAGTAATTATCTTGTATAAGTCGGGCAGCGAGATTCCTCAATCTCTTAAACTGCGTGTTTCCCATGAGGTTTCATTTGTTCCAAGAGTTGTTTTTGCTCACTCGTAAAGCAGAAAAAAGGTGTTGCACAGACTCCCTGACTAAATATTCACCATGATACTCGCTTTTTCCCAATGAAACGGCTCTTTGACGCGGGTTTGTTTGCAGCGCCGTTGGGAGGCTGCAGTCTGCGGCCACGGTGCGAACGCGTCGGGGAAGCGACGAGCAGGCGGCTTGTTTGCACTGACAGGTAGCTGATAAGTGTTTCCTCTAACCAAATCATTTGTGAAAAGATTAAGAGGGAGGGCTGTTGAACAACTTTAGCCCGAGCACAAAGCGCCGGTCTGGGGCGCCCTGCTGCGCTTCACGGTGGCTGAGCAGAATTTGGCTTGATTTGCGGCACACGACCTGATGAATTAATAAACAGGTTAAAGCTTTACGGCTCTTGACTCCGACAATCCCACTCAGGATGTGGGAGGGGTTTTTTTTGTGGGGGGGGGTGGCTTTTTTTTTTTATTCAACACATTCTACAAGTGTGATATCTTCATAAAACAGCCACTGATATATGTGGAGCTCCCCCCTGTTTGTCTTATTTGTTGTACGAGTTTTAGGGTCTGTGTGAACATTCCTGCTGTAGGACGCACAAGCTGTCCATAAGGAGGGAGTGGAGGGGGGGTCACACGCATAGACGCCTCTCTGTGCGCCCATACCACCCCTGGATATTTCACAAGTCTGTCAGTCAGCAGCCAAAACACCTCGACTTAAGGAGGCATGTCACGTTTCCAAGACTCTGCAAGGAGAGGAGAGAATGAAAGTTTCCCTCCGCGGTTTTGCGCTGAAAAGCCTCTTTGTGATGTTTTATTTGACATATTGCTTGAGTGTCCAGAATAGTTGTCTTGGAGAAGGCCAAGCATCCTCATTGAGAGCGCGGTGGAGGTTGGGGTGCGACGATTTATTTATAGGGCGAACTCCAGATATTTTAAGGGCGGCAGCTGCTCTTGAAGATCATCTTCGTATCATCTGCATATCAATTATTGATTGAAAGAAAACAGACAAGTTGCGACCAACAAAGGGCCCCCTCATTCCGTGGCATAATAATACAAACTCATGAATTGACAATGCATGCATGTTGCGTTCAATGCAACACTTCTTCTTCTTTTTTTTTTTTTGATAGAAAGGGACGCTGCTCGCACCTTTCCAGGACCAAAGACCCATATGTTATAGGCCAGTGAAGCGAATGCGGTGCCTTATCAATATTTCATCAGCAGCTTTCTTATCCGAGATGTGCCCTCTGACGCTGCTGCTCACACTGACAAATGCTGAGCCCACACTCAGGATTCACAGGAGCAGTTCAGCGCCAGTTGTTCCACCTCAGCATGGGAGGGAATCAGGGGGCGTCAGGTGGGGATGGAGGGATGGATGGAGAGGTGGTGTAGGGGAGGCCTCAGTGAGTTTGAGTTTTAATCTTCATCACTATGATGGATGGATGGAGATCAAGCGAACAGAGCAGATATCTATTGGATAGATCATCTTGATGGGGATGGTGGGGGGGGGGATTCTCCATTTATTGGCGCCTGCGGTGTGATGCTCTATTTGTCTGACCACAAGATGATGTATTTTTAGTCAATTATGAACACCTGCTACTCTTGGGGGCAGAAATTGTGTCAATACAAGAGAGGCTTTGGCGGCAAATGCTGTTCTAGATTCTGACTTTTTCCACATTTTACGCGTCCCAGGACAAGCTCCCAGCTCCAACAGGTGACTAACTGGTCCATTTTGTTTTGCTTTTCTTCCCCGCAGAGGTGTAAAGACAAGCTCAACTCTCTGGCCATCTCGGTGATGAATCAGTGGCCCGGGGTGAAGCTGCGGGTCACCGAGGGCTGGGACGAGGACGGGCACCACTTCGAGGAGTCGCTCCACTACGAGGGCAGAGCCGTGGACATCACCACCTCGGACAGGGACAAGAGCAAGTACGGAACCCTGTCCAGGCTGGCGGTGGAGGCCGGCTTCGACTGGGTCTACTACGAGTCCAAAGCCCACATCCACTGCTCCGTGAAAGCAGGTACGGCTGCAGTATGACCGTCTTTAGAGAGAGAATAAATCTTCTGTGCGCATTTCCAGTCAGGTGGTCAGATATCAACCACCCTAAAAAAGAGCAGGTGAAACTCTTGGTAGCTGCAGGTTTCATGCAAAAGTAGAGTTTTCTTCAGCTGCTCTTGAAAGAAAAGTGATTTAGATTAGATGCAGAGAAAGGAAAGTGACCAATCGACATTTACAAGAAACCGTGCGTAAAATCTGCCTTAATCTCTGTTTATATCGTCACCGAAGCCCCAAATTATCACCCAGTTAGTGGTTAATCACTCGGTATTTATCCGACGGGGTTAATTGGAGTGCAGACTGTTTGAGCACATCCATTAATCTCGGCAGGATGTTTGTACCGTGAGGTGGTCTGTCTGCGGAGGATGCTGTGGGCGCATCCCAGGCTGCGGTGCGCTCTGAGCGTCTCCACCGCGTTTCTCGATCTTACACCGCCCCACACTGTCTCCTGGTGGGAACCACGACCACTGCCGAGAGAGAGAGGGAGTGAGAGAGAGAGAGAGGGGGGGGGGGGGGGCTCCTCCGGTGTGTGACCTAGAAAAGCAAATCGTTTTTGTTCTCCGGATCTTTTTGCGCACAGTGAGGAAGCCCAAATTAAATGACTGGAGGTTGTGAGGTTTTTAGGGAATATTTAGGATGTGATCATATAACGGAATAAGGGGGGGGGGCATCTTAAACATTTTTTTTAAAATATTGATTTGTCTTAGCTTTAAGGTCCAATTAAATTCTAATATTTGATTTTGGCTCCTTTAGTTATGGCTAAGATAACCTCACAGGACGTCATTTATTTGCACTGATTGATGAACCGTGGCACTTCTTTCTTTTTTTCACCCCCTCCTCTCTCCTGGGCTCAGACTTTATTGATAAATCCCTTACTTATCATTCAACACACACGTTTTGAGATCACAGTATGGGCCGGGCCGACGTGTCATTGGGGGTCATGCGACTTTACCAAAAGGATTTGGCCGCACAATGTTGAATCAGTCGGGGCAAATCTGGTTTTCAGTTGTCACCTTATTTCATGCTCGGGAATCTTAAAAGAAGATTAAAAAGCACCCCCCCCACCCCCCCAAATTCTGTGTAGGAAATCCTCCCTCCCGTTTTTTTTCCTCTCTGTGTGCAGGACAGTGTGATCCTAGAGACTGGTATGTGAAGAGCTCCACCAAGGCCAAAATTATTGTCATCAGGACTGACAACAAAGCAGGGAGAGGTGGCAGAAAGAGGGGACATTGATGTTGCACAACAGAAAGCATTTAAGAGTCCGGGCCCTCATTTAAATTCAAATCTACAACTCGAGAGGCTTGGAAAAGTGGCTCCGCTGGGTAAATAGTAGTTGTGAGTCGCCTATTTGTGTGAATTGTCACATGGAGGTTTCTGCACCTGAGTAAATATGGGAAGAGTAGCTGGGAAAGGCGTAAGTGTTCTTTACCGAGAGTAGCTCGATCCACAAGCTGATTTAGAATAACAATGCCTGCTCTTTATTGGGTTTTTTTTAATTAAGAATAGATGAGCCAAGGCTTTCAGTTTTTTTTTCCTTTCTCGTCTGAGACAACGTGGGCCAAGCCAATACGCATTTGGCTCGGAGGAGCAGACAGGCATCATTATGCAAAATGCATATGGCCCACCACGATGTGTGTGTAGGCAGGAAAAATACAAACAACACACACAAAAAAAGGAGGAAGGTTCATGAATGGGCTTTTTTTTATAATGGGGCGATGGTGCTGGACTGTAAAGGCTCAAAGCACCTGTGGTTTATTTATTTTATGACTTCTAAAAAAAAAAAAAAGAAGCTTTTAATGCTTTACGCGCATTGATGGAGATGCTGGAATCGTTTCTGTAGCAGCACGCATGCGCAGCTTGCTGAAGACTTTCTGAGAGTGCAAATGTTTTAACCTCCTAATGTCTTTTCTTATTCTTATTATTATGATTATTTAAACAGAAAACTCAGTGGCGGCAAAGTCCGGCGGCTGTTTCCCAGGCTCCTCCACGGTCACCCTGCAGGACGGCACCACGAAGGCGGTCAAAGACCTGCAGACCGGAGACCGGGTCCTGGCTGCGGACGACGCCGGAAACACCATCTACACCGACTTCATCATGTTCATAGACCGAGACTCGACCACCAGGAGGCTCTTCTACGTGATCGAGACCGACTCGGGCCAGGAGATCGCCCTCACCGCCGCGCACCTGCTCTTCGTGGGCCGCAACGGCACCGGAGGGGCGGAGGACCGGGAGGAGGAGGAGGAGGAGGTGCGGATGTCGGCGGTGTTCGCCAGCCAGGTCCGACCCGGACAGACGGTGTTCGCGTTTGACGCCGCGCGCGGCGGCCTCCGGCCGGTGAGCGTAAAACGGATTTACACGCAGGAGCAGCGGGGCTCGTTCGCGCCGGTCACCGTGCAGGGGACGCTGGTGGTGGATCAGGTGCTCGCGTCCTGCTACGCGGCGATCGAAGACCACCACCTGGCGCACTGGGCCCTGGCCCCCGTCAGGCTCGCCCACTGGGTGTCCTCGTTGCTTTTCGGCTCCCAGCAGCCCCGGGCCGTCGCGCAGGGCGACGGGGTGCACTGGTACTCCAAGATGCTTTATCAATTAGGAACATGGCTCTTGGACAGCCACTCGATCCATCCACTGGGGATGTCGGTATACCCGAGTTGAAACCCCCCCGACCGCAGGAGCAGAATGAGACTTTTACATGTAGGAACTGTTCAGTAGATTAAAAAAAACATAAAATAATGATAATAATAAAAAAAAGAACAAACAAACAAGACAAAGGCCCCAGCGGAGTTGGGATATTTATTTCAGTGACTTTTCCATGTGTCCCCCCCCCCCTTTCAAAGAATGAATGGAGCCTTAAAAAGTTTCTCTTTGAATAATTTATTCTCATGTGAACTGGCTGCTGTCACACAAATGGATCCTCAAAACTGTGTGAGCGGCGAATTGTGCATAATCTATTTTTGTATATCTCAAATGCAAAAAAAAAAGGAAAAAGAAGAATAATAATAATGATGATAATTAAAAAAAGGACAGACAAAAAAAATGAAGAAAAAACGAAAAAGAGAAAAAAAAATATATATATAATGTGGCAAAGAGAAAGAAGACCATGTAGAAAGGAGCTAACTCTGACAGGTTGTAATGTTCATATGTGCATATATGTGCAAACTGACTGTTATATTTTGGGGAGAACAAACTTCGCGGGGTTCCATAAATTATATTTTTATACACAGAATTGTAAATTAGATTTTGACAGATCGCTACCGAATCACATTTCGTTATTTGAAATAGTGTAAGATATGAGAATATATTTTAATTTAAATACAGTAGTTGGGAAAGTATTGGAAAAAAAAAATCTTGTACTGCTTGGTTTATTAAGATTTTTATTATTTTGGAAACTGTTGGTTTAAGTTGTCGGAGAGGGACAGATATTCTGCCTCGTGTCTGCATTCTCTGCTTTTTTTAAATTTTATTTTATTATTTTCTTTTTGTTGTGTTTCTATATTATTTTTTTTCCTGTTTCTTCTGAGAAAAAATATTAAAATGCAGATTCTGACAATTCAGTAACAGTTAAAGTAGTACTGAAACAGTTTCGTTAAATAAATTAATAAGTAACTCCTGTAAATGTACTAAAATGTATTTTTCTTTTCATATTTTGTAATAGGGAAATAGTTTTATAGAAATGACCTGCGGCAGATGCAAAGTTTGGATAGTCTATATAGGCAGACCATACCAGTTAACTTTCATAACAGGGCGATGCGTCAAACAAATGTCTAGAGTTTATTATTTATATGTTTATTACAAAATGAGATAAAGAAAATCTTCAAACTTGCAGTTGTTACATGTCTTTGTCTGAGCTCACACACAGAGGAACACAAAAAAAGATGTTGGGGCAGCTCTGATGGACAAACTTGCAGTGAGATTTTTTTTTTTTTTTTTTTGCTTCAGAGAGCATCTTTAAAAAAAAGTGGTCATCTCACCTGCTCAGCACACTGGAGGAGCTTTTTTTTTTTCCTTACAAAATGGAGAAAATATTGCGCTTTGAACTCCCTTTTGCATGCTTGCGAAATGTTGAGAGCCCGTGTCAGATTTAACGAGGTTTGCCCTGCGCAAATAACTTCTTCTAAACTCGCAGACAAATTAAACACAAGCGCTGTTTGTTGGCCCTTAAACGCGCTTCTCCATCCGCGTCTGCTGCTGGAGGTCAGGGCTGCTCCATCAGTGGCTGACAAGAGGGGGGGGGCGGGGGGGGGGGGGATAGCAAAGAGAGAGAAAGAAGAAACGCAGCCATTGTCTGAACCACAGCTCGGTGACACGTTTGTCAGTCTTAACAAATCACTTTAATCCTCCAATATTTTCACAGGGACTTATAGTGCGCATGGAGCATTAATAGTGAGGTTTCTCTGGTGTGTGTGTGTGTGTGTGTGTGTGTTTCTTGAGGTGTGCTGTGGTATTAAACAGCTGCAGATCTCTCTGAAATCCACCACTTTTTTTTCCCCCATTTAAGTTGTGCAAGGGCGACACCATGTGGCCAAACAGGGGCAGGGCAGATTGGCAACGCCTGAATGTAACTGAAAGATATTTTACAGCTGGCTGTTGTAAAGACTTTTATATGAAGTCGCAGAGAAAGAGGAGATTTAACTGCTATTTATGAGATCTCTACTAAATAAAATCATTTATGGGAAGATCTGAGTTCACGGAACAAAGTGAAGCGGTTTTTAAAAAGTTTGATGCCTCAATTTACATAAATGCACACGTTGAGGGACGTAAAGTAAATTATATGGAAATACTAATGAATAATGTGGATTTATTCTATTTGATCTATCTAAGAAAAATGACAGAAATGTTCCCATCCTTCACCCAGACTTATCAAAAAGTAAAAGAGGCCACTGAACCTGAGTTTGTAGGCACTGCAGCAACACGAGCAGGAATTCCACTTCCTTCTCCCAGGTCGCCCACATTGTGTTTTGTTGTTGATACTGCGAGGTGGAAACTTTGGAGAGGGACAAAGCGGCCCATCTCTGCCGGCGCTGTGACCTTGGGTCCCTGACAGATACAAAAGCGTCCGCGCAGGGCAGCATTCCTCAGAGCAGGTAAACAGAGCCTCCTCTAATCCCTCCGGGGGCCCTCAGTCTGCTGGAGCTCAACAACGGCTTTTACAAATGTTGACATTTGCAAACACGAACAGTCTGGCATTCTGGAAAACAAAACTCCCCGTTTCTAAGAGAGTTCTCTGCAAATGGCAGCGCCGCGCTCTTTCCCGGCAACGTTTGCTCCTCTGCGGTGGCAGCGGCGGCCAGCAGAGCGTTCAAGAATAGAGCGGTAAGTTGTTTAGAGGGATCAGATCCTAAACGCGCCAACACACCTTCACTAGCCTCCTCCCTTACTGTCAGTACACTGAAACAGAGGAGCGAACAAGACAGACTAATCAGACAGATGTAGGCATTGAAAAGAAACATGGACGAATGACCAGGTGTATAATACAGCAGGTGGACGGAAGATGGACAGATCCTAAGAAATAAATTGTGTACACGATCATACCAAAAATAAAGAGAAGCAATCAAACTACCAGATGGGGCAACTAAAAATACTCAATCTGAATTCAACAAAGTGATTTCAGGTAAATCTATATCGTCCTGGTTGGTACTGTATCAAGCCTCAGAAGGTCTGAAATGAAATTTCTATGACTGAAGTACTGATTTAAACTTTCTCAACATCGCAACCAAAAGCTCAACATTAAAGGTCTTCAATTTCATTTGAAGTCAGCGTGAAACAAACAAAACGAACCAGGCACAAAAGCAGTTGTGGCTGGTTAGGTAATACACAGTTTTATGAGTTCAGTGCAGAAAGCAGATCAGCGGTTTCCACGAAGAGGAAGTGTCGCTACATTATTAACGGGACCGGGAAGAAGGAAAATCTAGTTCTCAGACTAAACATTTCCTTTTTTCCTGACTTTTTTCAATATTCTTTTTCTTGTAGAAAACCAGGTAAAGAACAATGAGGTAAATTACACTGTTAGACTGTGAGGGTTAATACCTCTTTGGTGGCTCACTGTACAAATACGTTGAACCAATGATGAGGAATCGTAAACAGACACGACTTCATTAATCTGCCACAGTTTCAGATGACCCGCACGCCTGTCTAGACATTTTCCTCTGACTATTGGTAGTTTTGATGTGAAGTAGTTTAGATATTACTTCACTCAAAACTTCCAATTTGACAATAAAGACAAACTCAATGCAACTGCTGCGTGTATAAAAAAAGTTTATTTTTCTCCAGTTTTTTTGGTATCAAATTCAACACATTAAGTCTGTTTAAGAATGATTCACTTTCTTGTAAAAACATTCATTCAGTCTCTCTGGAAAATCGCACCATTTCCAGCATCAGAACAAACTGCACAGTGATTTCCAACACAAGTTTTCCAACAAAAGACATGATTTACTTTGTGTTATACATCAAAGTGTGAACCCGCATGACATGATGGATTGTCAACAGTTTCTGTCAAAACTCGAGGTCGGACTTTCAGCCAGTATTTGGTGCACCACAATGTTCGAGATGAGGAAAACTCTGTAGTGTCTTTTTCAAAAAAAAAAAAAATCCCACCAAACATTGCAAGCGGGGATGAACCTTTGGTGCAGTGAAAGCCGTAAAGCGGCTTTAGAGATACGTGTCTGCTCTGTGAACCCGGCTGTCGTCACAGAGGTGGAAACCTCCCATCCACAGGGCTAACAAACAATGGTAATCCAGGTAGGCCACCCTGCTTGATACAGAAGTCTTAGGTTCATTCAACAACACGGCAGCATCAAGGAAAAGATGACACTGTCAAATATGCGCAAGTTGGAAGAACAGCGATGGCAGGAAAAGCTGTAATGGAGGGGAAATGTGGTGGGCCCCGATACTCTGAATGTGGCAACATCTACTTAGTGAGGGAAGTAAGCGCAAGTAAAATCTTCGCTCCGAGGCCAGATGCTGGAAGGCTGTAAAAGAAGCTAAAGTGTTAAGTGAGTGAGTTAAGGCAGGAAAAGTGACATGAGTGTATCGTGGGTAAATCAATGGCTCCTCTCTCCGGTACACTGTTGAAAAACGTGTTAATAGGAGAGGTGTGTTTTCAAAATCAGACAAATCTAAGATAAGCTAAGTGTTGGACCATGCCAAAGACTTTTCATGCTTTTGCTCACCCAGTTTGTACCTCTCATGTAATAATGCATCTACTTTCCAGACTCTTTAATTTATGATTAGATTAGAGATTTCAGCCAAGGATTCGCTCAGAGATAAAAGGAAAATGAAAAGACTGCTCGTCATCTGATAACACACGACACTGATTTTCTGCTGGTACAAAAACGATTCCACTTGGTGTGTAGTGAACATAAATGAACAAAGTGCAGCTATTATCTTCAAGCAATCAAACACAAAAAGGTGGAGAAGCCATACGCTATTTTTTTATGTTTTTAGCACAATTTCAGGAAAAGTTAAACACATGAACCTGATTTAAACATTTAGTTTGATGATGTGTTGTATTCAACATGCAGCAAATGAATTATTTTCATACCAGCAGGACAGGAAAGCCTTAGAGAAAATTAAATTATTACATTAGAGGGACAAACTATAAACTACCCAACTCAAATTTCAGATGCTGGACAGAAATATCTATCAAACTTTGACAAAAAGTAAAGCCAACTAATTCTGTTTAATGTGATGCATTACTGAACTAGCTTGATTTTAATCAAGTACAATCATGAACTACAACCAACAGCTGAATTTAAGTTGGGAATAGCTGCAGTTATAATTTGTATTCAGTGTTAAATTATAACCCATTTATAACCCAATTTGCTAAAACATGTTAAACCTCTGGTATGGTCCTTTAACTCTGTTTTGGGGGATAGCAGCCACACTGATGACAGATGTGAAAGGCTTGTGACCTGAAGAGAAAGACAGAATTCAATTATTAGTTCAGCAAGTTGTTAAAATCTCAGCACCCTCGATCACTAAATGGACCTGTAGAAGGAAAAAAGCTGCAAATTAGTAACCCAACCCCGCTAGTGTTGACCTAACTATAAGCATTTTGATACTAATCATTAGTAGCCATAATGGAGGTCTCTTATGCAAGCACAAGTAAGCCCCACAGACACATCACATGAGCCTTTCTTTAGAAAATACCAACCATATGAAGTGATGCCAAAATGGAGAGCCATCTTGCTAGTTAAATAGCCTACTGTAACCATTTTCCTTAAGGAAATGACTAAATAGTTATCTTAAAGTTCAAAGTACATATATACGAGATCCTTAAAATTAAGGTACAAATAGATCCAATATGAATCTGTTCTGTCAGTACAAGACCAGGTGTCTTATAACAATATAACTATTACTGGCACTGCCGATACGCTTTCAAATCCACAGGATTTACCACAGCACTAAAAATCAAATGTAACGCACAACATGAAAGACATCAAATACACATTGTTAGGGAACAAAAAAACTCTACATCAGTTCAACTAAAAACAAAAGGAATAAAAACATAAAGAAGTCAGCTGAGAACAAGTGTACAACATACAAAAAGACTTGAAACCATGAAACCTCAGATTTACAAGTAAGAAGGAATTTCAGATTTTAGACATTTTCAGACAACCCTGTTTGTCTCAAATGTTGAGAAACTTGTGACCTTTACCGGCAAGAACCATGATGTTGAGTGATTTTAAAATTATTTCAAGTATTGGCTAATTTAAGGGAATTACCACTAAATTTATTCATTTGATTGACACATGCAGTCAAGGGGTACTTGTGAACATGAGCAACTCTTTCTCTTAAAACCAGAGCCAAGAACTTAATCTGTGATGTCATCCAGATGCAAAGCCAGAAACTAAATCTCTAAGTGTTAACCCTCCAAATTATCTTTATATTATATATTTTTCCAACCGAAAAAAAATATTGCAGTGAAATCATCTACAATACTGCTACATTTACTTAATATAAAGCCTAATGCTTGACCTCTAGCATGTGTGGGCTGCAGAGAGCTGAACATTAGTATGACATCACAGTTAAAAAGGGCAAGACAAAAAAATTCTTATGTTTCTGGTTATGAAGCAAATAATTTTCTAACGCCAAAATTCAGTGGCATCCCCCTTAATCTATATGAGGTAGTATTTCTTGCCATACAAGGTGTTGTCTTTTAAAAAAGTATATGTGATATGTTGCAAGTTGAATACCCAGGAACTTACAAAATACTTAAAGTTTAAATGAATAAAGTGCAGCACAATTATCAAAAGAATATTTACCGTAAAAGGCACCGGACACGTGGACATCACACACAACCACACATCTTTGGGCTAATGTTTAACCGGCTTCACATACCTGCATGCTCACGGTATATTGGCCATGTTTTTATTTTCTTTTTTTCCTTTAAAGTTTTTGTCAAATGTCTTATAAACAGAAATGTGGTCCAGTCATTCTTCATTTTGGCTCTAAATTAGAAACAAAACACTTGTAAAATGATTTATGTCTGGACACATTAGCATATCCTTACATATAAAAAAGGTTTAACTTTATACAGTACGAGTAAACTCCAAAAAAAATTTAACAGGATAAATTATCAAGTGAAAGATCAAGTTTATGTATGTACATGATCACTACATAGGTAATGGTTGCCCCCTCAGCTTCCCGTCACATTCCTTAGGAGAAGTACACGACATTTACTTCTGAACTTAGCTAACTGTATGTACTAATAACTATGTCTGATTATTTAAGAGAACTGCTCTTGTCTAACAAAGTCTAAACCCAGAATAGACAAAAAAAAATGTTGTGTGATAAAGAAAACAACAACGGAATTATAGAAAAGGTAAATGAGCCTAACTTGCTATATTTACTTTAATAATGAGATCTCCTGAAATTAAAAAGCCAGGACACATAATTAGAAAATGTAAGGTTTTCAGTGATGTGGTAGCACTGCCCAAACAAGGGAACATGCTCAGAGGATATTAAAATAAAGTGATGGACTAGAGACTGCACGCCATACACATCTGCAGAAAGCTCCACAAAGGAGTACGGTATCAACACGAGTACAAGCCCAGAATTGCAAATGCAGAGGATGTCTGTTATGATAAGGAGAGTTCAAATTATGGGGGCAAATTATGACGCTGAATTTATTTCACTTTTCTCTTCTGCTGCCAAATATCTACATTATCCGCTCCGGGTGAAGGCAAACTGTTCGAAGCACTAATCCAGGTACATTATGTAGCTCAGTGATAAGGCACCAAATTATCAACCAATAGTCATGCAGATTAGGATCAATTAGACCAGAGCGTAGTAAGCTTTAGTAAAATTGGCATAGTGTGTGTGCATCCGATGGAGAGCTGTATCTGATCAACCACATATGATTCATTTTAAATCCGACAATATACATTTACACTACCATTATAAAAATCTCAGGGGAAAAAAAAAACTTACGTATGCACTCCCTCAAAGCACACTCAGCAGAGGTTAGAAACTAAAAATCTAACTACTCCGTAATCACACACACACAAATAAAATATACATCAGAAAGGCATTAATGATTACTCCAAAATGGATCCCAGGGAACAGTTAAAAGAACGAAATAACTTTCAGAAGGAGCATAGCCAAACGACCAAAGTGACTAACTTAAACCAGAGCTCATCTGAACAATCTGTCCCAGGAGCAGCAGAAAAATGACCACAAAATCTACACAAAAGTTCACAACATTTACAACTACCAAATCCAATGGGACTGGGAAAAACTGTATTGATGTTAAATATTGTGCCAATTTGTTCCCAGTCCCTGTTGTGTCAAATGTTAAAATCATTCAACTCTGTGCCTGTATGCAACTTCTCCACTAGGTAGTGCCATTCACCCAAAAACTACATGGAGACTCATCTGGACCTGAAAGCTGGCTCGAGTTGGGGGGAAAAAAACATGAAGCACTATTCGTGATGAAATACTGCCATCTACAGATGGGGGGAGAAACACTGCTATGAGAGTAGACTGACCACAGTCAGCTACAACAATTTCCTGCGTCTGAACCAAACAGTGTGCCTGAAATAATCATAAAAAAAACTACGATGAAGATAATTAAACATTTTAAATGTTCATTTTATTTTGATAATGAATCTAACTGTGGAGGGGAGCAACCATTATCCCATGATAAGTCCAACTTAGTGTCCACGTAAGACGCTCAAAACATTCTTCACAAACTACAAAGAAAGATGAAGTGTCCAGTGTCTCTCCAGTGCCATTTTAAAACAATGGACAATTGGTAGACAGAATAAAACAACGGCATGCTCGCAGCCAAGGTCTTTATGTTCACTGTTCCAAGTTGAGTGGTGATGAACGATGCTTCTGTGCAGAGATGTTGACCGCGTGTGACCGCAAGGGGCTGAAGAAATATTCCCACGTTTGGAGAAATTGACTTCTTGTAACAGGACCGCCTGGCTCTACTGTGCTCCTCATCCATCAATCAGCGACACATCAATGTGGGATAAATCAATCATGTGCCTGTGTGGTGATTGTGATAATACGGTTTCAACAGCCGTCTCAAGGGAAAATATACTAATCAACATTTACAATCTGTATAACACAGCCTCACTTTGGCAACGTGTAAGGCGATCAGCGACAGTATGAAATCATTTAATTGGTATCTGATTAAGATGATGACAAGAGGAAGGAGCATTGATTACCTGTGAAAGCTCATTTGAAAACTGGCTGCATGCTGGGGGCTGGAAAATGTGGCGATTGCTTTCCTCTGCTGAGGGATCATTGAGAAGTCCTGCAATACACAGAAATGGTGAAGGACAATTTAGGCGCTGCTGGATTCTCCTCTTTTCCACAAGAGGGAGTGAGGGTGGTGAAGGGAAACTGATTAAATCTTTCACATTCCCTACCTACCTAATCACTACGACAGAGGGCGCTATGGGATCACACTAAGACTATTTCTGTTTCTGCCACTGTAGTTTGGTGCAAGTACAAACAAGTTTTCCTCATGAGGTGCACGTAGCTTGAATTTTATAAGTGACATTAGTAACAGCTTTAACTTCTGAGTGACTGCCAAGGATTGTTACTTTTCTCTTTGTACAAACTAGATGCTTTACAAATATATTAAGTCATATTAAGAGAAGTACTAGTCTACAGCAAGAAATCACATTAAATGAACAAAATGCAGCGTATGCAGACTTACCTCGATGGGGCCAATGGATCTGAGGAGGTTCTTCAGCTGAGTATCAGTTGTGGATGAGGAGAGGCCCTCTATGGACACAGTGCAGCGTTCGCTCTCTGCACCTCTTTGGCTCTGTCTGGTGGACATTGGCCGACCGCGACCCATCTGACCACCCCCTCTACCTCGGCCCCGGCCCGACACGACAACCTACACCAACGCCAGGTGCAAGAAAAATTGCCCAGATGAGTTAAATAAATAAATGAATAAATAAATGCGGGGATGGGTTGGGAGAAAGACGGCGGAGACAGACTGAACCGTTCACTGCTTAAACAGACATGTTGACGTTTTAATCCTGCATTCAGCCGTGTGGAAAGGAGCTATACTGCGTTTCAGCACAAAGGGAAATTTAAAAACGCTATGTGCTTTCCTCTCGCACCTCTCAGACACGCCGAGCTTTCACATGATTGACTTATCATATTTCTACATAGAACATCAACGTCAGAACATGATGCATGTGGCATGGCGCATCTTCATTTGAGCTCGAGAGTGAGAGGTATGTTTCTTCAGCTGCAGAGGAAGAGGAGGAGAGGAGGGAGAGACCCCGGAACGAGAGGAGAGGAGGTAGAGGGAGTGTGTGTGCGTGTGTGCTGGGGGTGGGGGAGCATAAAGGGAAAGGAGCCATGCGAGCGTTATGGTGACTGCCTTACCCTGTCAGCGTCAGTGAGTATGGTAACTGTGACAGCAGCCTGGTGGTGACAGGCGTGCAGAGAGGCCAGGGGACCTTGTGTAGCCCCCCGTGTTACACTGCTTTCAGCTTGTCAATACTCTTGCACCTGGCATACTGTCCTGTCTTATTACCTCTGCTGCTCGATTGGTATGTCTACTGAATGCCAGGGCAGCGCCAGCGGCACAGGACAGCTTTACAGGAGACATTTCAGCTTCTTTTATTTCAGAACTGCCATTACCCCACAGTCTGCGCCATTAATATATATCTTTAAGGTGAAATGGCTGCCGATGTCCGCGGCACAGAAGAAGCGCTCTTTTATGACATACCCTGTTTTGCTGTGGGTTGGCCATGCCCCCTCGGCTCGCCTGCGGTGCTGCGCCTGGCCCCTGCTGCTGCTGTCCTGTCATGGTGACCTTCCTTTGGACGCCCTGGTTGACTGGGGTTGCCGGCCAGGTGCCTTGTTGCTGCGCTGGGCTGTCGGTGGCTGTGGGCACCTTTGCGCCCTGGATGGGAATGATGAACATTAATTCAGCACCTTACAAAAAAAAAAACTTCAAGCCTTTATCTCCATTTGCAGGCATCTCAAATTCCTCTTCACATTAAGCATTTCAGCAAAGTGGTTATGGACAACAGGGAGAAACGCAAGGCCACATCTACAAAGCAAACGGAAAATGTGCCAGCACTGGAGCTGGATCCTTATCAGACATGCTGTGGGGAATAAAGATCAACCCAACAAGGTGATGGTCTCATTATCAAATAAAGTCACAGCTCAACTCTGTTGACATGCGGGGAGGAATTGAAGGTCGTCTCTTCCCCGACTCTGCGGAGAGATGTGACAGATCAATACAGGGGAAGAAAAGAGGCGATATCTCTGACCTGTCCCCAGTTGAGAGTAAATGGATTAATCCCTCCTATAGAAATCACAGCTCCTGATTGCACCCATCAAATGCTAAGCTGCATTACACTGGAACGACAGCGGCTCGATGTGTACCCCATCCCCCTTACACCCCCCCCCTCCTACCGAGCTTTTGTGTCTTGCGCTGCTTTGTATTATCCCTGATGAAAATATAATTTGCCTCTTATCTGTGTGCCTAAGCCATACAAATCCAAATCCTCAAAAGTGGCAACTTTCTTACACAGGTATTATGTTTCTCCCCCCAAACCCCCCGTTCAACCAAGAAAGATTAATTACAAGGGTCTTGGATTGGCATCCTTTTGTTGCCTCACACCTGAGAGATGGGTTGATGGAAAAAAACAAGCGAGGGATGACAGAGAGGAAGAGAGAGAGTGGGGAAAAAAAGGAGAGGAGAGGAGATAACATTGTCAAGCGCCCGCTGATGACAGCAGAACAATGTGGAAGAGGGAGCATCTAGAAAATCTTCTTTTCACCGCAGCTATAGGCCTTAGCTGTTTCTTTCTGTTTTCATCTCTCTTTCTCCACCTCACATCCCACTCCCCCTTTTTTTCCTCCAAGATGCAGTACATCAGATAGCTCTGCGCAGGTTTCCATTAACGCACTGACACCCAGTTATCTTCATCTGCAGCCAGCCTGCGATTTTGGCTCTGCGGCTTGATCCTCTGGGATGGAGTCTGAAAGCGGCTTATTTCAAATATTATCACATCCCACCAACACATCTCATCAGTGACAAGTGTGAATGTTTAACATGCATGCCTTTGTGGTTTTTCAATAAAGATTAATGTGTAATTAAGGCCACAGCAGTAACTTATCACATGAGCACAGAATAGCCAGCAGTGGAAATTCTGGACTTTGTTGGTTTTACTGTCATTCTTGTTTTACCCTCTCCAAGGCCTCTATCTTTAAAAGAATACTCTTCTGCCCTTAAAAGAGGATATCAACCTTTAAGAGCAGTGATGAGGTGTCTTCAACTCTACAGATAAATGTCATACTGCTCTCTTTAATGCCTACAGCCGTCCTGTGTTGTAAAGGTAAAATGTGTGTAAAGGTATTGCGACTTAAATACCAGTTCCCAAAGCTTAAGAGAGGAAACTCTTAACAGATCAATTTTGCCAAAATGACACAGACATCATCTTGTCATTCCCATAGGTTAGGATAGCTTTTAGATTACAAAACAGACAGTGTGAGGGCAATCTGTGGCATTTCATTTCAAAACTGTCATTTCCCTCGTGGGCAATATCAACTGGAGAGTATCAAATAAATGTCAGGCCAAAACACAAAAGAAGGTGTTGGGTTAAAACGAGAGTTGCTCACCGGTCCTGAAAGTTTGACGACTCTGACTTTTTGTGGCACCTGCTGGCCTTCAGTACTCTTGGCCCGCTGCATCACAGTTCTTTTAGCGCCCGGTCTGGGTCCTTGAGCCTGAGCCTGGCCAGGGCCCGCAGAGGGAGTTACAGGTATGTTCTTTTGGGGGCCCTGATTGGACTGGATCTGAGCACCAGGCCTGTTTACATTCTGCACAGCACCCGTCCTTCGCTGTTGTTGCAGCTGCTGCTGATTCTGGACTGGATCAGGCCCGGGCGTCTGTTGCTGCTGGGTGCCACCTTTTACCATCTGCAGGCGTGCCTTCACATTGGGACGTGGTGTAGAGGTCTGAGTGCTGCCGTTGGGAGGGATGGGGGCGCCTTGATTAGGATTCTTTAATGATTGATTTAATGATTGCGGCGTTCTCTGAGGAAATTGTCTCTGCTGTTGTGGCTGTAATTGTGGCTGCTGTTTTTGTTCCTGCTGTGGCTGTGGCTGTGGCGGTGGTGGTTGTTGTTGTTGTTGCTGCTGTACAGCGTGTGGCATTTGTGGATTTTGTTGTGAGGGTGGAACTTGTGAAGGAGCTGGGCCTTGACCAGGAGTGTTTGTTTGGGAATTGAGCCTGTCCAGCAGCTCCTTCTTTCTGACGCCAGCTTGCATCTGCCGTCGCATCTCCTTTCTCTTTAGGATCTCCTCTCTCAGGCGCTTCTGCTCCTCGATCTTCAGACGGTACTGCCGTGTCTCCTCGTCCTCATCAGGATCCTGTGTCACAAAAAACAAAACAAAAAAAAACAAACAAACAAAAAAAAAGACATTGTGACTGCCTGTCTCTACTTACTGGAATGCAAGCCATGAGCCACTGTGTCCTATTTGGAGCATCTTACTTTGCCTGACACTTCCATGTCATCAAAGGTAAAACCCAGGAGATAAATGCAATAGTATTGATCTGTTCTCTCCAATGGAATAGGACTGCTGTCATTAACAACCTTATGATTGGCTTTTTAATAAATGCGAGTCGTTCTCAGCACACTAATGAGCTTGGCTGAGCTTACAATTTCTGGGTCATTGAATTTCGCGGAAAAAAATTTTGTTGTAAATGTACTTCACAATTTCAATTTGTGAACCATTTCAGAACATATATAAAAAAAAGATAAAAAAGAACATGATACACATTAATCTGAGATAATTTGTCCATTATGCCCAAATGTTTTGAATCTCCTTAGTTTTTGTAAAAAGCTGACCTGTGGTGTCGTGCTGGATGGTGTGCTTGGGACTTCCTTGCGCACCACTGTCCTGCCCTCTCCCCCAGGCTGTGGCTCGGTCTTGGCAGCAACTTGCCCTCTTCCTCTGCCGCCACCGGGCGCCAGCTGAGTGTTCTGCCCAGGACGCGCCCCCTGCGTTGCCTTGGCAACGGGCCGAACGTTGGCGGCGGGGCGGGCACTGTTCATGTTGGTGTTGCCAGGTGCTACGGGGAGCTCCCGCAGGTTACTGTTGCGTGGCTGCATTTGCTTTGAAACAGGTGTGTTCTGCAGAAAGTGCAAAATATAAACAATTTGTGTTCACAAGCAATCTGATATCTATATATTTCCAAGTGCTATTTTTTGCAAACCCATTTGACTGACTTTCATCAGTATGAGTAGAAAATAGTTAATATGTTAATCTCTCACCATTCTCTGCCGGCTGGACATGTTTCGCTGTTGGGCGTTCAGAGGGCGGGGAGTCATCTGCCTCGGGCTACCATGTGCCTGCTGTTGGTGGAAGGGATTCTGGCCATGGTGCATCATGGGGCGAGGCTCATTGACATTTAACTGCTGCTGCTGATGATGGCCTAACTCCTGCCTATGATGTTGCTGTTGCTGTTGGTGCTGGTGCATGGGCTGATGGGGTGGCAAAGGATCGTGGTGCGGAAGCTGGGAGACAGGGGGACCGTGCATTAAGCCCTGAAATATCAGAGAAAGAAGATCAACCACAACTTGACCAAATCAGCTAAATCGGAAAGTTTTGGTACATATAATGCAAAATGCCGCTGTCATTTTTATTTCTTTTTTTTTTTATAACAGCAACAGCATAATTTCTTTTAAACACTCATCCGAACATAACCATGGAATTCCTGTTTATAATTAACCTCCAACTGGTGTCTTCAAGTATCTACAAAGTAGTACAACAAAAGCGATTCAATCACTAGAGGGAGCTCTTGTCTATGTCTCTTGACAAAATGCAGAGGTGCCAAACAGACATGGGTCTTTTTCCTTAACGCTTCAGTAGCTGTGAATATGATAACTAGTCTAGTTTATTCATGTGCACAGTACTCCAGTGTAGTTGTTTCTCTTGCCACAGCAATTTTAATAATCTGGAGCAAAGTATACAGAAATTCATATATTCATGACAGAAAGCATGTGATTGCCAGGCTACTTTTTTTCAGGAAATGTTACAGGTAAAAGAGATGCTCAAAAAAAGAAAGAATCATGATATTCAGATCAATTTAACATGCAGCAAGCACATACAAGACAAAGAAGAATAACTAGAAAAGCTGCACATAACTTGCACATAGACAAACACATCGACATCTATTGGTTATAAAAATCACTTACTCTTAGTCGTACCTGCATCCCAAACTGGACTTGTGGAGGGGGGAAAAGGTTCCCTTGCTGTCCAAACGGCTGACGAGGGCCCATGAAGGGTCTGGGCTGGTTGGGGGGGCCACCTTGTTGATTCATGCCGACCATCCCCTGGTGACCTTGGTGAGGAGGGAGGTTGGGTCTCGGGGGTTCTCTTGGAAAAAGTCCTATTGGGCCCTGGCCTGGCTGGTTGAAGGCTGGTCCTGGTGGGCCAAAGCCCATGTGGCCCTGGCTGGGCAGCTGCTGCTGGTGGTGCAGGTTGTGGCTGTTGTTCATCAGAGGGCTGGGGCCCTGGTGATCAAACATGTGCTGCCCTGGAAACCGTGTTGATTCTGTGCGCTCTGTGCTCACACGAGAAAGACCAAAAACAACACCAGCAACACAACAGAGATGTCAGTTTTTTGCTTTGTGAGCCAATTTCAATACATCAGTAACTCCCTCTCCAGATGTATAGTGTTACAGCTAAGGGAAACAAAAAACAGACAACTCTATCAAGGTGAAAGGGTAAACAACCAACTGCGTTGTATTTAATTCTGCATCAACACAGTGAAAAAGCTAAAATATAGATGTTTAATGCAGTATCCAAAGCTCATTCAGATGTATATATATACACATGCATTTAACATGAGTGCTGCTAATAGAGCAGCACCAGAAAGCTAGCAGCATACCCTGTAGGTATACTGCCAGAGGTGATGTTGAATAGGATTAAATATGCTAAGAGAGCTTTGGAACCCTCGTGAAGGCTGGATGTGGGACTCACCTCCCATAAAGAGGGGCTCTCTGTCTTGGGGGCCTTGAGGTGGCTGGTTCCTAAAAGGCTCCATGTGATGAGGGGGCCGCTGGGGCTGACCAAAATTACCAGACATGTGCTGCTGGAAGTCCCCCGGTCCCTGGGAAAACACAAAACTCATGAATTATAGGCCATACTGGGTACTCAATAATCACAAACAAATTAAACTAATGAAAAATGGGAATTTGTTGTGGAGTGTTGCATCAGGCAGGGAGCGCTTGTAATTGAAGGGCTAGGGTCATTAAAAAGACGGAGAATCTTGAGTTGTAAACATCAATATGCATGCCAATATTAAAGAAACCCTTCAGCCTGAATTTGCAAGCAAAACTGCATTAATGCTACTTGGGGCTTTGTTGATAAACCCTCTAAAAGCCTGTCTCTAACAAGGAAAGGTATTTCAGAGGGGATAAGTGCCCTCACCTTTGTTTCAACCACTTCGTATGTTAGACAGCTTTCTACTCATTGCATGCACGTTACTCCCCATCTATCTTCCAAGGAAAACTAGATAACAACCCTTTAATCCCTCCTTGGAATTCGAATCCCCCTCATAACTGTCTCCTTTATTCTTTTAAACATCCATCTCTGTTGAAAAATTAACCTGCTATTCAACACGTGGCACTTCCACAAATGGGCTGCTTGCCTCCTCCAAGCCTATTGTAAATTACTTAAGATGCTATCAAGGCTTAATCCATCTTTATTCCACTGCTGCGTGGCGGTATTTAGAGAGCAGAGGTGTTAGAAAGCTAGAAGGCCAGAGTCCCAAAAACTTGCTTAACAGAAAGTTAATCAAAGGGGCTTACAAAGACAGGGGATCACAATGGGGGCGCAATCATACTGTTCTAAAAAGGTCAGCCAGGTTTGCACAATGAGGACTCTGGTGTCCGTATAATACTGCTCAAATAACAGCTCATCCTCTCGCTTTTTAATCCTTGATAAACAGGCCGCGGGCTGCTCAATATGTAACTGATGCGAGGATAGTTCTCAGCAGTGAGGGGATAACCAAGACATTTATAATGGAGAAGGGCCAAATGTCAAAGTATCTTATTAAGAATGGAAATTTGAGTTTAAAAGACATGTTTTGTCTCTGGGTTGAAGGTCAACACCTGAACAGCTAATATCAATAATGATTAATAGTGCTGAAGAATATTCTTTGTTTTTGGGATATGATATTGTTCACAAGAGAATTAAGTAGCTTTTACAGCTACCAATCGCCATCAAGGAAGAATTTAATTATCATAATGCGAATTTAAAAACAAAGGATTTTAAAAAAAAAGGTACTACTACTAGAAATAAGAGCTTTTACCAAGAAAAAATTCCAAATAATGTGATCGGTGGCATCTTCATTGCGTTGGTTGAACTGAATGTCATTATCTAAACAGATTAAATATTATAATAACTTTAATTGGCGCCGAGATTAATATTTCAAAACCAGTCTCCACCAGCAAAAAATTTAATGCAGTAATACTAGAGGCTATGACCCCCCATTCGCCCGGTCTTTTAACAATTAAATTTGATGGGATGATAATGTATGATAATCACGAGTAATCAGGTGCCCACTGGTAAATGGAATGTTGCCGGCTGGTATGTCACCTGCATTTCAAATTGTGTCCTTGGCAGCGGCAGACTAAACGCGATTGACAGCTGGGGAATCCAACACTATGCTGCTCATCAGCCCAGTTGTCTGCGTACTCCTCCAACCCCACCTTCTACAGTCTGATAAATAAAAAAAAAAAACGGCTTCCTTCTACTGTGCTATCAATATCTAGCACAATCGCAGACCTCAGGGAACAAGAAATGCATGATGCTGACATTGAAGGCTACAAAGAGAGGTAAATAAAAACATGGGTTATATTTCTTTTTGGTGTTTGTGGGTTTTTTTTTTCACCAAAAGATTTGACTCCTGTGTGAAATCCTGGCTCATTTGGCAACAGGGTTGTAAATCCACATGAATGCAATTGGATGCAGCTATTTTCCAATCGCTAATTTGCATAAATCCATATAAAATGCACTTTCCAGGAAGATGTCAGTCAGTACCAGCACCACCTGATGCCTTGGCATCATTAACTACAAGGACGGAGTAACTTAAGGCACTTTGGCTGACTTGCCGGCGAGCCATTTCCCTCAGTACAGTAATTACTTTAAAGGCATTTCCGTCATCTCTCAGATGGGTTCTTTGTGAGTGAAATAAAGGACCTTTTCTTACAGGAAATCACTGACTTAAGACCCCTTTTCTCTGACGTGAAATTCAGCCTTCGGAATATATGGTGCAAGAGGCTCACCCCAGCCCCATCAAACCACCGGCATGTTTCATTAATTCAAATACCGTTCAAAAAAGGTCTCTGTGCCTTTGGGACACAAACTTGCGGAAAGTGAATTTTAACTGGCAGTATATCCTGGTTTCACAATTCCATTATGTGCCAAGCTGGTTAGCCTGAGCCCCAGCCCATCCATGAAGAGTTGCTAACTAAGTCCCGCCACTGCAGCCCCGACCTCCAAAAGTCTATTGCCTAAAGCCTCTATCACGCATTTCCAGTTGTGCAACCAGACTCGTATCAGTGTTTACAGATTTGCTTTAACAGTATTTGGCCAGGGCAGGCGGTCTAATTGCCGTAATGATATTGCCCTCACAAAAAAAAGGGACGCTAACCGTGTGGAGAGGGAGAGAAAGTGAGGCGAAAGGGAGGGAGAGGAGCAGCTGCTACTCACAGGGAACCTCTGAGGACCCACAGCAGGTCTGGGCTGGCTCTGAGCAGGAGGCATCAAGGGCACTGCAATGAGATAGAGAGGGGGGAGAGACAGAGCAAGAGAGAGGGGGGGTTGGAGGGAGGACGGGGAAAAAAATGAAAATGAGGGGCAGTAGGCAGAGAGAGGGTGGTGATAGTAGAAAGGGAGGAGCCCATTAGACATCTCCATGCTAAAGGCTGTTACACAGACATACATGTTAAATTTTATATTAGAGTCGCTCCTCACATCTTTACACAGCTGGGCAGAGACCAGGAAGCTCAAGGAAATATTAAATACATGAAAATAATTAGCCAATTTCAACAAATAAAAATGAATAAGACGTCTGCCATTTGACAAACATTTGGCAATTCAGTAAAGTGGATTTTCACATTGCTGGCATACTGCTTCAAAATGAGGGTTACTATAATTGTATGTCAACATCTACAACTGGAAAACATTCAACTGGAATCTTACACTTGAATAAATATATAAACAAATAAATATACACAGGCATATATGCAAACATGTGCACACACACACTCACACTCTTAATCATAACCACAGGCAATCCCTGATTTTCCAGAACATGTCTTCTTCTCAGGAGCAAAACCCCACTTGTACACAGACACACACACACACACACAGACACACACACTAACATGCTTTGCTAACAAAATTTCAATCTTGGCCTGGACAGACAGGCCAGATAAACCCATCTCAGGGAATGAAATGGTGATGCCGCCAGAAGAAAAATGGAGGATAAACCCATTACCGGCTGAGAGAGCTATTCACTTGTCATTCAACCAAACAACAAAATGACATTCTAATCCAGACACCTTTCGGGACAGTGTAAGGATGACTGCCAGCCAGCACGGTATCGTGCACCTCAACTGAGCATCGTGCTGATTAAGTAGGGCTACACAATTTGGGATAAAACTAGGATTTTCATACAGAGAATTTAGCTTATGAATGTTAGAGCAATACATTTTTTAAATCAAAATATTCTTTGCAGTATTATTAGTTTTCCTTCATTCAAACAGAATATTTGTCTGGTATGGGACCAGTACATGAACTTTGCACAAGACAAAGGGCACACTCATATTTTCTTAAGTAATTTGCCCAAAATAATAAACTTAAAATATAGCATAACATAACATAACAAATATGCAAAACTCTCATTTCATTATAAACTATTTTAATACAGAGGCCTAAAGTGATAAGCCAGTGAATCTACTTTTTCTATTCCTACTGTAATGGTTAAAATCAGAGGCAACAACTACAGAAGCATTTTGTGTGTAAATTACGTGCTTGGACGTCACTTCCGAAGAAGTCCGGGAAACACACATGACACGTTTCTTATAATGAACTCCATCTTATAACCTCTAATGTTTCTGTCTTATCTTTCCTTTGCTCATGATGTGGTTTAAATTCGTTCTTGTAATTTGCTGAGGCAACTTGTGTATAATTAGGAAGCTTTGGTTTAATGCAACATGTCTCTTTGCTCATGCATTGGTGGTGTAATTTATTCCACAAAAAAACACATTGGAAATTAGCCTAAATTCTAAAGCCATAGAGGTTAAAGTCTAATAAAAAGCTTTTGAGTGGCAGTGGATGAACCTACCTTGCACAGAAGATGACGTGGGCCCTCTGAAATGAGGGTTAATGTGGATGTTTTTGGGCTGGGGAGGCTGCTGGTGATGCTGGGGGAAGTTGGGTGGCGGTGAGCTCATCATTCGTGGCGGCGGCTCCATCTGGGGCCGCAACGGTGGGGAGCGGTGAGCCATGTGGGGGGGGATGAGGGGCTGAAGGGGCTGCTGGGGCACAGGACGCCCATGCTCTTGGAAAGGAGGAGGTCCTCTTGGACGCGATGGGTGGTGCTGCTGGGACTGCAGTTGCTGCTGATGAAGCTGATGAGGAGGAGGCATTCGGGAGGATGGCTGCTAATTGGAAAGAGATGGGGAAACAGAGAGGAGGGAAAACCAAAACAACCTGTCAAAACACATTTCTTTCTGGGGAGATTCTGATATCACTGCTTGCAGCCATGCGATGACACACCAACAAGTCAATTCACCAGAAAGACTGAAGATGGTACCCTAAAAGAATTTAATGCACAGCCGCCCTGAAGATTAAGAGTACGTGTGTTATTTAGAATTTGTATAGGACATAAAACTGAACATAACCCTGATGAGGATAGTATACTGTATATTTTTCTTAAGTGAGCTACAGCCATTAAGTGTAAGAAAATGACCAAGGCCAACACTCAGCTGTCTGCTAGCACTGAAATATAATCAACCTGGGATGAACGAACAATAAATGAACAATAATTATATTGTCAAGTAAGGTATCAAATGGCTCTTAGATAATTGGCCAGTCTAACCAGTTTAAGCTACCAAACAAACAAACAAACAAACATGCCAGTGACCAAATGAGTCAAGTGGTTAAACATTCAGTACCTTGTAAAAAGTATGAGCACATTAACAGCAGCCGGCAGAATGTTTTTGGTGCTGTTCATGTCCATTTGTCATTAAATTTTCATTTCCAGTGTTGATGTTTTGTTTTGAATGTTATAGACTATTATCATAAAAAATATCCAAAATTATGGACAGCTGGAGTGAAATGTCACACAGCCTTGATAACAATGGTTTTAAAACAATGGCATGTTGGTATTTTATCATTGATGTACAATGCTTTTGTTTTTGTGCACTTTTTTCCCCACAAGGTAGCCCCAGTAAAATCAATAATAATGAATAAGGAAAATGGAAATATGGTGTCTTTAACAGGATTAACAGGAAGTTATTATTGTAGCGACTAGTTCTGGCCCAGTTGCAAAATAAGATTCCCTTCCGCTGTGTTGCTGAAGATCACCGGCACTAGTTATTTTTGTATAGGACACATGTTCGAAGTGACTTTTTCCCCAGACCTTCAAAAGGTCTTGTACGAACCGACGAGCCATGCAAATCACAGGATTAAATGCTTGGAGTGATATCTAATAATGAAAGCCTACAAGAAACTAAATCCTGGGCAAAGAACAAATTTAATTTTGTATAATACTGTCTAAATGGACTACTGCCAAATGATTTGCTATAATCCATATATCAACACTGATACGGGGGAGCAGAGTGTTTTGACTTTTTTCATGCGTAAACGACCGTAGCTTCGGAGGTCTTAGACAGCAAAGAGAGCAGCGCAGAGCAAAATACATGTCAAGTGCAAGCCTTGTTGTAGATGTGACGAATAGAAGGAGGTAAAAAGTCAAGCCATTGCAAATCATCTTATCCAGCGAAGCCCTGAGCTACGCACTGAGTGATGGGTTACTTTGTGGGGGGAGAAGGATGATCCCTTCAATGTTGTTCAGGTGGATGAAGGTACAATGGCTTACCTGCATGCCCATGTTTCCCATCAGGGGGAGCCTCTGGTCATTCATTCTTCCTCTGTTTCCTCCTCTAAAATCCACCATTCCAAAAGGTGGGAAGCCTCCTCTTCCTCTGCCTCCTCGCCCTCCTCCTCCTCCTCCTCCTCCTCCTCCTCTGCCGCCTCGTCCTCCATAGCGGTTTTGTTTCTTTTGCCGTTCTTGTTCCTCAAACTCCATCAGATCTTGCTTGGCCTTCTCTGACAGTTCTAATGATAGGTGGAAAACAAAGCAAAGCACATGAACTGTATGGAAAAAAAATTATCTCACAGGTCCATTAAGTTCACACTAATGTACAACTATTGTGTAAGGGACAGATAAAGTATCAGAAAATATTTGAGGATTCACTCTGACTGTTACTGAACAAAGAATAAATTGTGCTCCGCAGGTATACATTTTTTAAATTTGTACCTAGTGTCTCGGGTATGTTCCTCCTTTTACTGCATGCATCGCCCAACCGGACAACAACACCATCCTTTCTCTCAGATTTGAATCGGATGCGACCAGACTCTTCATCTTCTTCATCCTCCTCATCTGATTCCTCCTTTGTTTCTTCTTCATGCATAGCTTCATTTTCAACCTGCAGACATTTTTAGAGGTTAAAAACAAACAGCTACTACTTCAACACATTTCCCTCACCATTTTTACAATGAGCACATAGTGCAAATGTGCAATTTCAGGTCAGTGGTCACACACTTCAGGGACTTGTGTTTAACTCCATCACAGTTTTCAGTGAATCACAGAATCTCGACTCCTGTACTGATGCTTAGAGCTGAAACTATTTGCTAATTAATACATAGTTGATCGAAAAATCCCCCAACCCCCCTGGATCTGGCTGCTAAAATTCCCTGAAGGTATGGTATGTTAATGATCTGGTCTGTAAAATACAAAAAGGCATTAAACTGATGTTGAAAATAATAATAAAAGTAATACACTTAACTCAGTCTCATCTCATCTTAATATCAGTCTTAAAAGATTCTGCACTAGGTTTCAAAAATGTAAGCTTTAGTTCGTTAAACTTAATGCATGAAACTACCTGTCTTTGAATGCACCATATAACTACATGCTCTTTGTTCATACACTGAGTTATGATGAAGAGTTAAAATTATCAATAGTTAATTATCTACTTATGCTGGATTTCAACAGTAGATTTAGGAAAAATACACAATTAATACATAGCAGCACACAGTGTAAGGTTTTGTTCGGTCTCTGCACACCTCGTCTGTGTCAAAGACCCGAGAGCCCTCGGCTGTGTCTTCCTCCTCCTCTTCCTGCTGCTCTCCCCCCCCTTCCTCCTCCTCCTCAGGGGACTCCTGCTGTTGGACTCCATGTTCATCCAGAGGCTGTTCATCATATGAGGTTTGATATTCATCATCCTTTAAAGATCACATGGATAATACGTATTGATTAGTTAAAGCGTTGACAATGATTTGATAAAGATCAACAAAGGTCGACTGTATTTTAGCACTCTTAGCGTCTGTTGAAAATTGAAATAGAAATGTGTTTTGTGCAAAGTAATGTTATTATGTACAAATATATGAGTTCAAGTGACATAATTTAGGAAACACAGATGTAAGTTTTTATCCAGTTTTAACAGACAGAGTGAATGTGGGTTTAATGATGATAGATATAAAAAATAAAGTCTAAATCGCAAATATTCTTACGAAAAAAAAGACTAGATTCATACCGAGCATGAGGACAAGCATTAAAATGTTATGGAAAGGATTTTGGGGAGACACCATGCAACCCCACCCCACCACCACCCCTCCCAACCAAAATTACCATAACAGTGGGAGCCAGGCTTCATTACTATTCCTGACAGCATTTGAAATTCAATGAGATGTAAATGTTTGACATGATATACAGAAATGCAGGCACAGATAAAAACACTCCTCCCCAGTTCAATGATGGTGAAAATATCATTGACTGGCTCCCTGCAAATCACTCCGTTATTGGCTGCACAGTAAGTTCATGACTCCATACTGAAAACATTGTGCAGACATAAACATTCTGCGAGATGACAAATCAGTTTTTACTACACTGTAGGAAAATTTCAGCTTGACTCGTGATGCGGCTGTTTCATACAACTTCAAATACACACCCTGGTCATTCTGGCAAACCAACATGCTTCTGCTATGGGAGTGCCTTGCAATTTAAAACATCCCATCGGCATTACACCTTCTAACAAAAACTCATTGCTAAATAAGGTCAGACTGTAGGTCACACCGTGGTGTTTGGTGTTGCGCTCCATTAACCTGCCAAACAGCAGCACATATTAATGCAGGAATTGGAAAAAAATGGGGAAAAAAAACTCTCAGCAAACCAGAGGGATGGACAGGCTGCCCCGAGGGAACACAACAGCTTAATCCTTTAAACTGTTCCACATAGCACTCAATGAATACCATGGCGAGCAAAATGTCAAGGCCAGGCAGGAGTGACCTTGTAAACTGTTATTACACATAATACACATCCACATCTAAAGACATTTTCCCCACATCCAAAATAGGAATCCGCTAGAGCTGCACACCCTCAATAAGAAGGTCAACATCTTATCTTTGTTTGGAGAACGGAGGTAGGCTAATATATCTCTGTCAGGTGCCAAACACCATCACACCTTGGTAAATGGACCATAACGGACATTTGCACATGGATCTGGTCTTATCTTTGATCCTCTTAGTCCTGGCTAAGAGGGAAGGGAAACGAATAAAAGGGAAACTCGCATCAATCATTAGAAAACTGTATGGGGTGTCCTCAGGAAGGTCAATAATCTTTTCACCTGCATGAGACTTTATCAGATCCAGTCTAAAGCCCGAGATAAAAGCCCCCCACATTAACCTCCGCCAATTGGCAGCACATCTCCCCAACACAAAGCAGCTTCTTACTCCCCCAAAGATACAGGGCCCAAGGTCACAATGGCGCAGGGATTTGGAGGCGACAGCAGAGCATTACCTCATGCCAAACAAGCTGTCAACACAAACTTTGTCAGCAAGATGGAGAAATTAACTGGCAGGAAGTGATAATGAATCTAATCCTCCCTTGCCCAAAAACGCCAGACGACATCTCCTTCTCCTGAATAGATTTTCAATCCCGACTGTCCCCTTACCGAGACAAGAAAACTGACATTATCTCTTGGATACAAAGGGGCTGGACAGAAAAAGGGAGTGGGAGGACGTGCGTGTGCGTGCGTGTGTGTGTGTGTGTGCGCGTGTGCGCGCACATCTGCAGGCTTTTATGTGCGAGTAAGCAAACGTGAGAACTCACTTGAAATTCACCGTCTAAGGGCTCATTGATTTGGATGTCTAGCACTTCATCCTGGTAGCCATCTTCACCCTCAGCTACCTCTCCAGTGTAATCCATTTGGTCTTCAGGCATCTCCTCGTTGTCCTCCTGGCTATATTCCTCCGCGTACTCCTCTTCCCCCTCTTGCTGGTAGCCCTCCTCCCCTGCGTCCCCTTCTTCGCAGCCCTCTGCACCCAGGTTCACCACGTCATCTGTGTAGTCTGCTTCCTGCAAGTCGTCCTGCTGCTCATAGGATGCGCCCAAGCTGTATGTGGCATTAAGGCTCACATCCTGGCCGCTGAAAACAAACAAAACGTTGGCACTTTGAAGAAAACAGACGCGGCATATGCTGGTCAAAAATGCAAAATGTGGAGCTAAAATTTGTCTGTTTACAACTAAAATCGTTAAGAAAACGTGGCACTTCGTATGATAGCTTACCTCATATTTATATCTTCATCATCACTTTGTAGAAGGTCATCATTCAGCTCTTCGTCTGACACTTCTGAGGGATTCTGAAATAAAATTAAAAAGCAAAATTATGGTGTGCTCTTTTAAAATTGCGCTCTGTTATTCCTCAATTGTTTGTCTGTGTGTAAGCTGTGGGGGTAGGGGATCACCTCCAACCCCAGAGGATGCTCTATTCCCATGTGGTGAAGGCAATCTGGGCAGGTCAACATGGTTCTTTTTTGTCCACTGTACTTCCTCCTAGTTCACATCAACACCTACCCCTGTGGAGGAGCCACCTGCTACAAGCCCACCGGTCACTTCTATATTCTAAATCTTCTATCTAACGCCCAATGTTTTTAATTTTATCTTCCGTTTCCTGTTTGTATGCAGAGAAACCATACTGACAAGCCAATTGGCGTTTTTTTTTTTGTACCAAGTACACAATCAAAGTAAACAAAGCAGTGAGACACAGGGGCGTTTTGTTTTATCTTACCTTTTTACCAGACAGCCAATCCTCCTCCAACAAATCCTCTTCCAGATCACTTTTAAGGAGAAAAGACAACCAATAACAGGTTAGCAGAGTCAGATAATTATTCAGTGTTTTGTCTGTTTAGAAATGATTGAAAGCTACCATAAAAAACACCACCATTTCCTCTATTGCTCTATTATACACCTTTTTCCTTCTCCTGTTATTCTTAATCTTTTTGGTAGACTGGTAGGTTGTAATACCTTTTCCCAGAGTCTGGTACTCAGGGTATATTAAGCAGCTAGAAGACAGTGCAATAGCTAAACACTGTGGGGGCAATTATAAATGTCTTGACTGTGATAACCACATTTCAAGAATAATAATCATGTTATTCTGCAATAAAAAGGCCTTGTTTTCACTGTAACACTTGAAATACCAGTATACCGCTCTACCTAATCAATAAAAATAAGAAAAAGGCATCTTAACAAGGCTGAAAACAGAGTTATTTTTCTTGCTCATAAAAGGTTGATGTTTTGTGGATTCATGGTGTTCACAGAACAGTGACAATTTATTTATAGGAAGACAGGAGTATTATGTTGAATTCAACCTGTCACGACTTTGACTACTTAACCAGTTGTGAATTACATTCACCACAGTGCTCCTTCTGCTGAGACGTGAGAACATGACAAGATGATTTACCTCTCTAGGTCGTCGTCTTCACCTCTCCTCCTGCGTGACCGCTCAGCACCGGGCTTGTCATATTCGTCAAAGTCATAATCTGCAACAGAGAGGCCGTTTCACTTAGAGATTTGCTGCAATCAGAGCAATGAGCAATTAAATATGCTAATAATATGCACCATCCTCTTGGATGACATCAGTCTGCCCTACTAGGTTGCACAATTTCAAATATACTATCAGCACACAGTCTGCGATCTGTCTCACAGCAAGCACTGACTTGTCATGGTAGGAAAAACACCAACATTAATACTAAGGGCAGGAATGATCAGTTATTAAGCAATTCTTGATGTATTGCAATGCACCTGTTTTTCAGATTTCTTTACATGGTTTCTTTTTTCCCGTCAACACAAACAAGTGTGCCCTAACATCTGCTTAAAAAAAAAAAAAAAAAAAAAAAAGACAGCAGTGGTTTGATTTCTTTTGTGCTTGCAGCTGCTCTGCAATCTTCACATGGTCTAAAATTTAAACAAGGCACACACATTTTACCTGACAGCAGCACCAAACTCAAGGAATGACAGCACATGAGAAATTGAGCTGAATAATTCAACATACACTGCGATGCATTGCAGAACTGATCATTTCCCCAACGTCAGATTAATGCTACCATGATGGCTTTGTTCTACTTAAGTGTCACAATAGGGTCTGTTGCAAGCCTGTGGACACCCACAAACCTCCATAGTTGAATGGCATCATTGGAACCTGCGGCTGCACCAACTAAACACAGCTCAAAATGATGACTGGTCTGTGGTACCATCGATTCAATCACCACCCCTTCTGGCTTCATCAACAACACACTAATAAGCAACATTATAAAGGAAGAAGCACAGAGGCCAGTAGAAAAAACTCACAAGTTGTACAATGACAAAACACAGCCACTGTTTAAGTTTTTTAAAAACACCCTCACAAGTAGATTTCCAGCTTTACTCTCCTCCTGTGTGTTTGCTGTAGATTTGCCCACAACACCCACACGGACCAGAGTGCAGCTTGTGTGAGTGTATAAACAGTCATTGACGGGCTGCAGGTTTCACCAGAAGCATGTTGAGAGTGTAGTGTATGATGTGCTGTACATTTGATGACCTGTTAACCTGCCACATGTAAGATAAAGGTCCCATAAAGAGTGCACTCAGTTCGACATTTTATTTACATTTATGATGAACATCTGACGTGGAGCAGTTTTAAGTAAAAAAACAACCACACTATATAAACCCTAGGAAAGAGGTGAGACATATTGGCCTGGTCCCTCTCTCAAGCAACCTTGGAGCTTTATTTGATGCTGTACTTCTTTGCAATAAAGTTTCATTACTTAAAAGAGTCACAGTGTCAGCAGAGCCTTCTTCATCATCTTCACATCATCGACATCTGAGAAACTACAAGAGTTTAAGCTACAACAGCATTACACTGAGCCAGTATGCACAACACCATGGCCCCGGAAACCAAAACAATTAAATGAAAGTTTCCATTATTCATTTCGTTATTTCCACCTGCACTTTTCTGCTGTGGCTGTGACAGGTCAAAGTATCTTCTGTGGAAAAGGTATGTTACTGGTTTTAAGATAAAGTTAAGGCTGCAATATAGTATAAAACCTGCTGCTTTAACATTTCAGTCTCTGCACTTGGATCTCTCGAAGCTCTTGAGACATACTCAGCCGTAGCAGGCTGATGGTGATGCTTTAATAAAAAAAAAACCAATAGGAAACGCAGCACTCAGGATCCCACTATTCATTTTGCACCACTCAGTTGTTCACTGGATTGGACAGGTAGGACGCAGAAACTCATAAGTTGACAAATACATGAGGTCAGGCCATATTAACCAAGTTTTTGCATTCAAGGAACAGGCCTGAAACATGCATTTTAACTCCTCAAGTCACCTGCCTGGACTCTGTAAGTATCTACTGATGGCCACTACAGGCCAATGCTAATCAAAAACAACAGTGTTAAATAAACCCAAGATAACTAAGAAAGATTTGAACACATCACTCCTATTTTAACTGCTCTTCATTGGATCCCAGTAAAACAGAGAACTGATTTTAAAGTACTTTGTTTTTAAATCAATGAACATCTTACCTCGCGCCTACGTTGTTGACATGCTCACTGATTACACACCTGACAGATCTCTGAAATCATCACATAAAGGTCTCTCACTGCACCCAGAATAAATTAGAAATCATAAACCAGCCTGTGGTGCCTTCAGTCATTACGGTGCTACTCTCGACATGAAGGTCTGCTACAATACTACCTTCTTCTCAAAGCAGACTGAACACACATCTTTTTCACAAGCATTTCGTTTGATTTAAAGTGTGTGGTTAGCTGGAAATTTGTTTAATACTTTCTCACTCCATTTTTATTATAACCTCTTAATCACACGTTATTCTTACCGTGTTTTCTGATCTAAATGCATTTTCATTGTAATACCTGTTTATCATGCATTTTTCATCTTACCTTGTATGATTTGGCACTTATGATAAGTTGTTTTGTCATGTATGACCTGTATTGATAATTTTACTTGCTTTATAATTATTGTTATTTTCTTTTTTATAATGCTGCTTTCTCTGATTGGACTTTTGTTTTTATACCTGTTTAGCATCTTTTTTGTTTTACCATTCCTTGTTAGCTTGTTGTATTTTAATTGTAATATCTGTTTAAAACATGTTTTTATCTTACACGTTCCTATGTATGCAATAACTTCTTATATTTTGTTTTTATAATGTACGGTCTGTTGCTCATTTTATTTGTTTTTAATTTGATTTACATTGAGTCTGTCTGCCCTATGAAATGGGCCATAAAAATAAAGCTGACTGATTGACTGATAAACAAAAAGGATCATGTCACATAACGTAAACTGCGTCATAAATAGTCATGACCCAAACCTGACAATAAGACAGAAGACTAAATACTACACTAAAACAGAAAAATAGTGAGGTAGATAGAAATATTTGACCAAACACCTCCAACCATGAACCAAAAAACTGCGTGTCGTCTCGACAGGTAGCTCACACCAGGCTAATGTTAGCTCACAGCCCAAAACACGTGACATTACGAGGCCATAAGTCCATCTAAAGTGACATGAAGCAACTTAAAATCTTCCAAACGTAAATTTAACAAATCAAGACGCCAACATTTATCTTCAGAAATTTTCACAAGACTCGTGTTTTTTCTCCGCTTGTTAACCAGCTAGCTAGATACAAGCTGGCGAGCGTTAGCTTGCTATTATTTTCAATAATTATAATCACTGCCGTTCACAACATCAAACCTCACTTTCGACTGAAATTTAAATGAATTAAAATCTTACATTTAGTCCTGAATTCATCCATGTAGCTGTCTAATAAAGAAAATTAAATTAATACAAACTCATAAATGTCGCTAATTTACGCTAAGCTAGCTGTAGCATGTTACTGACTTGCCACGCTGCCTTTGACTTTATTTTATTTCTGTTCATAACCAAGACCTCCAACCATTAAATAATCACTTTTGTATTTTCATTTTTTGGGTAAAAATAAAGCTAATCCAGCTAACCATGGCTGTGCTCCTGTTTGTGGCCTACTCGTCAGTCTGGCCGTGTTTTTACACAGCAGCTAGTCCAGTTAGCTCACAACAAGCTAACGCATCTTTGTGGACAAAAGCGTCTGACATTACTCACCCTGCGCGTTGGATGACATGGTGCAAGGTGCGTCCCGCTTACAGTCTCACTACAACACCGGAGAGCACATTTAATCTTCAATATTTCACCATTATGGCGGAATAAAGCGGAAGATAAATGAACGGCGTCTATGCGGCGACGAGCACAAACATGGCAGAGGTGTGTTTGCAGCAATGATGCATTGTGGGAGGTGACAGCAGCTCCCCCGGTTGGTGTGCTGCACAAGAGCTCGACAGCTCAGGTAAACACACACTCTGTCCCTTATTAATCTGACATTCAGCAGCCCTACACAACTGCATGCGGGCCATAGAAAGTATTTGTTGTGGGAAAATACTTTTGTTGTTATGTAGATGATTCAGATTTATTGCCAAGTAGGTTTGCACATACAAAGAACGTGTCTTAGTCTGTCAGTGTATAAGTAGACAATATGCAAAATGTTTGTTTGTTGTGTTAAATAAACATTGAACACTGGTCAGAGATCCGAGTTTACTTTGTGAACTTTTTTCTATAGAAAACCCAGCTAAGAGTAACACACTGGCTGCCCTTTATTGATCTGACATGCAGCTGCCCTCCACAACTGCATGCTGGCAACTACAAGTATTCACTGTGGGAAATATGTTGATTGTAAAATTGGATAGGTTATGCAACTGATTTAAAACAAATCAAGATTTGCACATATATAGAATTTGTCCTGGCATGTTGATGTGTAACAATAAACTTAACAAGTGGCGAGTATGCAGAATTTTACATCGTAGTGTGAAAGACATTCACTTCATTTATTAAATCATCAAGCACTGTGTTTAGCTGCAGACTCACTCTGTCTGACACCCTCTGAGACTGATTTGTCTAAGTTTGAACAATGGTCAACAGTGGTCAGGTATTTGAGATTCCTTTCAGAACATCTTTTATGCAAGTAATCCAGTTATTCTCCATGCTGCACAAGACCGAGCTGCTGGGCAGCTCAGGTAAACACACACTAGCTGTATATTATTAGTCTGACCTCCACAACTCCACGCAATCCACTACAAGTGTTTGCAATGAAAAATATGTTTGTTGCACAATTGGACAGGTTATGTGCTTGATACAATTAGATTTACTGCCAAGTAGGCTTACACACAAGCAATTTGTCATGTTATGTTGGTGAATAACAATAGACATAGCCAGGAGAAAATATAAGAAAACCTGAAGAAAGCAAGTACCTTGAGTTAGAAGCATAACTGAGATATAAAATGAGCAATGTGGTATGAAGAAATATAATGCAATGAAGTTATAGACAATACTCGCAATATATCTGTTATTTAAATGAAGACCTGTACATATTTGTTCATGAATGGAAAAAAAGTTTACCGAAGGCTGAACACTACTAAAAAAATAATATTGTGATAAATTTGACAAATATCACAATTGCAATATGAGTCACACTTTCAGTAGGATTTTTGTTTCTATTATCTCTGAGAAAAATAACAATATGACGATGATGTAAATTTTTGTTTGGGCTCTGTACCAAACAGACACAACAGTTACATCTAGAGAATACAAAATAATAGTTTTGCAAGCCGGAGCTGTCTCTATGACACCACAACACTTTATTCATAATGGTATGTTGTGACACATTTTACCCCACAAATTGAATCTTCTTGTGACTTGGGTATTGCACTTAGCCATTTTGCAAGTAACATAATATTTCGATTAATTGTTCAGCAGGGTAAAAGCATTGAATGATGCTTTTTTTATGTCACTTTATTGGTCATAAAGACTGTTATAAGAAATCTCTTTTTGTTTCAGCTATTGATTATTGCCCTGGCTGTGTGCATTTCTGCAAACCTGTCACCCTTTTCCCAGCCTAAGGCCAAATCGCAATAAAAATGAATAGATATGGTTGTAGCCAAAAATGGTTGTAGCCAAACTGCATATTCAAGTTTAAAGTGTTGATCCCTTCGTCCTTAATTTCGTGACAGTTTGTGAGCACTGTTAAGCTTCTGTTGTTGCACATCAGGTCTGTCAGAACCTGCTGCTCTGCTCCCTGTTGGTGTTTCTGAATTGAGGTTTATGTTTTTCTGCTTTTAACTGATTTACCATTGAGCCCAGTTAAGACTACATGCTGACCATTCAACCATAAAAGGCATTTCACATATCTCCCTTTGCTTGTGCATTTCCTTTGTTGTTTAGCCAATATTTTCTAAGACACAATAAGATGTCTGACATTACTGTCTGCTCTAGGTAAATCAGCTGCACCAAACTTTAGAACAAAACTACTGCTCACCTTTCTTCTGAAATCTTAAATGGGAAAGCAGAAGTTTTCTTTACACATGCAATAAGTCAGTCTTTTATTTTAGTTTGGCATAGTTGTAATTGTGAGTAGTGGCTTTATACAAAACAATGAAATACAAAGATCATACCATTATTATAGAATACCTTTATTCCAACCTTATTTAGAAGTGAATGCTTCACACACATCTCAGCAGTGACGCTGTCATTCCTTCATTGCTGTGCAGTTTTAGGTTGAGATCATCATCATGCAGAGTTGACTGGGTTCACAGATGACTCACACTGTAGGTTGTTCTTATTATGAGATTTCTAATCTGCTTAGCACCCAGATTGTGTGTCGAGTTGTCTGGACGTGACATGAGTTTGACATGTCCGTACCTAACCAGTTCACCGTTTCATTGTAGAAAAAACAGATCTTTGCATTCATTACAGGCTTGAAACTGGTCAAAGTTTAAAAACATGACCACTCTTGGTTTCCAGTTTTCGTGCTACAAAAAAAGATGCCATCTGTATTAATACACATTCTTTCCAAATCTTGGTCAATTTGGCTGAAATTCAAAACAGTGCTTAATCTTTATTCAAGTCAGTCCTTTGATTTTTCTTCCCTGTAAGGTCAAAGCCTTTTTATCTCTGACCAAGTTTTTTCCTCTTTCGTTCTTAAGTCTGGGAGTCAGAGATGTTGTCTGAGTCTGCAGCCAGACTACAGCAGAATTCTAACCCCCAAATTCCTCCTGGGCTGACAAACGTCAACAAAGCCCCCGAGAGACACCAAAGAGAGGTGAGCAGTGAACTGAAGCCTCATTGTATTGGCTCATTATGGGGTCCCGCAGTGAGGAAGAAGCTATTTTGTAGCACCACAAGGTCAATATCTGAAAGCCAGGGCGATGGAGGGGATCAGCCGTGAGATTTTTAATTTGAGAAAGCGTAAAGGGGCTTTCCTAGTGAAAGACAGTCTGTGAATTCTAATGGACTGTAGGGACTGTACAGACAAGATGTTGAGTTGGCAAATGTTTTCCTCTTCTCTTAACAAGTAATATGAATAGCAGTTTATCCACAGCGCTGAAAAACCTGCAGACGCTGTCTTATGTGTCATGTGCAGTTACCGTTGCGTTCAAGGTAAATCAATATTTAGAATAATGTATGTGCTTAAACAAATATTAAAGATGGCAGGAATCCTCTGCTGCTTTTCTTTTATAACACACTTTCAGTCTTCCAAACTCACATTTCTCACATTGTAGGTACATGCACAAACTCTTGTATCCAGTTTTTCTCCTTTAAATGAATGCAGGTGCAATTCATGCCGATATGTATTCCACGCCCTATTAAACATTCACTCTTACCAGCTGTTTCCAAAGCTGTATGAGATATTTCTATGCTCCTTGGATTCACTTTCCCAGGAATTTTGATTTTACTTCCAAATAGATGTGAAAAGGGGAGCTGTCACACTCTATTATGGTGACCTCAATGATTCTGTGCCCTATCCAAATCCAGTGGTTTTCCATAACAATGCAAATTAAAGGGTGCAAAGCCGAAGGAGACAAGACTTGTTATTTTCCATCCAAACGACAGAGGTTCTTTACAACAAACTTGTCTGTACGCCTTGTGTATTCTTTGGCAGAATTTAAATCCAACTTGGAAGTTGTTTTGTGTGAGACAATGAGTTTTTGCTTGTCAGTTCATGAGGGTCAGCAACTGCTCTGAGAGGGTGACACTGGAGCTGTGGACTGAGACTGTATAGGCCAGCAAAAGTGTTACTTTGTGGTGTGAAAGAAATGTAATAAGTTCATTTTTAAAATCATAATGCGTTGTGTTTAGCCGCAGATGAACTCTGCCTTACTGGTTTGTCCAAGTTGGAATAGTTTTTAGCATGAGTTGAGGTCAAATGATTGTGTTTCCATACAGAGAGCTATTAGCATACAGTATGTTTCAAACAGGAAGATTAGCCTTTGTCAGATTTGTGGATGTCTATTTTAATCCCTAATTGGAGACTGATGTTTGAATCCCATATCTTTACCTGGACAGTGGTCAGGGATTTGACTTTTCTCTCTGAACATCTTTTATGCAAAACATCCAGTTAGTTAGTCAGTGTGTACACCCTGTACCATTTCATTTGTACTACTAATGTCCAATATTTTAAAGGGTTCTGTCATCATACAGTTTATTTTTCAATCCATATTACAAACAGTTAAGAAGTTCTCAGGCTCCATCTTTAGCTTTAACTCTAGACTTAATATAACCTAGCTTTTTTATTGTATAGTAGTTCTAATATACTTCATACCTATAGGTGCAATTTCTATCTATCTATCTATCTATCTATCTATCTATCTATCTATCTATCTATCTATCTATCTATCTATCTATCTATCT
>JBAJHX010000046.1:12720549-12742858 GCA_037176925.1 Amniataba percoides | reverse complement strand
TCTATCTATCTATCTATCTATCTATCTATCTATCTATCTATCTATCTATCTATCTATCTATCTATCTATCTATCAATTATACAGACAAATGTATATTCATAAATCCTACTTCAGGGCTTGGGCTGCATGTTGTCATGTGCAATAAATTAATAAAGTATTGCATGTATTTATGAAATCACTGCTGCATTTATCTCAAAATCTGTCATGCCACTTTCTCACCTGAGGTCATAATTATTTGTTTTTATATGACATGTAATATGGTATATTTTATATTTAAAACACATCTAAAAAAGGGCAGATTGTGATTCTTGGAACCAGGAAATGTGATGCACAATTAGTTGCGTAATTTATGCACACGTCTAAGGTATTAATATTTCTCTGTAATAAAATGATAGCGTGCTTGTGCATTTTTCCCAGAGTGTATAGGCTGCAGCCAGTGACCCACATCTCAGTGCAATGAACTGCTTAACTCAGACTGTTGTTTTATTCAGTGCGCTGTCAACAGACGGGAGAGGAGGGGGTGGGTGGGGAGTAAGGGGGCGGGGCTTCTAACTCATCTCCCGCTTCTGATTGGACACCGGGCCGGGCTCCTCCTCACCATTGGCCGCTCGCGCTGTCACTCCTCTTCCGCACTCGCCGCTTCCCGCGCCATTCGGCGTGCACGCGCAAGGCGAGCAGGCACGTAACCGCGCGGAGACTGTCTGGAGTCTGTCTGAAATTTGATAAAAAAAATTGGAGATGGAGTTTTTTGCATCTGTTTGCACATTCACGGGGAAGCCGCCCCGCCGGAAACCAGGATTTCTCCGCCGTCCTCCTCCAGCCGCCTCCGCACGCGGGGTCGCTCCCGCTCGGCCAGAAATATTTTTTATTTTTTTAAGCTAAACGCTGTTGAAAGTTTTTTCTTCTGCAGTGTGTCAGCAGGCAGCTCTTTATGCACAGGCAGGTAAGGCAGGCGCCTCAGAGCAAGTTGCAACAACAGAGAGGATACTGCAGCATTACACAGCAGATAAAAAATGTTTGTTTGTGTGCGGTTTTATTGAAAGAAAGGGGAAAAAAAGGTGTTTCCTGTTTTATAATTAATTTATTTTGACGCAAGAAACTGTGAGTAACCGGGTGTTTTTTTTGTTTGTTTGTTTGACTGTTAAAATGAGGCGTTTGCTGTGTGTTTTCTTCTCTGTTTTTGTTTTGGGGGCTTGACCTCGTTCACACTTCTGGAGGAGGTTGCGCAGGTGACGCACCTTTGCTGACGTGAGGTTGTTGATTAACCCCACGCGCGCTCGAAGCTACCTGTTACTCAGCAGACACCTGAGAGGGGGGGAGGGGAGATTTAAAAAAAAAAAAAGGACTCTCATCATCACTTTTTTAACCCTTTCAGATATCCCATTTTTCACAATTTATGATTACAAAGCACCAAACAACATTTTTTTTATTATTATTTTTTTAAATGGCACCTGTGCTGTTACTCATGTAAAGTAATGTATTCCAGCCTGAGGTGAGCTAATATGAATCCTGTATGAAGTGGTTTTTCCCTTTTTCCTGTCTTTGTTTACGCTCTGCAGGGGATCAGCCTTCATCCCCGGAGTTCAAGAGGAGTGCACCATCCAGACAGGCAGCCTGCACCAGCTCAGAAAGGTTGGTGTCTGCGCACGTTGTACATCTTGTATGTTTGCTTTGTGAGCCCCAGAGTGATGTGGGCGATCCCTGCATAGGTTTAATAGGGTTTATCAGGCCATTGCACTCATCCATTTGTCATGATGACCCCTCCCTTTTAATTATTTTCCAAACATTTGTAGCCCCTCAAACTTGAAATGGTCTCATTGTTGATTCTCACTAGTAGCTTCAAAAGTGCAGTTTGATATTTAAGTAGATGAGCCTGTTTCTTCCATACTGTATTTAAATCTATAGCTTCAATGCAAATAATGACTTTTTTAAAATGCTGTTTAAATCTGACTGCATCATCACCTTTTAAAAAGATGCTTTTACCACATTCGCTGTGGTGAAACTCGGCATGTTTGCTATATTTTGAAATGTTCCTCAGATTTTCAGTCTGAACAATGCTCTTCCACACTTTTGAAAGGTTAATTGTCTCGCTCTTCCCCACACAAATTGATGAGCTTTTGCGTCCCCCTCGTGCAGAAAAAGAAAACACAAATTCAACTAAAAACAACGTGGAGGTCAAAGTAAGTTGTGTGTGACTGCGCTGAAGTGTACCTGGTCTGCTGCTGTCTCAGACTCGTCTAGACGCTTCTGCTCTGTCACTGCAGTTGTCTGCAGACAGTGCAGTCATATGACTTGGGGAGCCTTCCTCCCTCCTCCCAGTGCACTTTTTGGGCAAGATGGCTGCTATGGCATTGTTGTTACCCGTGACGTATATGAATCGATGCGGGTAGAAAAAAACACGGGAAGGATGGTGATGCATCGTGCTTCAATGAAAAAGCCCAGAGCTGCTCAAGCATATATTGCACGCAGGCGGGGCAGTAAAAGTTCACTTTTAGGGGTGTTTCCTGACTAAACCTGCCGTGTTTAGTTTGTTGGATTATAATTCAATCACTTGTCACCATCCTTGAGTCAACACAGCTCAGTAGCTGGACGAGTCAAATGTTATTATTTTTAAGTTTTTGACTTGATGGAAGTTTATTTCATACTTGTTTCTCTGCCACTGTGTTTCTGTTACTGTGGCGCCTGGTGGCCATTTTGTCTGATTCATCGCTGCCAGTTGGTGCCAAAGATTTACAGGGTATCCCAAAACCCTTGTGAGCAGACAGAGTGTAATTATGCATATTGTTTAAATGTAAGAAGTGGTTTTGTCTTTTAAATATTTGTAGTTTTAGCATCGGTGTTCATATACATCCTCAAACTTTTGTTGAAAACCATACCGCTGTATCTGTTGGGATACACACACAATATCTTACAACTACACATATTATATCAGGAGGGATCTCTGTGATAATTACAGTATATTACAGGCAGTTCGAATGAAATAGAAATAAAATCTTTTATCCGTAATTACTCAACATTTTCTAACATTTGGCGAAACACTTTGTAAATGCAACAGTGTGAACACAAGTATAATTTCATGCAATGAAATAATGTACGAATGAACGGGGAAATTAGCCAGTGGAAAAACATCTATTTATATTTTTGTACAAGCGGTTCAGTTGATTTTGACCGAATTACTGACACCCACTGAATCTGAAAAAAATCAGCAGATTGTTTTACTTGTTCTTGTAACAGATTACATTATAGGTATTATTAACACTTATTGGTGACTTAGCGACTGAAACTTATATTAATATTATCATGCCATAAAAAGTGGTGTTCAAGATGATAGACTTTTATTTTCAAACAAGTTTTGAAAGCTGGCCATTTAGTGGATTTGAAGCTTCCCTTCACTTAATTTCAGGTTCATTTTGATGTCGTTAAAAAGTCACACACTGCACCGAGTGATTAGACCTGTTTTTAAAAAGTCAGTGCAGCTGAAATATTTTCACAGTTCACTTTTTCAGTCAGGGAGGGTGCAGGCAATATTAACTTTGGCTTCTAAAAGTGCTCCTAGCCTCAATCTGACAGTACAAGTTACTTTTCAGTGAGTGAGTCTGTGATGTTTATCTGTTTGCCATATCAGTGACCAGCCTGGACAGATCTCTTAATTATCACCTACTTAGTGCATACTCGTCTGCTGTCAGGCAAGCTCCTTTAATCTCGTCTCGTCATATTGCTTAATAGTTTTTGAGTGCTTGTTGATTATGTTTTCACTGGAGCGTACAGCCACACTTAAAACATGCAGTATTCTTGCAGACCTGGCCCAAACCTGATCCACTGTCTGACAAAAATGATCGGAATTGCAATTAGAGAGGTAAGAAAAAAAATGGAGAGGAGAGTTGTAGGATAATGCATGTCTGTGGGTAACTTGTTGCAGTTTCTAGTTGTCGTTCTGAATGGGCATTTGTTTGGTCCTGCTAAATATATATTATCAGATTAGACCTCTTTGGATGGTATTGATTGCGCTGTGATTGTTTCCGAAACATAAAAGGATGATTACGTGTCACCGTATCATACAGTATGTATATGCAATACAGTACAGCATTTTATTTGATGGTGGTGATATTTGTTATTTATAGTAATGACCACAATAGTGAGGGGATGAGGAGGATTTAGGCTTCCTCAATACAGATTATAAATGAAGTGATGCATCATTTAATGCATCCTTAAAACAATTCATATTCCTAATTCATGTGCCTTGAATTTAATATAAAGTAACTATTACAGCGAACTACAGCAGATGCATTTTTTTAGAGCGGTAAAGTAATATTAACTATTATTTTTTACTTTCAAATTATTTCAGCGATACATGTGACCAACACAACATCGTATTTATTTATATATCATAGCTTTCTGACTACAGATTTATCAGAAATGTCAAATCCCCTGTGTTGTAAACAGAACAAAAATGAAAAAGCTTTTTAATTTAAGTCTTGTCCTTTAGACTTCTTTTTCTTTTATTTTCCCACACCGTGACAACATAATGGATATGTTGACTGTTACCAAGCCGTGCAGTTGTTTGACCGTGTTGTTTTTCTTCCATTTTCACAGGAGATCTGTGGTTTCTTGCAGCCTGTCATGCCCTCATGTCTCCGACGCTGGAGTGTGTCCGCCCAAATGGTAAGATCTGTGTTGACCTGTTCATTAAAGCACATTTGGGCAGGTTAAAAGTTGAGTAAAGCAATTCGAGGAATGCTTTAAGGTGCTGCAGTGAGTGAGGGAACGTGATTGCCTGAGGGAAATATCAGTCCGCTGTGCACACCAGTGTTTATAGAGGTTGAGCTCTGGCTTGCAATGCCAATTCAACACGATATGATGCTGAAAAATGGCTAATCAAATTCAGTGCTGTCATTCACTCGTCAGCAGCAATCATTTTTTATTAACACAGATTTGTGATCTCTTCATAAGATAATCATGGATATGGATCTGGTAACTTTCACTTGAGGCTTAGCCGGAAAATGCTGATGCAAGAAGGGCTCTGAATCTTCATCCTGTTTTTCTATTGGCTCATTGTCTCCACCCACAGTGCAGTCACGAGGTCTAACATCATGATGATGTCTGGAGAAAACAGGCTTTCATCGAGGCTCTAATGCTGCCTGAGCTATAATGAAAAGATTTCTTGGGTTATTTCTGTGCACATACAGAGTAAAATTTGAGCATGTTTCAAAGCATTGTTCTGCACAACAGCAGCACCTGCCATTGTCTGTTGTAAACGGTGGGTTGTTTATCGCACCAGCCTCTGCTGCGTAATGACGCAGTTTCCTTTGACATTGGTGGGGCATATTTTAAATCAAGGCCTTCACTGTATTTTAAGGAGTCTCCTGGCAGCCTGCCAAAACATGGATCCATTTGCCTGTTCCCTCCTAAGAGCACAACTGCACAGCTGTGACCCTTAGCTGGTCTTAGCCATGGATAACTCGAAGCCAGCAGCGTCCATTTTAGATTTAGGCAGTGGCGAAACAGATGAACTATAATGTAGTTTGTAGAATAGGAAATTTGAATCTGTACCGTGAATTTGGTTAAAAAAAACGACCTGACTTCCGTGGAGTAAACAAACTTTCCCATGGAAAATAATACTGAACAAATGAGTAGATGTGAAAAATACAAGAATTGAATTTCAATTTATAATTTCTCGATTTAATATTTGTTAAGTGCAGCGCGATTCAATTTTATTTGGATGAGCATTTTGATTTTATCATGAAATTCTTTTTTATTTTCGTTCTTTTTATTGATTAAGTATTTTATATGATTTACAAAAAATGCACATTGTTAAAGAGTTAAATCAAATGTTGCGATAGTAATTAAATTCCTCACGTACAGTGATATACTAGACGAGTATAATAGTAACGCAACAAAATAAAATTATTTGCCATGAAAATATTGTGTGCGATACACAGTTTCTACTGTTGTATTTATTATTTTTAATTGCAAAAATGGCCCAACAGGTAGAAATTGATCAGCAACATAAGATGATGAGTAAGTCATGCAGTTGCTAAAAAATATATTTCAAAACCACGAAAAGATTTTTTGTTACATTTTCACCGGGTGATTATTAGAGATGCGATTAGTTCTCAGCGTAGTTAAATTCTGTTTATCATAATTTACAAAAAATGACGATCAAAAAATTTACACACTTTAATAAAAAGCGAGTTGAGCATTAACATTATGTAACTCAAATATTCTTTAGGTGTTTCACCAGAGTAATTAACCACATTAAAATGTCGCTTTGATTTGTATGATTATATTACGCACATATTTTGAAATTTTATTTATCGAACTCTGTTGAATTATGCACAATGCTGTTTTCATTGTGTTTAGAAAACTATGTACACATCGATGTTAAAATCAATTTAAATATGTAATAAAATGTAAATGTAATAATACATTTTACTCGATGTATATTATGCTTACTGAGAATGAACACATTTAAAGCGATATATAATGCTGTATTATTTGTGTGATATAACGAATTGATTGAAAATTTAAAGTTATCTTTTTATCTTTCTAATACAGCTGCACAGGATGTAAATACACTTTAAAAATCCGCCCACTGCAACATTTATTTTAAAAGTACTGTATATTGTGATGTAGAACTGCTAACTTGACTCACTGAAAGGTTTAGGTGACCTTTACCCTCTTGAATACTTGTTTTCGTCCACTGTTAAGAGCTTGTGTGAAAGCCAGACTGTGTTCTGATGCCACGTAACACAACAGTGGCTGTCAGTAACATATTAAGCTGGGCCTCTGCACTGTTGCCATGAAAATGGAGAGAGAAAAGGCACTTTGGGGTTTATGCATGTGTTGTGTTTTCGTGAGGAAATGGAGACTGATTGGAATTACCTCACACTTTGAGATTTTTGATTTTTTTGTTTGTTTTTTCACATATTCAAACTTGTCCTTTTTTAAATGGTACAAAACAAGAGAAGTTTACATCACCAAATTTATCCACTAATCCACACAGGCAGTGTGGCCGTTTTCCAGGGGGAATCGTGCACAAATTAAACTACTCCAACTATTTTAAACTGATTATATTAAGTAGTTATTCATATCGATACTCCAGTTCACCACAAACACATTACATGAAATGCTATATTGTTTTTTGTTGTTTAGATCTTATATTTCTGTGGATCCGTTTAAAATCGGTTCCTTTATTACTTTATTGTGATGCTCCAGTATTAGAATAACAACACGTTGTTGTTTGGGTGGATTTTGCAGACTATCTTATTTCTTGCTCAAACACAATTTCTGAGGTATGAAATTGATCTTGGGTCAACAGTGAGATCTTTGCCTGGAGATAGCAGACCTTTTGTTTATCATTAACACAACCACAGCACATCACTCACTGACTGAGCAGAGCTTTTGAATTTCAGGTGCGGCCACAACATCAATATCAATGTCCCATGAATATTAGATCCTCATTAGGAGAGGGCTATCTTCCTGAAATTGCACAATGGCAATGCAGTGAATGTCAAGTTAAAACACTTTTTGTTTTGGAGGCTTTGTGAGGTAAGTAGAAGAAAAACTTTTTTTTTTTGGACTGCAGTGTTGTGTGAATGTTTGTTTGGCTACATTTGTTTTCCACTGTTTGTGACCCAGCCAGACTTAAGATGTGCACATGCAGCATGTCCGTTCCCACTCAGCTGCGTAACATTGACAGCTTCAGCAATACTTCCTGTTTTAATTTGACTCCAAATCCACCACTGACTTTTAAATGGAGTGTGTTCATCTATAACCCCCTCATAAACGGTACAAAGAAGGCTGTAGGCCTGGGTGACCACTGTTTGACTGCAGTGCAAGGCTGCATGCCTGCTTAAACTGAACAGCAGCCTGAACAAGTACTTACTTTATGGAAAGGAAACTTTTGGCCTGAGATGAACTTCTGCTATTTTGCTTAACTCTTAACTTTCACTGAGTTCTTAACACATGCTGCTGGATCGAGGCCTTGCAAATGGAGAGAAGTAACCATTTTATAACAAATCCTTTGCATAGAAGCATTTAACAGATGCTTTTATTGATCGCGATAATAACACAGTGAATGACTAGAATAAAATAATGTAATACAGTACGTGTTTGTTTCAGCTTAACCAACTAAAATATTTTAATATTTTTTGTTACGTTTTTTGTGCAAAAGTAGTTTTTGCATGGGGAAGAATGGCTCAGTTATCTAATCCAGGTCTACCTTGCTCTCCACCAGGGATTTACGCAGGCCAGACCCTGTTCAGCTTCACTATAGAAGCTTGAACGTAAAGTACATAGTGTCCTTGCAACACTACAGTCGTCATGCTACAGAGCTTGGCCAGTACCGGATGTTACAGGCTGATAGTGATATTCAGTGAGTACAAGAAAAAATAATAATGACAAATCAGCAGATACTTCATACAGACTTTAATCAGGGATCAATCTAATTCTGTCATCAAAGATGTGGTACAGTCGAACAATGAAGTAATTGTTCCAAGCAGAGTGAGCACAGACATCTGCTGAGACTGTAATATGGTACTCTGAGAACTGAGCTGAATGGAAAGTAAAACAGTTTGTGTTATTTTCTTGCCCGCTCAGCTATAACTTTAGCTCTTTTCAACCCTCAAGATGTTTGAACAAAAGTGGAGCAGTTTGAATTAACTTTACATACTGGCTAAAGGGAACTGTAGAGTAAGACATGTACGCCCAGTTGAATCTCAGGTATAAAAATAATATTACGGCCACAACTTTTTAAAGGTGCAACAGCTGTGTTTAGCAGCACAGTGGACTTCTGTGACCAGTAATTTTGTGTAAATATAATGTGCCAGGGGTTTATGTGTAAAAGTTCATTCTGTCAATCGCTGCCATTTGTCTCTCTTTATGTAATGAAAATGTAAATGATACTCTAACATTGGCTCAGCATTAAAATTTCCCCAGTTCAGGAGCTTTAATGAAAGTTTCCTTCCAAGTTGGATATGTGAGACTTGAAGGTGTGCTTGCATTTTTCCCTAATTGGGGCTTATTTTAACACACCTGGAATACCTGCTTTCACGTTGCCATTTGACCTTTTGTGAATTAAGACGGCAAGGCAGAGTCAGAGCTCGTCAACCCTGCGGTACATCATAGCAAGGGGAGGCTGCACCATGACTAATTAGTAAATCTCACTCCTCTCTAAGGTGAAAAAAAATGATTTCCTTTGCAGGGAGGTTGGGGGTTGATGAGTAAATACCCACCTGCACCAAGTTGCAGTAACATAATAAGTCTCCCTGGACTTTAAAAGTGAATATTTCATATTTCACTGATCTCTAACAGCTTTCCTGCATGTCTCATATTTGACTCTCCATAAGCCATCTAAGATGGGTAAAGGGGAAACACAGACTGCAGGGTCTCTTTCCTGTCACACAATGGCGTGGAAAGGTCAGGCCTAATGAAGTCGGGGGTGTGACCCCTAGTATTCAGTGACTTTGCATGGGCCCCCATCCTACCGCTGCAACCATGCCAGTTAATCCCTTTTTGATCCTAATTGATAGGCATTAACATGATCCTTATCCAGGAGCTGTGTTTTGTCTTCCACAGCCCTTCTCTCTGGGTGTCAGTGACACAAAGTGTGAAAGCGTTAAACCAAATGTGAAATTGATATTTTTCATGTTTGTGTGCTTAAAATCTTCCTGTGTTTCTAAACACTCACACAAAAGTGTTCAATGTTCAGTGTTTGCCCTTTGAGGCTCTTAACAGGACTTAGCACATGACCTCTAGAATCCGACTGTGATGTGAATGGTACCAGCCCATTTCCACTTTGTTTTCCTTGGAGTCCTTTTATCTTTGTCACTAGGTGATTACAGCCTTTAACTGTCAACTAATTACCTTCTTTAAAATGTTTGCATTGGCTTTAAGTCAGAGCTCCTGTCACTTTCACAAAGGTGCCGACACTGCATCATTTCCAAAGTTTAAGTCTTGTACCAGTTGCCAAGAGCTTCATCTTAGTAACTTCCTTTAAAAATGAAACCTTCTCATGCTTCTTTTAGAAGTGGTAGTCCACTTTACTGACTTAATTAGATATTTTGTATTGCAACATCTATACTAAAGTGTGCCATCTGCACCGGCTTTGTTTTCGATTAATTTATTCAGTAACAAGCTATTGCCTCTTGACTTTATGTAATTTTTCATTTAAACAAATTCTGTCATGATGAAAGAGATTAAAATGATTTCAGTCTGAGCATTGAGTGACTGACAGTAGATGAGATGAATAAGTAATAACTCAGGATATTTATCAATACTTCATAATTGTTTGTGCGATAAATTCGTCATACATATATTTTTTTTAAAAACATACGATTTGATTTGTAATCATAAGATTAGTGTTTGTTTTCATACGATACGAAGCTTTCATCCCAAATACAAGGCACATTCAGGTATTGAGGTGAACAAAATTAGATTTTGAACAATGTAGGAGATTGATCCTCTGATCGGTTTGTTTGTTTGATCTTGTTCTGAGTGCAAGAGGACGACTTTTTTCAGAAAAATCATTTAAATGAACAATACCTTGGTAATGCTGAGCCATACTTGTAAAAGATTACTAGAGCTAGACAAGTCCAACCTGCCTCAGTATACCTTTTACGAGTTTTTAGATTTTTTTATGTTTGTTAACACTGGAAGTAACAAGCCTGACGCCCTCAAAGAACAGCTGATTGTTGTGATATCGCCTCCCTATACTTCAAGATTACAGCAATTGAGGCTGTGGAGCTTGTTCATGAAATCTAGTAATAATAAGCTTTTTCTCAAGGGGCAAAATAATGATGAACAGTTCTTATAAGGGATACGATGAGCGAAAACAAAGAAAAGTAAAATTGTTACCCTTGGAATAATTTTGGAACTTTTTTCCAGTATGAATCGAACACATAATTTTGCAATAACTTCTGAATCAGATATTTAGGTTTAATTCTTCCCTTTTTCCTTATCTGTGGTTTGATTTTCCCAGATGTTTTGAAATATTTCATACGATTGAGCGCTGAGTTTTGCCTTTAGAGTAAAGTGAGTAATTACCGCAGGCAACCACTGACTAACTAACTGCTGTAAATGGCTGTAATTCACATATTAGATATACCCTTGTACCACCACAAAGTAACCAACAGTAACTTCTGGTAAATAATTTTGCAGGAATGCAATCATGTCTGCTTTCTCTTAAAAAAAAACACGTTTATTTATATATGTATGTGTATATGTGTGTGTGTGTGTGTGTATATATATATATATATCTATATCTATATATATATACCTATATGTATATATATATGTATAAACAAACTGCTTGTGTTTAAACCTTTTTATACGGACAACCATATGTGTGTTTTTTTTTTTTTTTTTCCTCTCAGTACTCTCAAACCTGCACAATTAAGAAGCATGTCTTGCCATTGTGCTCAGCAGTGTGCAACAGCCCACTTTAGCTGGAAAATGCCAGGTGTCGTGTTGGTTCTTGTTGGTTTCACACAGCGACTCCAGTCCCTCCCTGGAACGCAGTTCTCAGGTCTCCATAGGATTGAGTGTTATTTCCAGCTTGTTTGTTGCAGTGAATAATGAGTACTCTGTAAGGCCTGATGACATAATTTGGAGATTGCTATGGAAAAATAACTAATTATGGAGCTAAGAAACTACAGATTGGGACTACGCTTGTGTACTTCACTTGACTGGCACCACCTGCCCTCTATATGTCACACTCACTTCACTTACCCCACAGTTGTGAAGCCGAGCTGGTGTCTGCCAGTTGTGTGCAACCCCCCCTAGACATGTGCGCAGTGAATCAGGGGTGGGTTGGACTTGATAATGCCGTTGTTTAGGTTTCATTCGCCCACAAACAAAAGATTAGAAGTAGATGACGTGCAGGATTGAGAATTTGTTGGACTCTGTGGTAGCAGAAGGAAGAGAGGTCCCTTTGGTGTTGCTGTCTTCACTAAGTTGAGGAAGTCAGAGCGCTGAAGAGAAAGTTCTGGAAATACTGTTTTTGTTTTCTAGGCACCTACAGTACTTGTGGTTCACTGGACAGTATTTGTCAGATTTTTTGGCTCAACCTGCGGGTGAAAGAGCTTTTTGGTTTTCTCGCATTTTGTGTAAAATGTTTTGGGAATAGACATTTAGCAGGGCAGGAACACGACGTGTGAACATATGCAGGAGTTTGCCTCAGTTTTGGCTGTGGTTGTGAGTCTCCTTCCTCTGCAGTACTTTTTTTTTTTTCCTACACAGTACCTGCTTGAAAAAGCTGCTTGAACAGTTTTCTCTTTGTAAGAGTTCTGTGTAAGATCATATCATACAAAAAAGCAACTTTGAACATTTATTCCAGTGTTGCATTGGTATTGCAAGTTCAAACACATTAAGTGATTTTCTGAAAATGTCATAACATTCAGCTGTGTGAATAATACTTCGCTGATACCTACAACATCCTGATTCTCAAACATTTAAAGCAGTATTTTACTTTTGCTTCATTTGCCTTTAAATTGTCATCTTGCAGCAATCTCACCTTAACAAATCTCCACAAGCAGTTTGGTTCTAGTTGCCCTGGAATTGTGTATTCTCTTCTGGTTTTCAGGGCTTTTTTCTCACTGCTTTTTATCAATAATTGCAAGGCCAAAAAGTACTTCTTGAGAAAACAAAGAACAAAGAAAAACCGCATCAGCCATACTTTTTTTTTCTTTTAAGAGGTTTGACTTTCAGTACTGAAGAAACCAAAGCAGGTGCAAGTGTGCAGTTTCGTTACGAAGGATGACCAATGTGGTTGATGATTGATTGACTGACTGATTGATTGATTGATGACTGACTGACTGTCCAGGACTGTTTATGTATGTCAAAGCTTCGTTTGAATGCATGTCCATATAGAAAGTCTTAATACCTCATCTGTCAAGTTTAAAACTTTTTATCAGATTTTTTTTCCCTCTTGAGCTTTATCACAAGAGCAGCAGAGAGATCACAGCACCTGCTTGAGTTTATTCTTTCCGTATTGTTTTTATATTAACGGCTTCTCGCAGAAATGACACAGATGTAAAATACTTGCAGGATGTTGCTGCATCACAGCAGGGATGAGAAGAGCTTGTTGTCATGTTTGAAGTAGACGTTGAAGTCGACAGTAATTTCCACTCTTCTCAGGATATAGCTGTCAAAAATCATACCAGTAGACTGTCATTCGCATTCAGTACATTTTTAAGAATTATTTATCATCTTTAGCTTCTGTGCTGTGTCATTTGACCATTTTCAGCTATTTAGCTTTGCATCCTTTAGTATCTAGCCACAGTTCTTTTGCTGATTTTATTAATTGCTTATTTTCATGCATTTCACTTTTACCTTATTTATATATTAAGCAGCCTGAAGTTGTGGCCCATTATATGACTTTAAGATAAAGAATGAAGCAAGAAGAGCTTGTAGAAAAAAAATGGAGAAAATTAGGATCAGTGGAAAATGAAACGTTAGAAAGTAAACATCAACAAAATTGCTGTATTATGTGTTATATCACATAAAAACTTGTATGTAAATATTACACCTGGCATACTGTATATTTAACGCTAAAGCGATATTTAAAAAGACATTAAAATTACATAATATTTTAGTGCTTAAAATCAGCTTTACATAATTTCTTTGGACTTTAAAGCTAACAAGAGAATCTTTATCAAAAATCGTCTTTTGGATTTTTACCTTGGATACTCTGTATGCCCCAGCTCTACCAATTATATGCATATACCTCATGATTAATTAAAACATCAATTAGTTCAGGCAATACTACTCTTTTGGATTTTATAAAACCCATATCTACATCCAAAGTTAGGATGACGGGTCTATCTTGAACCTTGAACACATAAAAACTTAATACTGTGCTGTAGTGGGTTGTATTTATTGTAAACCTGTAGTGTGCAGGTATTAAGTTTAAAGAGACGACAGAGAGGCCTTGACTATGAAGCAATTCACTATCATGATTGGCCGATGTGATCGGAGTGACAATTTGTAAGACAAAAGATTTAGCCAATCATTTCATTTCAAATTTCCAGTTAACACATTATTTATGTGATCTGTAGCTGTTAGAAATATATAATTTGAGCTAAAATGTTTGTAGGTAGTTTTGATCTGGTACACAATGCAGTTCACTTTCATTGTTACTTGGTTTGTGTGGTTCAGGAGCTGAATTTAGATTTTTAGCTTTGTTGCGATATCAGTTTTCATAACAATGCTGGTTGTCCCATATGGGCAGGCTGCTCAATCCAACTTTGCTTCTCAATGCTGCACATTCACCTTTCTCCTGACAAAACCATTCAAGATCAAGGGCAGCATCACCTTTGCCACTAATGAGGTTGTTTATTTACCAAATTTCCTTGCGGACTGCGAGAGAAAAACAGGCCATGCATAGCAGAGCACATAATCAGTGTTAGCACAACAGAGCTCCAAAGGCCCCAAGTTATACATTTTGTGACAGTGCAACCATGTAGCTTACCTGAAGTTACCTGCATGTTAAAGCAGTGCACCTGTCAAGGAAGCAGCTGAAGTGAACAGATGACATTATTGTAACCTGAACAAAGTTGTGCTGATTTTTTTATTTTTTTATTTTGATTTGGACTTTAAAAGAGGAGACGTTTGGACTGGTCTTCTCCACTTGTAATACTTCATAAATACTGTTTCAAATGTTAGGGATGTTATGTGGAAATGCCGGTTTTAAGCATTTTTCGGCTATGATAGCGGCCCGGTAATCAGCAATTGGATTCCTGAGAATTTTCAAGGCAACATGAGCTGCAATCACGGCAAACGGCAGCTGCATTGGTTGAAAGAGAGAAACGATTTGTAAAAGGAACAGTCACGATGCCATGTGCAAAACACACTGACTGACAACTTTGACAGTGTGGCCTGGGCTCAAGGTGAAACTAGCCAGCAGGGATATGACAGACATACAGCATGCAGATTACACCAGGTTGCAAATGCTGCTAATACTGCTAATTGCCGATCAGCATAATGTGACTCACCTGTGTTGCAACAATTCTGATTAACTGCATTCAAAGTTAAAAATGCTTTTGGCTACGAAGTATTTGGGCTTTTTTTAGGTGTGGTTTTGCATAATGTACCACGTCTTAAATTATTTGCCTCTTTTTATCGACTGCATTGTATTAAAAACTTAAAACTATCACATATTTTAGTGTTTTTCGTTCTCATTTCCATCACAAATCTACCCACGTGGTCCTCAGTGGTACCACATAGATTGGTTTAAACTGATTAAGAGCCTCTGGGCATTGATGGCTTGCAATAATAATGATGTATGGGATGGCACAGTTCAATATTTGGTGCACAGCAGAATTCCATTTCTGCTTAAATCCGTCAATGATTTGCAGACCTGCTCATCAGAGCCCATGTACACTGCTTTATTTGCTGATTTAGATGGGCTCCCAATCTGTGCGTAAATGTGTGAGGCTTTACTGTATGTTTGCTTATCTGTCCGACCATCCCATCTATTCAAACAGCGTTCCTTTCTTTTAAGTCTGTGTGCTGGCTGGGCTTTTTTTTTTTTTTTTTCTGGGACCTTTTCTGTTATTTTGGGACCAGATGGCGAGGGGCTCGGAAGCACCTCTTTTGTCCGGGCGCCCCAGTGAAAGGAGGCTGTCCTCCCTAATGTAATCAGTGGCACCGGAAGGGTCCATTTTGGGCTGTGAAAGAAGACAATCGGGTCTGGACACGTCTAGATTACAGAAACGCAGAGTTCATCTCCCGACCCTGCCCCCTTTGACCAAGGCCCTGGCATGGAGGATCCTCATCTTTGATCAGTGGAGGGTGGAGGTGCTGATCCGACCTCATGAGGGCCAAAGGCCACCCCCCCCCCCCCAACACACACCCGCCCTGTTTACCCTGCACTTGGCTGCTGCTGACACCTCCTTCCGGAAAGAGCCAGGGGGTGGTGGGTTGGTTTGGGCATGGAGGGGGGGATACCATGACCTGTCTAGACACCGTTGCTTGTTGCCCTGGTGTTGCCAAGGGGACATAATGAACTTTGACCTCAAATGTAGTTGGTTAGGAGCCACTCTGGTCATTCAAGGAAGACATTTTTTTTTCTTTTTTAATTTTCAGGGTTGGGGGTGGGGAAATGAGGCGGGGGTATGGATGTGACCCACATAATACACAATCCGCTTTGAGGGATCACAAGCATGAATTGTTGGCAGAACTTCCCTTTTTTATTTTAATAATTGTGTAACATTCTCGTTTAGGTTAAAGGACGTCAGGACAGTCGTGTTAGATAGAGAGCAGTCTTCTAAGAAAGTCTTCACCTTTCAACTCCGAAACGACTTTACTTTCCTGAGAATTTTATGTTTGTTTGCTTTACTTGATCTGATCCCAAGATGGCACCCCTGCAAGGAGGACTGATTTTGTTTTTGTTTTTTATCTGTGACATATTTCAATATCAAGGAAGTCGTGCTGATTTTGGTTCATAATTATTTTTTTTTATTCTAATACATTTTTGGACATTTTAACACAGTAAGTAATCTTTGAATTTGTTGCCTGTTTTATGTTGCTGAATATGATATTCAACAGGCAGTTTGTAGTTAAGACAAAGAAAAATACTTTCGTTGACTTAGTGTTTTTGAACATTGCAAAGTAATACTTCTTGAGCTGTGTTTTCTGTGTTTTTTCTTGTTTCTTGTTCTTCTTGTACCTTGTTGAGACGAGGGAAGCTTTCTACTTTGGGCACATGTACTGTAATTTCTCATTCTGCTTTATTCAGTTTTATGTGTGATGAAATTGTGATTTTGTATTTCAGGGATTAAAGTAATGTGCAGCACTTATGTGCACCACTCTTGTGCTCGTGCACATTTTATACATAAATGATTTAATTAAAAAGTAATTTAAAATATTGTAAATGTAAGCTGAGGAAAAGTGCAAGAAACTATGCAAATCTGGGTCAAATCTTTAAAAAACAAACTAGATCTTAACACTGACACACAATACTGATATATACAGTATTTTGAAAATAAATACGAGGAAATCTCAAATGAGATGAATCTAGAATTTATTTTTTTTTGCAAATAATAAGAATGAATTTTTCTCTCGTTTCAAATTGTCCGAATTAACATTATTAGTATGTTTTGTTCCCTTAAGCAAATGTTTCGCCGTGCATGCAATGAGATGTTTGTGTTGTTTCTTATCTATCGTCTCATCCTGTTTGTCCCGTACCTAGAGTCCCTGGTTTTGGCCTGGACCAAAACACATAGCCCAATGTGCGAATTGGCTTTGATGTTGAGGCTGTTCTTCAGGAGTGGGTGTAGCGATCCTACCATCATGGCCGCCACTACCAACCCCGCCCTCTCGCCTGCCACTCAGGAGCAGTTAAAATGGCAGCATGCAGCAAAATGAGTGAGAGGGAGAAAGAGAGAGACGCCCACTCCTGCAAGCTAAGGCACGGTCGACTGAGCCGCAGCTCGCCTTGTATGCCAACTCGAGCTGAGATTATTATTTTTGGTGTATTTGGCTGTCTGAGTACAATGTTGAATCTAAAGAAGTCTAGACAGGTAGATAGGGCGGAAATCAGTGAAGGGCTAACCTCTTTTGTCGCCGAAATCACGAGTTCACAATGGTGCTCTATTTCTAGCCACAATCTGTCCGGAAATAGAGCTAAATGTTGCCGTATATTCTCCCTCTAAATGATTGAATTGAAATAAATGAAATTTATCCGGTCGCAGTTAGCGAAAACATCAGTACACCATTCTGAAAGAGCAAATACAGCCAAATGAAAAACATTCATGCTAAATAAGATTTTCAGATTCATAGTGACTTATGCTGCTGTATATCCGAACAGTTTTTGAACTCTTCATCCATGACTTCTGGCCGGCTGCCATTTTATTCTCTAAATTATCGGTTGCAGCCTGGCACAATGCGGGCAAACAGGCTCTCACTGGTTATTGCAGAATTTCCTGCTCTGTAGCATCCGAGATATAAAAACATTTTTTTATTCATATACTGTATATGTGTCTTAGTTGCAATATGTCTTCGTTTGTGTTGTCAGCATTGGCCACAGCGTCATTTGTATTCTGCAGTGGTGCAGTACAGTATTTCAGTGGCTATATTCATTTTTAATGTAGAAAGAACAAAGTGCTATCATCAGTGATCATTGAAACCCTTTGCCTCCATGAAACAGCTCTATGCATGTGCTTATTATGTCATCTAACTAATACCAATTAAAGGCTATACGCTACAACAACGCAAACTGTTCCAGTGTGCCAGAGACACATTTACAATGGCTCACAGAGCGAAGATGTGTGTATCCAGTCTGAATAAACCATCTGAAATTAAGTATTACACCAAATCATTTTACAACTTTGCAGGTCTGACTGCTGCTTCATAACAACTCCATTGCAAAGCATTGCACATCCAAACCGCAGTGTGGAGAATTTTAAGGTAAATGTCCAGATCCTCTATTTTTAGGTCTTCCTACTCAAACTGAATGACATTTTATTATTGGCCCTTGGTGCGAATGTTGTGTTTTTTTCCCTTCCCTCCACAGTGTAAAGAGCTGGTGGTGGACTAGGAGGAAGATGTCATGCTAAGGATGGGTTTTGGTGATGATGTTGCTGCTGTTGATGCAGCATCGAGCTCTCACTTTGTGCCTCTGTCAGCTATGATGCGTAACCACAAAGTGAGTGACAGGCCAGTCCCCGGGGGAGAGCAGGGGGCCTGAGGTGAGTCAGATGTATCCTTGACCCTGTCTAGCTGTGTCAGCAAGCAACACAAACTCTGTAACAAAGGCCAGAAATGCCATGACTGTATATTGTACATCTTAATTTAGTATGTAGAAAAAGAGTGCAAGAAACACAACCACCTTGACTGTTTCTCTTCAAATGATCTGGTTTTCATTGCATAAACTCCCTCAACTTATAAATTATGAAATTATAATGCAGCATATTACAACTGATACCTTTTGGTACCTGTGTATTTGTATTTCCACCAGAGCACTGAATATTTTACTCGTGGTCCTGAGATATTAAGAACCTGTTTCAAACATGAACATAGTATTGATCTAGCCAGATATTCAACTTTGTTTACTTCGGAGCATTATCACTATTAAATGCCCAAAGCCGGGGTAAGACTTTGATGCAAGACGTCAGAGACAAATGTATTATTTCTGTCAGCCTGTTGAGATAAAACTTGTTTTAAGCTTTAATTATGAAGGTTTTGTTTTGGTGCATGCCCATGTTAGCTCTGTTTTAGGGTATATTTTAAGCTTTATGCTTTCAGGGAGCTGAAAGGTAGATGACTGTAAAAATTTCAGTACTGAGTTCATTATTTGAAGATGGACTTTGAGAAAACCTTTATTAGGATATATGCTATTCATGACACATGGCCAAACAGCATATCAACTACAAGCCAGGTTTTTCAATACTTGAAAGTGATTGAACTTTAAAGACAACGTAAAGCGTCTTGAAAAATGTTACCAGGTTTCCTTGCTTGTTAAAATAAATGACTTACCAGTGCTCAATAAAACCTCGCTCTTCTCAATATGATTAAGAAATGGGTGATGAAATTGGGATTACAATCAGCTTTATTGTTGTAATACTCATCTAGTTGTTTTTTTTTTACCATATTACTTGTAATATAGAGTAGAAAGAATATAATAAAACAAAGTTTAAGTGTGATGTGAAACTATAGTCGTATTTTTGAATTATCATTATATTTAGCACTGAAACAACTAGTTCATTAATCGATTAGTCCATCAACAGAATATTAACCTAAAAAAAATTCCCATTATCGATAAATTTAGCAAGCCAAAATGTCAAACTTTTTTTTTTTTTGCACCAGCTTCTGAAGTGTGAGGATTTTCTGCTTTTGTCTGTTTTTTAAGTCTTCTTGAATTTAACAGTTTTTGATATTCAACTGTTGGCTGGACAAAACAAGCAGTGTGAAGACGTCACCTCATGCTGTGGCAAAATGTGGTGGGAACTTTTAGTATTTTCTGTCATTTTATAAACCGAAAGCTTCATCGACAAAATAAAACATGTAAACAACAAACTTATCGATAATGAAAATAATCATTAGTTGCAACCCTTGTTATGCTAAGTGTAATGATAAAGACTGAACACTGAATTTGTCAACATCTCATGGGTTAAAATGATTATAAACTGTTTTGCTCAGTGAGGAATATCTACTTCAATTTGCTAAAAAGATAACATTAGTATATTGTGTTGAATGTCTATTTAATTTACCATTTTCAGTAGAGCTTGTTGTGATATGTTGTCTCAAAGTTCATCATAACACTGAAGAATTTCACCAGAGACGTTAGTCGTTTGTTGCAGCCTGCAAAAATGATCAGGACTGAAATGAAACAATTCATGCAACTTGTGTCATCATCTCAAATGTAACATAACTGATTTTCTGTTAACAATCACTAACTTTTTGTCTTGTTTTAACCAATGCTAACTCTTGAATGTCTCTTTTATGAACAGATATTTTCTTAAAGCGTACTGTTTCCAGATTTTGCAAAATAGAAATTAAAAAAAGAAGAATAGACTACTGACGATACATCTATGATTCAATCAGTGTAGACCAGAAGTGCTGCAAACCACGTTAGAAACAACTTAATGAAATTTTATTATTATAATTATATTTCCTGTTTTAATTTGTTCCTCCAAGCAGGAAACATCCACTCAAGAAAACAGATATGGTGGCTACATGGGAAAAAGTACATGGAGGTTTTGTTTTTTTCTGAATTTCTTTAAGTGAACAAAAAGTCTTGCATCTTTTTTTTTTTCCTTTCTTTCTTTTTTTTTTTTTTCAAGGGTCGCTCAAACACGGTGTGTGAAATGAGAGTTGCCTGGGTGTGACTTTTCCAGAAAGCATCCGCTCGCTATTGTCTGCCCAGTCAACTTCTGCAGGCCCCAGCGCCCTGACTTCCATACATGAGAGATCAAGGGTTACCAAGGTGCTTTTGAGAAAGGAGGGCTCAATGTGAGAGGGGACAAACCAGTCCACAAAATACTCATTTCCTTTGCATGTTAGGTGCCCTAGTGGGGATTCAGACGGGGTCACTGACACAGCCACTGGAGGGGTTTTTTTTCCCCCCTCGTTGTTCTTAATGAAAACTGTTGCTCGCCTTTTCAGCGCCTTACTATCTGCTGCCTGTACAGTACGCGGCTTGATAATATGCTGAGTTTGCCCAAAAGAAAGTTTGTTCAGACTCTGGCTGTTTATCCGGTGCCAGACAGAGGCACCTCATGTAGAAAAGGTAAAAGTAATTCTGTCCACCTCTCATTCTTGCTAAAAAGTTCAGTCACTGAGCCACGGCATTAACTTGTATTCTAACAAGATTAAAATATATTCGTCCTGGGGATTAGCATAGTTAGGTGTCCTTTTGCCTCTTTTTTTCCTGCACTGGTGCGGTGACAGTGGGCTTTGATCTGTGTTGCGAGGCAAGAGTCCTGGCTTGGACCTAGCCATTCGAGTGCCAAGTGTGAAATTGGCCTGATGTCATCCCCATTCTTCACCTTTTACATCTTTCACCACTTTAATTATGTTTCCGCCACAAAGCCCAGGCACCTCTGAGCAGATTCCACTCTGGCCGTAGGAAGCATTTAGAAACTGTGGGTAAATGACACAGTAGGGGAGGGGGAGGATGGTAGGAGAGGTCATAGCAGGATGGGGGCCCTTTTGTGTTTCGAGGTAGACATTGATACTCTCCTGATGTATCCTGTGCTCACTTCCATTTTTACAGCATGAGAACTTTCTGAAATCGTCAGCAATACTCCAGAAAATAACTTTTATTCCCGGCATTTTTTTTTTTTTTTTACAACTTCTGCATCTCATTTATTTCTCACTGTTATCTACTCAGATTACTGATGATATATGGTGTCATATTTTGTGTTTCCACAGCAATGCAGGGACTTTTCTGTTTGAGCGAAGCCGTCAGAGGCCGCTTCTGAGCACTTGACCACCTGAATCTCACTTCTGGAGGTGAGACAAATGATTCTCCGATAAAAAGCTTTTGTTCCAGGAGAATGTGCCCGTGCAGCCTCACGGCTCCAGCTATTGTTCACGCATCGGTGTCCCTATCTGAACTTCAGGGAGCTTCCCTGCCGGTGAATATTTTGATGAAGGTTCCTATTGATGCGCTGAATGAAGGACCAAAACAACAGGAGTACGTGCGCATGCAAGGAGGAACAGAAAATGAATGAAGTGTGCGGGGATGTGTGCGTGCCAGGCAAGAGTAAAATAAAACCAAGTGATAGTAAGACGTGTGTGTTTGTGGGTGTGTGTGTGTGTGTGTGTGTGTGTGTGTGTGTGTGTGTGTGTGTGTGTGTGTGTGTGTGTG
>JBAJHX010000046.1:12679110-12711646 GCA_037176925.1 Amniataba percoides | reverse complement strand
ACAAGGACACCCTTCCCCTACCATACTCTTTTTCGGTCTTTGAAAAGGGAAAAACCCTTTCAGGTTTGAACCCCCCCCCCCCCCCCAAAAAAAAAAAAATAAAGACTGGATTGATAGAGGCAGATGGTGATTATTAATTTTTTTTTTTTTATTTTACGCACAGGACCAAGAAATTTCTGGAAATGGGTGAAACGCCAGTGTGCAGTCATATCACTCTGCTGCAGCTTTTTATTTTTAGCAGGAAAACAAGCGATTGACACTGGGATCTCGATTAAATGTGTGCTTTTTTTGCAGTGTGTATACTTTACAACCACATAATCCCACTGTTTTGAGGTTTAGGTTCATTGCTGTCTGTGCGGGCTGAATGGTTTGTTTCGTTTTGTTTTTAAAGAAGGAAAATGTGTCCTATTTTAGTAGAAAATCAGCCGATGTGTCATTACCATTATCATCGCCATCTTCCCTCGACTGGCTGAGGATTTCTGTAGTTTGACATGCGAGTCAGTTTGTGCTTCACTCTTCTGCTTCTGTGAGCGAAAATCCATTAAAGGACAGTTTGTCCTGGTGGATTAAGGGTTAAAATAGTAGTGTGGCATTCAGGTGATCTACATATGACGATACTGTTGTTCATAAGTCAGTCTGAAGCTAAAAGTCTTGTATGTGGCTGTTTTTGGTGCCATGCTCGCTTTGCAGTTTTATTGTCTCTTTATTGGCCACCAGGCTGCTTTAGCTTCTTCATATTCAGTCTTTAGGATGCTTGTTGTTTATTAAAATGTTGATACATAAGAGGGGGAATGGACATTTTTAAAGGAGGCTTTTGTTATGATTGTGCATAATTTTTTTTACTTGTATCTGGGCCTGAGCTGTCCAAACGTGGTGAAATTAAAACATGAACCCACAATAATATTTGTATTTTTCCTGCTTGGTAACATGCTGGAAAAAACTCTCCAAACCAGGCTGCAGTAGTGGTGTTAAAAGGTTCGTGCATGTGCAGGCGAGGCCTCAGTCACCAGTGCGTAAATGCGTCAGTGTCATTTAAAGTGACTTTAAATAAAATCTTCTGCTGCGTTTTCACATTTTGGATAAAAACCACTGTCCAGTGCTGCAAATAAGACACAGGTGATCCTGGAAAGCCACACCGAAACCAACCCATTCCTGACGCACATGGAGACTCGAACCTGTGCGTAAAAATCCAAACCCTGCCTGCTCACTCCTTCACGTGTTGGGCACAAACGCACAGTTTTCCATATCCAGACCTTATTTGTTATAATTTGCTCCATCGCAGGCTGTCAGGTAGCGTCCAAAATAGCCGCCAGCAGGCCCACGTCAGATCAATAATCCATGATATGAAGTTTTTGAAAAATTCCACTTAACCGTGATTGGTAATTTGCCCACATTGCGACCACCTCATCATTAACTGTTGTTTTTACTATTTTAAAAGTGTAGATTGAGGGCGCTGTTTATGGTTAAAGCATAGGACTGGATGAAATTATTATTTGCCATGAATATATTCTGTTCTTGTTCAGGGAAGCAGGAAATATTGATTATCGCACATGTCATGTCTGTCAGGTTCTGCTAAACGTTGCTTGCTAAAGTGAATGCTTCAGTTTTCTTCCCTCTTTTCTCTTGTTTGTTTCCGAGAGCGTGTGGATGGAGGATTTCTCTCTCTCTCTCTCTCTCTCTCTCTCTTGCTTTGCATTGCACGGAAGGGTTAATATTCCCTGTTTTTGGAAGAAGCAAAAAAAAAAAAGTCAAGGGTGGAAGCGCACAGTTTGAACGTCTGTTTTTGTTTCTATGCAGCCTATAAATCCAGCAGCTGGGTCTATTTCATATTCACTTATAGCTCTTGCAACCCCCCCCCCCCCCCTCCTCCTCCTCCTCCTCACACACACATACACACCCCTCCTACTACTACTACTACTACAATAAATCGCATGCATTGTGCGCATGTGCCCTGTCCTTGAGTTCCTATAACCTATTTTCTCGCTCTGTATTTTCCTTGGTAGGATTGTCTTATACGTCACCAGCGCTCAGTACTATGGAGTACTACAAAAGGTGACGCGCAGAAGGAGGATTTGTGAATGGACGCCGTGATGTGTGCCAGCTCACAGATCAGAGGGCGGTGGGACCTCTGCAGATGCACCCTGAAGCCCCCCCCCACCACCCCCCCCCGCCTCCTCCCCCACCACCCCTCCCTCACTCCCTCCCTTCCTTCCACACAACCCCCCCCCTCCCTCCCTCCCTCCACATGAATGGGGGTCTCTAAGATTTCAGCTCTGTCACCATTGCAGGGGTCGGACCCCCAAAAAAATCCTCCAGCTTCCTGTGCCTTTTCAAAGCCTGCAAAGCACGTCTCTCCTATTTGATGATCCTGTATGATTTTTTTTGTTGTTGTTGTTGCTGCTCCTTTGTGGGCCTGGAGGCTCGCTGCCCCCCCCCCCCCCCTCCCCCTCCCTCCCTCTCTGGTTTTCCATCCCGGGTCAGCCCGGAGCATGGCGGCCGAATTAGAGAAGATTAGAAGCGGGCCTAATTGCGCGGAGCCTCCACTGCAAAAAGTCAATCAGTTTGGAAATTAAATGCACCTAAAATAAATGTGAGGATTTGATAAGGGAGTTCCGCCTGTCTCCAAATGTGCCATTGTCTTCCAGGATTTCCCCCCACCAATAACCGTAGTGTGTTATGGGGTAGAAAGTGGATTTACCTTAATGCAATTGTTTAATTGCAAAATTATCTTTAAGTGCAGTATCATTTATGAATCTCTCCGTACTAAATTCACTACTCTTGCTTCATTTTACTGGTCAAATCTTGCTAAAATACCGTATCTTATATGTGAACATAATCTGCATTAACTCCCAAACTACATCTTTATATATAAAAAAGGGGCATAAAGTGATAAAAATCTTAAGTTTGGCTTTTTATTTTGGAGACAAACCTGCAGTCAGACGGTGCCTCAGACAAAGCCTCTTTGTCTAATTCATTTATTTCCGAATCACCTTCCAGACAACACCCTTTCTTTTCTTTTCTTTTTTGTTTGTTTTTTGCTTCCCCTCTGCATTTCTCCATCAGCGTATGTTAGATGATGTCTATATAAATTCCGCGTTGTGTGAGCGTGTTTACAGAGAAATCCTCCGGAGTCGCCACGCTGCGGACTTTGGGGCTGCTGGATCTCGCCGGTTTCAGCCCTTTTTATGGGTTTTAATAACTCTTAATCCGTCTGATCGCTCTGGCGTAGATAAGTCTCATTTGAATTGGGATTGTTCTTAAGGAGCGGCTCGCATTTCTCCGCAGAAGTCTCAAACAGAGCTCAGCAACAAACAGGCGCACCACCCTGAGCGCAATTAAGGCCTCAGCTAAATTAGACGAAGGCTAATTGAATGCAGCTGAGTTCCCACCAGCAAACTCTGGGATGCTTCACTAATATGAGAAAAACGCTCAGTGGAAAGTCCTGATTTATTAGCATTATTATTATTATGATCAATATTAATATTATTATTTGCACCTTTTTTTTAAAGATGGAAATGTTTATTAAAATGCAAGAAAATTCAGAAAGCAGCAGCACACTTGTCTGAATTTGCATCCTGTTGGAAGGAAGGGAACTATTTTTTTTTTAAAAAAACACACACAACACAAGTCATAAAAAAGTTGCTTTAGCTGTGGTTAATTGAGTTGTTTTGGGTGCAGAAACCAACATCAGGCTCACTGAAAATGATCATTTATACTGTGGTGAGTTTAGTCAATTTAATATTTCTGCCCTCGCCCAGGTGTCGCAGTGGAAAATGTAGTTTTAACAAAGCATAAAATAAAACTAGAACAACACGATGAAGTCAGTTTGTTCGGTTTCTCAGTCGTTTTATTGACAGATCAGGAGGCTTAAAAAGTAACTTAATGGAAACCCTGGAGGAAACAGCGCACCTGGCTCTAAAAATAAACCACAAAATGCCACAAAAAGAAAATAAAGTTATAATAGTGAACCCAACACAAAAAATACAGCTGCATCAGTCATTCAGACCTTACGTGCAATTCAGGCTTTAAATTTCTTTTATTTTGAAATTATTCACAGTCTATCACAAAGTAGCACTTAAACCCAAATGACAAAATGAAAGAAAGGGTTTATAATAAAAGGACATGTGGCCAACACAAAATGTTCATCTCCAAACTTTTCCTATAACTTTTACAATATAACATGTCCCAACGTGCCAAAAAAAGTCATGAATGAGTTTCCTTATGAAAGCCCCCCCTCCACCCCTCCTTATGCATCAGGTAGATGTAGTTTTATCTGCATGATGCCCTCTGAAGTCCTTCAGCTGCACTTTTCTCATGTCGTGGTGGCTTTTTCCGCGAGGTTAATGGGTTCGCACCCTCAGATCATACAGAACAAATAAAATAACATGCAACCTTACAGGGGGGCTGTGAATGAAAATGAGTCTTCCATACAGATCTTAAAGAAAAGCTTAAGTGCTGCAAAAACACCGCAGAGCACCTGATGTTCACTCAGCTCGGTGGCCCTCAAGTTTTTTTTTTTTTTGGCCAATGTCTTGTCACCCAGCATGCTTCACGCGGTTCGGATCGCCCGGATGCCTCGTGCACCTGTCTCGTGCTCTTGCGTGCGTTTACGAGGGAGGAACAAGTGTGAGAGAGAGACAGGTGGAAAGCACTTGCTGCAGAAAAAAAAAAAAAACTTTTTTTTTTCTTTTGCAGGTTGAAGCAGCGAGACACCTGGTGAGCAGTCACCCCCCCTCCCTGCTGAATTATGGGATATTTTACACCTTACTTTAATTTATTTCCACTGTCTTTTTATGCAATTATCCTGGAAGTCAAAGTTTGCAACCAGTAAATCTCTGCAAGGTGCAAAAAACTAAACTACCCAAAAATATCCAAATCTAGCTCATCTTAAATGGAAGCAGTCTTTAAAAGTGAGCCGGCCTGCAACCTGTGGCCCATCTTAGTGCTCACAAAACATCCTGCAACACCATAAAGTTTTTCCCCCCTCTTCTCTCGTTTATTTCCGTTTCGTTCAACACAGGAGAAACAATTTCTGTTATGTCTCCGTGTCCAGCTTGCAACTTTAATTATAGTGGAAGGAGGTCAGTCATACGCGGTTATTCGACCCCTCTCCCTGTGTGGCATCGCGCCCTGCGCCTGCTCCGCTCGCCAAAATAGTGCCGGACTCCCCCCCCCACCCCCCTACCTCCCTTGAAAGCGCCATGTGCGACCGGGTCCCTTTCGCCCCCCGTGCACCTGAGTTGTTTTTACCCCCCGGTTCGCGGATATGTTGTGAATTTGTCACTTATCGGGGGGCGCGCAGTCAAAGGCCATTTTCGGGCGCAATAACTTTCCCAGATGGATTTAGCCTGCCAACTTTGTGCATCTCTCAGCAGCGAGATGAATAGGCTGCGTGCCTGTTGCTTCCCAGAAATGCCTCTTACGCCTACTAATGAAGACTAATTAAAACATGACAAACATCGACCTTTAGTGCATCCTAAACAGGGCTGCGAGCATGATTTGGATTATGCAAATGAGGCCTCCATTCTTTGGCAATCCTCAATAGGTGACATAGAACATATTTCTCTTATGTATGTGTGTGTGTGTGTTCACCAGCAGATGAGTTTGTTTAAATCTGGTGAACACACAACAGGTGTCTGGGCTTTTGATTTTTAGGCTGCTAGTCTGAATACCTGTTGGTGTCTGATAAAAATGTGCATCACTCACACATTTCAAGCCTGCACATAAAGGTAGTCTTAAAATCAGAGTTGAGTTTTGTCTGATGGAGCTCCTCTCTCCTGTTTATTTCTTTTATCATCAGTAGAAAACCAAAGCGTGGCTGACCTGTGGTGTCCATGTTTGGCCTGCTATCTGTGAGTTTCCACCAAATGCAGAGTTTTTTTTCTTGTTGTTGTTGTTGCCTCTCAGGATAGATCATGCGGTGGAAACGCTCACCTTGATTTATTCCATTACCTTTTTATTCAGTTATTCTTGTTATTACCCCGCTCGATTTACAGAGTCTGATCTGGGCTGTAAGATGCGCTGGGCGTGTGTTTAATTTACACTGGGAAGGATTTGTTTGGATGGCATGCATAATGTGCCATCACCTCAGGTTTATGCTGTCATTTGTATTATTGTCCTGCGGAGGAAGAAGGGGGGAATCAACAGGAAAAGGCACACAAGGCTGAGCACGCTGACTGAACTGATAAATCCCACCGAGACGTGAACTGTTGTTTACACTGTTTAAAGGTGGTGCTGCTGCAGCTGTGGTCCTCTCTCTCTCTCTCTCTCTCTCTCTCTCTCTCTCTCTCTCTTTGTGTGTTTTCAAGTACAAGCTTTGCTTTTCTTCATTTGATTTAACCAAAAGCACAGAAGAGATGACCACAGAAAAACAACAAAGAATTTAAAAAAAAAAAAAAAAGCTGGAATCACAGCTACTTAAAGGCGTAAATGAAGAAAAGGGGTGAACACATGATTTCACCCCAGACAGGACGAGGCAGCGAGCAGCCTCAGACTGCCATTTGAATGGGATCTGAGAGGTAATTTGAACTAAAATGGAGTCCACTTCTGAGCCCCCCCATGGCATCCACTGTAATTCATTATTCCTGGCCGGCACTGGGAGAGGCAATGAGCGAGGGCAGAGGACAAGAGTGGACCCAGCTCTGGTGTAATGAAGACTCAGTAGACCTAAACGACCCACACACACTCACACACACACTCTCACACACACAATCTTTCATTATATATCTCAGAGAGCAGGACATTAATGCCACTGAAGACCTTTTGGCAGCGAAATAAGAGTGTGCAATGATTTTCTCCACACTCAATCCATTTCATTGACCTTTTCTATCATGCATGTGACTCTGCACCGCTCACTGCAGTGAGAGATAAATATTCCAAGAATAATATTCCTGCCACCGTTTAATAAATCATCTTTTGCAAATCTGACTTTTCGCATTCATCAGTGGATTTTGGAGGCTTTTTTTAAAAAAAAAGAAAAAAAAGAAAAATAACCTTTACTGATATGATTTTCTAAGTTTACTCCTTTTATGTGCAGCATTTACATACTTTAACGTACATTTACAGATAAACATAGGTCAAATAAATACAGTCGAGCTATCTAAAGGTTCAATCTAAAAATGTATGCCATTCAAATAGTCTCCTTATAAAATTATCTGGATTAGTAAGGAGAGGCCTTATTGCCGTTCCTAGTCCCTCCACTAGGGGTCCACAGATGTCATGGTAATAATGTCCAGACAAGCTGAGAGGATAAATACTGTCATCTGGTGGTAACAAAAGCAATCACTGTTGGTAGACAGCACTGTGGTCTCATGATAGACTGAATGATTTAATTCTTCAGATTATGTGCCTCTGGAAAATCTTTTTTATTTTCATGGAATTAACTTTCAAACAAAAACAGTTTAGATTTAGCATCAGATTAAGGCTCAAAGCAAACACGCACAAAAGTGTCCACATTAAAACCCCCTGAGAGACTTTTAAACGTGTGATAGGCGGAGTGAGGTTTGTTCAGAGGGAGTCAGGCCACCTGCATGTACATAATCTGAGTCTGAAAGGACTGCAAAGAAGATCATTTAGAGCAGAAATGACAGACATTAGCTCACACGTTACTTAGACTTAAAGGGCCGACACCATCTTTGATATTATTATCATTATTATGGGGCATTGGTGTGTTTTGATTTAATCTGACAGATCATTTAATGTGTGTATCTCTTTTTATGCTATAGTTTTTACGTTCCTTCCCCTTTGCTTAGTGTCTTGCCCTCTTCCTCTTTTCAAAACCACTGAGCCATGAAATCGAAAGAGATTTATTTATTGTTTTTGTGTCTTTTTACCCAAATAATGCTTCCATATTGCTGTACAGAAATACCGAGCTGACGTTTTTTATCTCTGCCATTAACACATAAATGGAAATAAAACCATAAAGAAAATGACACTATATCAAAACATACTTAATTATATTTTACAATACACATTTAGGTCTAGTATTGAGTATGAAAATGTGTCCTTATGACTGAACAGCATACCTGAACTCTATCATTTTATATACTTAAAAATAACTTTTTAAACATATTTCTGCCCACAAAACAAAAATCAATCGGGGTGAAAGGTCATATAATCCTCCAAAAAGGCAGAATTTTTCGCTGCCCTCAAGAAATACATGATTTTAAGATTCACATACACAGGTAGAGCCTCTTTCATCCCTTCATTAAAGCTATATGACGTTCAAACCCTTCATGCTTTTTATGGCCGCGGCACTCCTTCAGATGGAGATATTCCAGATGTCTTGTACATCATTTCATACACATTTTCCCTGATGCTTCCTGACACATTTGCTGTCTTTGGGAACTCTGGGATCTCCTCTAGAATTTAAAGTAAACTTCTGTAGATCTGAACAATGCTGCACAGCACAAACGCAAAATTTGTACTGACCGACCCACCGGTGGGCCTCCGCTTGTCATCTCCACCTGCCTTTTAAAGAGGGAAGGTACCGCGTTTGCCTGTTACATTTTAAGAGTTGTTAAATGTTAACATCACTGTCTTCATGTTTGCTGGCAGTTGACTCGCCGCGTCAAATTTGCTGGCTCAATAACAGACGTTTCGGAGACACAATCAAAACACAAAGGTGTTGTGGGGAGATGAGATCGAAGAGTCTGGCGGGCGAACCTATAGATGGCTGAAATCAATAGATCGGATGGGCCCCGGGCCTGTCTTCGGAGAGGAAGGGGAGGAGAGAGAGAGAGAGAGAATGGGGGGGGGGGGGGTTCTTTTGGCAATAAGGAAGCGCTCTAATGGAGTCTTTCAGTTTGCTGTGGCTGGAAATGAAAGGAGGTTGAAGCCCAGCCAATTATTCTGCCCGAGAAGAGGAGGAGACCGAAAGAGGAGGGAGAGAGGAGAAGTGGCGTGTGGCGCCGGATCGTTGGCCTGACGAGCAGACAGATAGATAGATAGATAGAAAGATAGATAGATAGATGGAGAACTTATAGATGTGTGGAGAGCCTCCCAGAACGAGGGGTTCATTTGGAATAGCCCGCAGATATTGGCCCCACTCCCAGAAATTTCCCCCCAGTGCAAAAGGTTAACTGTCAGTCCCCCGCTAGGTATAAATAGAAGTCTGCCCTCCAGAAAGGCGTGTTCAGAGAGAGAGGGGGTAGACAGGGGAGGGAGGGCAGTTCCTCCTGATCTCAGTGACACACAGGGGGGGTGGTTTGAGGGGGTTTTTTTCTTGCGGGAGGGGTGGGGTGGGGCAGGCAGGGAGGGGTCTTACAGAGGAGAGAAGAGGGGAAGATGCAGCCGCGGACATTATAATGGCTCCCGGAGACTGACAGAGACCCCAGACAAAAGAGCGCCCTCGTCTATTCAACTTGGCCGTGACAGCAGACACAACAAATGCCATCATCAGCACCCCCAGAAAGCTCCCGTGCAATTGAGCCGCGGCTGCATTTGACACCCCACCAAAAAAAAAAAAAAAAAAAAACATCAGAGGCCTGTTGTTTTACTGAAGCGGCTGAGATGTGTAATTAGGCTTGTGTCTAGTAATCTGAATGGCTGAAGCTCAGTTGCAATATGTGTGCTGGTGTCAGGTTTATGTCAGGAAATGAAGCTGGGGAGTCCTTCTTTTCAGGATGTGTCATAAAAATAACTCTTACATTCCTAAATCCCTCAGTCCCGTATGCCAGTAATGACTCTACTCAGGTGTCCTTATCAGGTGTTTTTTATTTTTCACTTAAATCCATGGTAGCAAAAATGATACACAGCTGAAATATCAGACACAGAAAACTCTAAAACATCGAAAACAAAAAAGGTGCTTCACCACCTCAAAAAAATAAAGCTTCCTCTCCAGTTTAGCACACCTGAATGTAAGCAGATTCAACCCGACGTGATCTGCCACAAAAAAGTATTTAAAAAAATAAATCAGGTCTCCTTCAATAATGCTACTAAATGAGATTTTTGTTTTAACAACAGTTTGACACAATATTTTTTTTTATGCTGTCTCTCTGGTGAGAGTCATTGGTATTGACTCTAAAAGGCATGTAATCTCTGACAGAAATCTTGGTCACAAAAAACAAATATGTTATTGCTTTTTTTTTTTTGAAGAATCCACACTGCATATACTTACAACAAGTTATATTTGTTTTAGCCATTGTCAGAAATAATAAATAAAGAAGAATAATCGGCTCATGTATACTCTGATTGCACTTAATCCTCTAGACCCCCAAACACTAACTAACGTACTGTAGGTCTAGTATGGTAATAATACCTGTCTAATTACATAGGCAAGCCATTATACATACAAGCAGTAATGTCATTATGTTTGTACAAATGATAAAACTAAACTGTTATAGTGACAAAAGCACTACATTCTATAATACACAGGCAATCACAGATTGCAAATCTTAAGTAATAATGTCCTGCCCTCTCCGTCGACTCGTGTATGTTCCCAAACTATTTGCGCTGGTTTGGAGACAAAATTGGGAAATGTGCACCATCGCAAAGTAAAATTGAACACCTGGTCACAAAAGGGGAAAAACAAGGTGTCTTAAATCGGTTTAACAGTAACCACAGATGGTGGTGATGTCGCTTTAGTATACTCCTGGTACATTCTTTTTCGAAACACTGTCCACCTGCCTCGTAAAAACATTTAAAAGAGCACACGTCGGCACTTCTTTCAATCCTGACTAATGCTTTCTGTGACTTCTCTCTCCTTCTGTACTCGACAATCCCTCGTCTATTTGTCTTGTCTTGATAAAACAAAAATAAAAATGTCATCTTGTGCTGATAAACCGCTCTGAGTGTGACACTGTTTACGTGTAAAATACGATTCATGTCCACCCAGGAGCCTAAAGAGTCTGCATTTCTCTGCTCCGAATTCCTAAACACTTGGAGTAGAGCTCTTGTCATCACAAATACACACTCTCGCAAGTGACTGTCAGCCACGATAAATTAGTAGTTGGCACTCCTCGACATGTTTCCTGTCTCTCTTCATTCCATCTACTTTCCTCCAGAGTATCCGTCACAGTCACTTTTAAAAGGAATAGTTCAACTTATATGAGGAGTTCAATACGGCTCTCACGGTAAATGAAGTTAGCCTCAGCAGGTGCTTAACTTAGCTTTTCAAAGTTCAGGGTCAATCGGAGATTCATCTTTTTTAGAGGTGCTGGTGAGTTGTCACCTTCAGCAGAGCCAGGCGAGCTGTTTCCCCCTGCTTCCAGTCTTTATGCTATGCTAAGCTAAGCGCCTGCTGGCTTTACCTTCATATTTACTGCACTTGTGCAACTCTTGTGGCAGGAGAGCAACTTTCCAAAAATGTCTGACTACTCCTTTTAAAAATGTGACTCATCATTCATTCATTTGGTTTTGGGGGTCATTCAGAAGTTACTAAATAAATACTTAATTTGGTTTAAGTGGGAACATACATCTCCCCTGCGCCTCAGCGATGCAGCTGAGGCCATCGAATACATTTCTATGTGAGAGTGAAGACATTTCTATTTTTTGCCCACTCGTACAACATTTCCCTTTTATGATCATATTAAACTCACGCTTAAAAAAAGAAAAAAAGATCGGACATTATAGCACCCCCTCACGTGGCCTCTGCTAAGACCAGGATGCATCCACGCTAAATCACACGCGCACACTTCCACTCCTTAAACTTCAGAAAGATATGAACTTCCAGCGTGAAAGTAAAACCAGTCACTTCAAAACAACAACAACAACAACAACAACAAAGAGGGGAAAAAAAGGCAAAACACCATCCTCACATCTAGTGTGAAGAAGCCTTAATGCTAATGGAGTACAACAGAGGTGGGGAGGGGGCGGGCGTTTGGCCACAAGGAGGTGCAGAGGACATGGCACGTTAGATGAGGGGCTTTCCTGACCCGCACTTTGTTATGGGAACAAAGGATGAAGTCAAAACAATGAGTCTTTTTTCTCTTGTCATTCTTCCCGTTCTTCACATAACTTGTCCGTTTTAACATCGGCCGTCCTTCGCCCGGCTGTGTGCGTTTTTTTTTCTTCCTCCTTCCGCTGCTCAGTCCATGTGGGGTTTCTCGACACCGCCCTGGGAGGAGACAGAGAAGAAGCCCGGTGTAAATAACACATCAATCATTAATAATCAGGCAGATTACAACGGTTAGAATATCTGCAGTGACAAAGTTGTCGAAGTTGAAGCAGAAATAAAGAGCAGCCTCTGTGTTGTGCCCAGATGAAGTCGGTTTTCTGTCAGCACTGAAGTTAAGATTTCCTCTTCAGCACTCAAAGTATTGTTCTGTCTTGATGACAGAGAAACTGATTAGGGGAACAGCACCGGGTGACTCATTTTCCTTACATGCAAACACATAAGTTTCAGTTTCCTGTAACTTTATCTGCACCTGGAACCAAACAGTTTCTTTTTAACAATTGGTAATAATTCATTGAATAATTCATTGAATGAATTAATGAATTGGTAGCTTTTAGTAAATAAGAACCTGTTGCTCCTTCATGAACAAATCAGAATTACTTTAAATGTCAGCATTATGTTTAAAGAAAGGAACATTGTTCACTCAGTTCCCTTTTTTGAGGATTTGTTCATTTTTTTCAAATGGCAACTCAACACTTTGTACGACAAAGGAAGGACGTACTGCTTCCAGAGCATGACAAAACTGCATGCTGCTTTGCTGATTGCTCATTTTACCCATGACAGAACATTTAAATTTATTCAGACATTAAAGGTCTCAGCAGTCTGTGTAATGAACTGTGAATCTTTTTGCTCACGGACTCTAAAACTTCCAATAAGCTGGTAAAATGATTACCCATTCAGTGTTAAAGCAGATCTAATATGTACAAGAGCTGGACACAGCAAAGCTTGTGTTTTTTTTTTATTCTGCATGGTTAATGCTGCCAAGCACATTGTTTCACTGCAACCGTCTTTAATCTGAAATGATTTTTTTTTTCCAAAGCCACCAAAAAAAGTGTTTTGTGTAAAAGAGCCTAATGTTCCCCCTGATCCTTCTCATAAGTGACTCACTGGAGCGAAAGAGAGGAAAACAGAGAACAAAACCACGAGTGCAGGCTTGTGCCAACATTCCTCAGGCCTCATCACAAACAAAAACAACAAGTAGCAAATGACCCTCTGGTCAGCCGAGTCCTGACTGGCTCTGTGTCTCGCCGCGACTGTGAAAAACAACAGCCCTTAATCTGCTTTCACGCTTTCACTGAGTCAGACTGAGGGAGTGACGGGACTCTTACTTTACAGACAGAATGAGGTGAGGCTTCTGGGCACGGGCTTAATGAAGACATCAAAGCTGACTTGATGGGATAATTATGAAGGAAAGGGGGTGGGTGGTTGTACGAGGGGGCGTCCAGTGCACTTTGCACAACTTTAAGCCCTTTGACAATGTTATCTGCTGTTGTGGTTCAGCTGAATAATTGCAAATGACTCATGTGTGGTGCAGAAGAGTCCTCTGAAGTCACTGTGTTTCTGTGTTTACACAGAGTGCACTTCAGCAGATGTTTGAAAGCTGATGCAGAGAAATTTGTGGGGATATTTTGCGTTATTCAATGGAATAACTGCAGCACAGAAATGAGTTTACAGAAACGTCTCAACTTGTTGATGTTACACATTCAGAACTTCAAACTAATGAACAAACTGAAACATCAAACACTTGACAGCTAATGTTCTCTTTCTCATGTAGGGCAACACAAGTTTGGACCATTGGGTCTTCATCATGTCAGTTGGATTCACTGTTCAAGACTCTTGAACATCTGTTTAGGAACACATTATTACTGTACGTTTACAGGGAAGAAAAGCTTGCAGACTGTAGGATGAATGTTAAAGATCGGAACATAAAGTCCAATCGTTGTCTTTAAAAGTTGCGCTGCATGAGCTGTCTGAATTAACTTATCAACTTTATTCCCATTTTTTAAACTGAAGAAAATGGCCTCTGGTCATTTATGTCGTTCTCGAGGATCAAAATCACCTGCAAAGCTGACCAATGCTTCAAGCGTCATGCAGGGGAAAGAGCTCTGAGGCCTACACTGATAGCAGTATTTATGAAATTACATCCTCACCGCATTACCACAGTTATGAGATATTTACTAAACCACAATGGTCATTATATGGTATACGGTCATTATATTTTATAAAATGGTTGGGGACTTTACCATGGCAAGCTGGCGTCCGATGTTTCCCACAGTAACACCACCTGAGAAGAATATGCACGGGAGCCAGGAGCGCACATACAGGAAGTCTGGAGACGTATACCTGAAAAGAGATGAAAAAACATCTTATTAAAATCAATCTTCATTATTCTTAGCACATCCTGACCTCCCCTGAAGGGGAATAAGATGTCGTGCGATAGTAAAAATCACATGTCACAGAATAATAAAGCCTCTGAAGACGGCGCTGCAGACAGATCTTTGAGTGGGGGAAAATGTACAAAATCTGTCATGCTGGAAAACATAATTATCTCCCCTCGTTCTTCCCTGTGTCTCCACCTTGTAAAGTCAGCTGCCTTTTGAACCTCTCACTGCGAGCAACAGTCCCTTTTCTCGGCTGTGTATTTTTTGATGATATGCCGCTGCAGCCAGCAGGAGCGCACATTAATTGGGCACCCAGAGACGAGGGGACTTCCCAAAATATAACTCAGCACTTCAAGCATTATCTGTCACATGTGTTTAGATGGAATCACACAGGTGGGAGTACTTCCAGGTGCTCTGTCTACTTCATTCGCACCAGGGTGGGGTTTCTTCTCACAGCTGTATAATTAACACTTAACGCAAGCTGAGCAACATAGTTTTGTTGTGGGTGTAATATGAAACCAGAAGTTAGTGATGACAAAGCACTGGTGATTAATCGTGGCAGACGGCATCAGTTTTGTTTCCTCCAACTGAAAACCTGAGACACTTCTGTTCTGCAATTCCTACAGAAGATGAAATCAGGAACTTACTGGTAGACTCCATTGTAGACCAGCAGCTGTGTGATGACTGTAGCTAGGAAGGCAGTGGTGATGCCCAAACCAAAGCCGCTCCTGGACCGGTCGAATGTCCACCACAGGCCCAGGGACAAGGCGGCCAGCGTGAGGGAGAGCTGCACGTTGTTGTCGAAGTCTAGTTTCTGTGTCGTGGCAGTTAAGGGCAAAGTCAAACAGTATGAGGCCAACGTGGGACCAGTTCTTACTCAAATATTTGTATGACCCGCTGACTAAAAGTTCCATCACGTCTTAAGGGTGAAATAGGACACCGTGTTGCATTTAATACTGTTGAAAATTTGATTTTCATCACACCTAGACTATGATAAAATTCACTAAACAAAAGAAAAATCTGTTTTTGAATGTACAGGGACCTCTGAAAGGATACAACACTGGCGTGGTTGATGCCGACGAACACCGCGATGCACCTCATGACGCTGGCCCACTCCCTCTTGAACTTGTGTGGCTCTCCCAAATGGCTGTCGAGGCAGGGATACAGCAGGCCGACAACAGCTGCGAAGGAAAAAAAACAAGAAGGAACAAACAGACCCGAATTACAAGAGATAAGCAGAAATTCTGTGAAACGCCAGCAGGCAAATCCTGTCACCAAGCTGCTTTGTGGGATTATTTTGTTTGCTGAACATGCGCTTCCATAATTAGTGCCTCATTTGGACACCTGCACGCACCTAAAAACCCCTAAAAAAATAGATTTGTTGTTCACCTTATTTTATAGGTTTGCTTTGTGTGATGTTGAGCGTTTCCCTTTGTACTCTCTAATCTTAATTGTCAGTTAAATAAAAAGCCCCGTTACTGTCTTCATATAATTTGTTTTGCGCAATCATCATTCAAAAGAGTCAGTTTACTGTGGAATAAGACCATGACAAGCTGGAACAAGCTTTTGTTGGTTTCTTAGAGTGACTTAAACGATAACTCCCATTAATCCACTAGTTATTAAGTCAAGCAAAATTTGCTGGTCCCAGTTCAAAAACATGACAATTTGCTGCTGATATCCAATTTAAATCCTTATAAACCAAATATATTTGCCTCTCAGACTGTTGTCCGGACAAAACAAGCAATCTGTAGACTGCACCTTGTGCTTTGGGGTCAAATCACAAATTTTTTCAACTTCTTTCTACCTATTTAAATCAAGATAATTAATCAATAACATCAAGTAAGACAGAAAAAATAACTACAGGTGGATTAATGGAAAAGAAAACAACTATTTGGTGCAGCAATGACTGAAACAACAAGAAAGAAAAACTTGTTACAATAACTTCACTGTATATTAAACTGTATATTAAATATATAAGGTTACACATTACTCAGTGAAGACATTAAAACAAGCTCCTGCATGACACAGAGACATTTACAAGGAACAAAGTAATGTCAGCACTCAGCTGAGATACGAAACTACACCTCCACTTTGATTTGTTTTCTGCCCCGCAGCACATGGAGGAGGAGGAGCCAACCATTCATGCTGTAATTTATTTATTTTCCTTCCCTCCTCTCCACTTCCTGGTTCCTGGCCTTAAGAGCACCGCCCCCTCAGCTCACCCGTTATGACATCAGCCAATGAGCGCGCAGCTCACCTCGTGTTCGGCTGTTGCGACCAATCAGAGGCCGAGAATCGCCACCATCTGTGGCAAGTCACTTTTTTTGTTGTGTGTGTATGTGTGTTTTTTACTTGCCTGCCAGACAAAACCATCAAGACTAGTACAGCCTGAGAGAGGAAGACTCATATAATAAGCAATACAAACAAAGCCGAATAATGATTCATCACCACATGATCACCCAGCAGCTGCTAGACGTGCAAATAAAGGAGATGTGGTCGTTTTTTGCGTCATGTAGTTTAAAAACGCACTATTTTACTACTCAGTATGGCGTGAGATAATGTATAGATTATGTTTTTTAAAGGCTTTATGTCTCCTCATCTAGTTGTCTTTATAAGGAGAAAAAAACCCACTATAACCCCTCCCCTCTCTGCATTCTTTTGTCCCAAACTTAGCAGCAAACTACAGATAACCGAGGTCACACTATCACCACCACCAGAAACTATTTTTAACCCCGATCATGCCGCTCACCTGCCCCGGTGCCGCAGCAGGGCGGGATCCACCAGGCGGAGGAGAACAGGGTGCTCATCACCTCCTCGGGAAACAGCGTGACGTTCCGCTGGATCTGCAGCAGGTTGAGCACCAGGGCGAGGAAGGCCCCGACGGTGAAGAGGACGAGCCCCCGGCGGATCAGGTTGGCCGTGCGGACGTCGTGCAGGGAGCCGTACGCGCTGCCCAGCACGGAGGCCACGATGGACATCATCTCCTCGGCTTTGCACGCCAGCCAGCTCGCCCCGGATGAGTGTTTAGTCTCGGCCCGCGGCGCACAGGAGCAGCTCCAGCAGTGGTCCTCCAGTCTGGGCATTTGGCACTTCAGGGCTGAAGAAGGGGGGGACGGAAAAGATGCGTGTTTTAAGGGAGGGATATCTAAGCAGCTGGATAAGTTTAGGAGTGAAAAATGATAAGACGTCGTCTTACCTTGATCTCCAGACGTCTTTAGTGTCAGGTCCAAAGAGAAACCTCCACTCCTGCTCATGAAGTCAGACCAAGACCCCCCTGTTTTTTCCTTCCTTCTTTCCTCCTTCCTTTTCTTCTTTACTCCTCGTTTTCCTGCTCTGTTACAACGAAAGGCTGCGTCGTTTGTTTCACATCATCGTTAGCAGACACAGAGAGGGAAAGAAAGAGAGAGAGGACAGAAAGCCCCACGGTGCTGCTCCATACCACAGCACAGAGCTCATACCGAGGGCAAGAGCTTCCTCTGCAGAAAACAATCACAGCTGTGTCGGGTGAGGCGCGGCAGCCAATCAGAGCGCGGCGGCCGATATGACGTGTCGCCGCCCCACCGCCCCCTCGTCCGGAACAGAAGAGACGCGCAGAGCTGAAGTGAAAGTGGAAACAGAGGGCTGCTTTTAAATGGCTGCAAAACACATTTAACCGGAGACAGAATTAAAAAATAAAATTTATGAAATAAAAAAAAGTGTGCATGTGGTGGTGCAAAATGCAATGAAGAATAATCCAGTAAATCATGATAAACTAAATCCACAGATGTGTTAGAGATCCATGATGCATTATTATAATATAATAATATAATCTAGAAGAAGATTATTAATTAATTATGTGTTTACCAGGCTAAAAGCAGGTCACTATTCCAGCAGGCTGCACCTTTGCAAACTAGTCTCAATCTTCTCCATGGCTGCCTTTATATAGGGGTGATGGGTTCAGTGGCACAACTTTTTTCCCCCTTCTTTTTATGATGTTTGTGAAAAAGCTGTTGAACTTGGGGTCAGGTGTGAGGGGGCTTGTTGGGAGGAGTGTGCAAGCGAAGCCATGTAGGGCCTGCGCACGTCAGTCAGGAGATAATGTGAATGGGAAAGGTTCAGTGCCCGGGTGACACAGTCTTTCAAGGCAAAGCCGACAACAACAACTTGGAAACATGTTTTGCAAGAGACTGTGTGTGTGTGTGTGTGTGACCTAGCCTGGTGTATGTAGGGCAGTGCGATAACAGACCTCTCTGTCTGTCGCATTCGTACGTGCAGCAAAAAACATACTCCTATAGGTGAATGTTTTGCTGTTCCTGAGGGCGTGCAGACAGAAACGCAGTGCATATATTTAACTGTCAAATAGTCCCAGACTTAATTTCAGCTTCTGGCACTTTTGTAGGAAAGTAATACCGTGGATGAATCCTCCTTTTTTCATGCAAATTGGCTTGCAAAATGAAGTGATGCTTCATGACCGAGAGCAAATTTGGTAAACAAAAAACAGAGAGCATATCAATCAGATAGCATTTCTTTTCAATTAAGTTTAATTAAAACCCCCTTTTTTTGGTGTAATTATGTGTGGCGCTCATGTCTCAGAGTGTTGAGTTCATTTTATTGTTTGTTTATTTTGGCAATTATGTGGTGCTAAAATGCAGCACCGGAGATGAGTTCTGCACCGAATCAGGGGGGACTCTTTCCTGGTTGTCACCCAGTGTTCAGCCTCAGCGCTTAACCAAACTGCTGAATTTATCTCTTCTCTTTTTTTATGGCTGGTTTGATGTGCCATGTGGAGGAAAACAATGCCCCAATTACTGGGAATATCAGGGGTAAAAAAACATCCAATAACTATATTTATGAAAATAGACATGGAATAGACAGGCGCACCAGAGAGTTTTGAGCCTTGCTGGCCGAATTGCTGTAAGGACGGCAACGTCAGTCAGTCTGTCAGTCAACCGCGTTAGTTAAGACTGAAATATCTCAACAACTATACCATGGATTCTCATGAAAGTTTGTGCAGACATTCGCGTTCCTCAGAGGATGAATCCTGCTGGCTTTGGCAGTCCCCTGACTTTTCTTCCAGTACCGGCATCACGTCAAAGTGTTCACACATCATTACACATCGTTCGCATCATTGTGAGCGTGTTAGCATGCATTAGCATTCAGCTCAAAGCCCTGCTGCGTGTGAGCACAGAGCAGCAGGCTTGGCTGAAGATTTGTACCTAAACAGTGATGGCGAATGCAGGAGGGGAAGCAGCTTTATTCCCAACACTTTCATATTATAAGTTACTAACTGTGTCGTCACACAATTTAAAAGATAAAAGAGCCTTTTCAGCCAGACTGGAGCAGTTTCCGAATGGCTTTTTGGATGTTAGTAAATGTTGGTAATACGTATGGCTATATAAGACATCTTATAGGTATTACAGTTTTCAAAAAGGCACATTCAATCTGATTGAGTTCAAATTGGCTCCACTTGAATAGAAAGGAGGAAATGACATTTCTAAAATGGCAGCGATAACTGAATGGTTAAATATAAATGTCACAGCTGCACTCCACTGGAGCCGTTTCACTATTTTGTACCAAACAAGTCAAGCATGAAAGTATATTGACGGGTTGAAAAGTTTGCGTTTGTCCCCCCGGTCTCATTTCTGAGTGCTTCGAGTTGTGTTGGTGTTTGCGGAAGGCTTGAACAAATACAGCGTGTCTTATTGGATGTCAAAAAGGAAATGCCACTATTTAGCCATTTTCCTCACTCGTTTCATAGCTTTTTTTTTTTTTTTTAAAGGACGCTTTGATATAATGGCGTACGTGCTCATTCACGACCTCTTTACAAGCACGCTGTTGTGGTCCCGAACACACATCCACTCTTCATGCAACCCATAGATAATGACATCAGACATATTTACTCCATCCTAATTTCAGCGGGCCGCGTGGCTAACACAGATAAATCGCCAGAGCCTCACAGTTTCAGAAATGGTAAAAGGAGGTCAAAAAGAGAAGGGTGCTGCTACGGGGAGCTCCCCAAGGCCCTGAACTACTACAGCACCCCAGTAATCCAGCGATGGTATTCTTTTCTGCCTCAGGACAAAATGAGTATGTTGAAGGCTTGTCTCTCGGAAGGAGTGTGTGTACCGTCCCCAAATGAATAAGTTTCTCTCTGTGTAATTCTCAGCAATCCAGGTGCCTGAGGATAAAAGCCTACAGCAGTGAGTGTGTGTGGGGGTGTCGGTGTGTGTAAATCTCTGCCTTTGCTGGAGCGTGTATGTTTTAATCTACTAAGGAAGAGTGCATTGCTGGATATGCGTGACCTGAGATGACTTTCGCTCAAGATTACATTTTCTTAATGAAAGAGGGAAAACAAGTCTAATAGTAAAATAAATAGAGAGATCCTCAGCTACCCCTGACAGTGACATGTACATTAAGGCGGATGCTGAAATCGCAAGTCGTATGTTAGCTAATGCGGGGCTGTAACAACCGTGAAAATTACATATAGAAAATAGCTCCTAGCAACCGTTGGAGCTGGCGCTAGCGTCGAGGAGGTCTCAGCCACATCAGAAGATAAAGCAGGATGCTACGACACTTCAAATGAATAGCAGATCAAGCGTGTCATAGATTATGCTGTTAGACTGGGAGGGATTGAATTATAGCTAAAGGAAAACCCAGCTGGAAAAGCTGGTAAATTGATCTATCAAACTTGAGCTTAACAATTTCTTTCCTCAGTCCTGTGTGAAAATTACGAAGGGAAACATCCTAATCCCTCCTCTCGGATAGTTGATTATGACAGAGACAGTTTCATCCTTGTTTATTCCCTCTGGTTCAGGTGTCAAAATCACTGCAGTTGTTCCTTTCCGGGCGCTAAGATACTACACATATAGAGGGACACTTGAAATGTTTAACCCTTTAATAAAGATGTTATTTTCATGTAAATACACCACAGGTAATTGCGGCATCTGTTCCCTTTTAGCACCATCTTAATAATCCACAGTTTGCAGAAAATCCTCCAACCATATCTTCCTCCTACCACTGCTTCAATGCATTGTGGGTACTCTGGATGCACACAACCCTTTCAGTAGCTCTCTCTCTCTGTGCCATGAAAGATGAAAGGGGATTCTGGGGTATAGAGTGTATCAAGCAGCTTAACAAAGGGTGCCATAAAGGCCCTGACTCTACAGCCCGAGGGCGTGGCACCAGGATGCAATCTCTCAGCCCCTTTGTTCTTTAGCGTTCGGCTCCGAAATTGTTTCAGAGCAGCTCACCTTTTCTTTTTCATAGCCAGATCCTGCTCTTACTCTTGCACAGCATGCTCAAATTCTGGGTGTATTACACTGTAACAGAAAGAACATGTTGGGTTTTCAGGGATGATAAACATATCTCGAGCTGGCGCTACGAGGCAAACAAACTCTGCTTGTCATTGAATAAAAATGTTTTTATCCCATAGACTTGCATTCACTGTGGATATGTAAAGGAATAGTTCAAAATTTAGGGAAATATGTGTTTTAATTTTTGTTATACTATAAATAAGTAGCTGGGACGTTTCACTGGTTTGCTTATCTTGGAATAAATACAGGAAATAGAGGGAGGAATTTATCCTTGATGTGTCTGTAGTTAAGTAAACCCACCTACACCTAGTGCTCATAAATAAACACATTAAATTGAATCACATTTCAGATGTTGTTGCCTTTGTGTAAAGCCAGTTTACCTGTTTCATCTTTATGCTAAGCGAAGATAATTGACTTTTTGATAAACAGACAAGTGAACAACAGACAAGCAAATTGGCTTATTTCCCAATAATGTTGAACTATTCCTATAAATCGATATACAGTCTCACTATGTGCCTGTTATGATCAACTGTCTGCCGCTCTTATCACCCGTGAGCTTCCCTTTGCCAAGATTATTGCTGCCGTTGACCTTTCAATGGCCATTTTGCTTTGAAGGAAAACACTTGTGTTTGTTATCTTTCTTCCAAGGAAACTGCACCCAGGCGATAAGTTCTCTATCAGCAGGGCTTGTGACGGTACTGTTAATTACTTTATGTGTAGTCAAGTAAACAGCTGAGCCACAGTCTGAAATCTGAAAAATCTGACCATAATGTGATGCGGATGTATTGTATTGGATGGCTTTAGACTATAGGTGTTAGGTGATACTGCCCCCCCCCACGTGTCTCTTTTGTGGTATATTTACACAAAAGCTTTATTCAAGTCAGCTGCACTAGAAGTGCCCATGAACAGCACAGCTCCATCAGCCAATCAGCAGCCTAAATCATCCCCGGCTGTCTGCTCAGGTGTCATTCTCGACCAATCACAGCTGCTCCCTTGGTGGGTACACTCAGTGTGTGTGTGTGTGTGAGGGAAAGAGATAGAGTTAGACAGATAGTGAGAGAAATTTAGCTTATCTAAAGTTGGACATGTCTTTTTTTTTCCTGCAGAGTTGTACAAGCTGAACACGCACACAGAGACAGATGATGACGTAATCCACTGACCAATCCTAGAGCTGCTTCACAGACAGTGAATAATGGGACAGCTCACCATGACGGCGGTGACTTGACCGAGATTTGGGCTCATGACTAATAGCGAACAAGAGTCATTGGGTTAAAGTCTCATCAACAAAAAATAACTCAGCATTTTGGGGTATTCATGTCTCCGCTTCCCTGCAGAGAGTCGATATCACTCTCATGTCCGTAAGGTAAATATGTAGCTGGAGTTAATCTCTGGTTAAGACTGAGAACAGGTGTAAAAATTTAGCCAAGTTCCATTCAAAGGTTAAAAAAATCCAGCTATCAGCACCTTTAAAGCTCACCAATGAACAAGTCATATCTTGTTTGTTTAATCTGTACATATAAAGTCAAGTGACCCGGCTGCTGGCTTTACCTAAAAATAACACCACTGTGTATACTTGAAGCTGCTTGATGGAACATTTTATTTTGTGCTGATTTTAGCAGTACCTGTGGACAAAGGCAGTCCACGTTTCGCCTAATGTTGTGTTACATGAATAAAGGTTTCATTACTTTACTTTTTAATTTGATTTTTTTAAATGATACTTTTGGTGTTTATTGGACAGTTTAATGAAGAAGAGTACAGAAAATGAGGAGAGAAAGATGGGAGGTTTGCATGCAGAAAAGGTCGACCAAACCAGCGACATTGCAGTTAAGCACATAAGTTAAGTTACATACATCAATAAGCTGTATTATTTTGTTTCCACAGGTTTCCAATCATTGGACTTATTTAACAGACAGATTGCCGGTGAGAGTGATATTGATCGTCTTGTCTAATTATCTGTCAGAAAACTAATTTCCCAGAAAATGAAACAATTCCTTTAACTGTCCAGAATTAATGGATTAGAGCTATTTTAGTCCATTTAATTATTAGTTTCCCCTTAACTTGTAAACATAGCCCTCTGTTGCAGCTGGTATGTAGGTTATACTGAAAGAGCATGGCATGTTTGTAGCCATTGTCTTTGCCAAGAACCTTTTGAAGATGCTTTCGATCACACCACTTTTACCTGAGGCAACCTTTTCCTGACCTCTCTAGGGCTATACTGTAGCTTAATGTTTAACATTGCGACCTCATACTGGGGGAAGTGCTTTTGCCAAAAAGGATTAGTGTGGGGAAAAAAGTATCTAAAAGTTAAAAAGTAAACTCACCTTGTTTACTGTTCTCAGATGATTTCCACCTGACTCTGTGATTTACAGGAAAACAGACATCATACCTGTGCTTCTTGGATAAGTCGTGACATACTTTTATTTAGATAGATAGATACTTTATTGATCCTAAGCTCGGAAATTGCAGTTTGCCACATCTAACAACCAGAGACTCCCTCATGTTGTGTGATTACGAAAGTCACAGGGCTGGCTGTGAGGTTTGAACAGCGTGTCCCGCACAACTGTTCCACCATTGTCCTTGTTGGCCTGCCCCGCACTTGTCACAGATGAAGCCTTGATGCATCGCAAGCATGTGATTTTCTTTTGTTTTGGATGGTTTCTTCAGCCTTGCATCACAGAACTGCCAGTGCACCATGGGGAGCAGATTCTGAATTTTAAGGTTTACCACGAAAAAACCCCCAAAACAACTTATAGTATCCTTTATACAAACCATATTATCAGAAAGAGATCCTGGGTCTTCAATAAAAACAAATATTGAGAAGAATAAAGCTTAAAATATTACTGATTTCCACACATTTCAATTTGAAATGGTAAAGGGAAATTCACAAATTGAACAGATGTGCTTGAAGATGATTTTGAGTATTATCCTCACAGACTGGAAGGAAGCAAACTAATTTGGCTGTACTCCATGAAATACAACACTGCAATAAAATGAAATGAATTACTGGCTTTCAAAAAGAAATGAATTTTCAAGGTAGCTTATAATTAAACATAAACACAGTATATTATCAGCACACAGCATAATGACATAATGGCTACAGTCATTATGTTGTCTTGTGCTGTGTACAATCTAAATATCATAAAATGTCCTCTTAAGGGGTTTAATGTGTATTAAAAGCTATTAATATAATAAGCTGCTGGATAATATGACATGCTATAACTGCATCAGTGATTCTAATGATGGTTGGATATGAGCTTGAGCTATTACAACCTTAATTCCTCAGTTAGTTTCTATATTAAATGATGAGTTTATCATACCATCATTAGGAGAATACAGGGTATTTTTAAATGTTTGTGCCTCAATAATACTTAATAATTTAATAATAATGTGCATTTCTGCAATGCTTAACCCATGTAGAGTGTTTTTATTACATTTGAACTAGTTATGTTATCACTCTGTGTGCTATTCCAGTGCATACGTACATGTTGTTATTGTACTTCTTATCTGTGATAAAAGCCTGCAGGTACTGCTCGGTCACTATTTGGCAGAGACAGGGAGGCTGCATGGTTGTTCTGCTGTCCCTGATAAGTTAGAAGAGTGATAATGGTGGATTGGGTGCGGCTCTATCTGTGAGATAAAACACACAAGACTTCCTTATCTGGAGAGAAAAAAAGATCCAAACACTGGAAGAAGGCATTTTATGATGGATTTCCAGGGATTCTCTGTTTCTGACATTGTTCGATGCCCCTAAATGGTCTCTTTGACCATTTCTCTCTTCTTTGACAAAGTAAATATAATAGTGGAGTGTCCTCCTAGTGGTAGAATCTGGTAAGGCACAGATCTAGCGTTTTGCACAACAATAACCAGCAGATGGCACCCACATGACAGTCAATACAGGGCTATTTGAAACAGGATTTTCTCCCTCTTTCTTCTTCCATGCTTTTGATGCTCTTCCAACCACATGATCCAGTTTTAAGCTGTAAGATTGCACGTTTACTTCAGTTTCAGGCTGTGAGTGGTTCATCGCTTTCTCAGTATTTTAGTTAAAATCTCACTGGAGAATTAAATCAGGTGCTGCACTCTTTGTCTCATCATTTCCACAAAAGATGCAAGACTGAGTTGCTATGGCACCTGAACCAAAACACACCTCTCTCATTTTTAGTTTGTGTGAGGCCCTACCAAGAGAAAAATGTTAACCTTTGAAAGTAATTTGAATTTGACACCCTGCTGCAAACTTTCTGAGACTCACGAGCTTACACGCAAGCTAATTATGCATTGGTATTCTCGCCTCTGTGCCATAAATAGGAAATTAGAGAGGCAAAGAATGTCACTCGGGGACATTCATTGTCCAAAAGTTGTTTATTTTGTCAGTGTAAGTGGAAGCAGACATTTTCAATTTTGAGCCGAGATCTCCCTGGGCTCATTTTTAAGATTCCAGCAGGGTCCACGGAGGTGACAGCCGTATTTGTCGATAACAGCTCATCTGGTGGCCAGAGGGGTCAGAGAAAAGTGACTCTCCATTCCAGTGCCGGCTCCAGAGTGTATATTACCTGTGAATGAATTTTACTCGACGGGGATAACATGGTTTAAAAGGCACACTCGTATGGCCCGCTGTCATTGTCAAAGCCGAACCTTTTCCCTGTGTATTGTTTTAATCGATACTGTTTCGTAGCGTTTACTCAGCGCGCCACGCTGGGAAATAAGATGCGTCCATTTTTCCTCTTGAAGCTTCGCTGCCACAATGTGCTGTTGTTGCAGGAGCAGGTAAATTGTTTTCTACTTAGTCTGTCATTATCATCCCTTTAAAGGTAATTGTTCCTCATATATCTATTATAGTTGGTGCTTTACAGGGCACTTTTAAATCATGAAACAAGCAAAATGCTAATGGGAGCCGGCCGTCCAATAATTGCAGGCAATTATTGTGAAAGTTCTCTTTTCATCTAATAGCAGATAATGAAATCATGAGATAGTGAAACAAGGACAATCATTTCGGTGAATATACATATCAAAAACCCTACTTTGACTGTCAAGTAGGTCTGCTTGACGTCACCACGTATTGAGTAGGGGAAATATCCCATCTGAACATGACCAGGCCGTAATACTGATCGGCCGCACATCACAGAACAAAGAAGACATTTTGCACTTTTCCATCTGCTCTCATATAAATCCTTACACAACACCTGTAGCGGCTCATTTGCATTCTCATCCTGGGCAAAAATGAAACATTTCATAACCCAGAGCTTCACAATTTTTTCTTTATGTTTCATTGATAAGCCAGTTCAGCCACACTGAGCCACGCCGCAGCGACGCTCTGAAAGGGGCACGACTTTCATCAACGCCTCAGTGCTTGCGAGCCGAGCCGAGGAGAATCTCTTTTGGCTCGCAAAGCCCTGAAGGTGGAACTGAATCCAACAAGTCAAATAGAGACTCAGATGTGTTACCGCTTGACACTCACTGGAGGTATTTGAATGTACATGAGGAGAAACGTAGCGGCCCAGACGCAGTGTGTGTGTGTGTGCTCGCAGCCTGTCATTAATAATCCCGAGCAAACAGAAGGAAAAATGAGCTGGGAAAATGTCATCGGTGGCACATATGGGAGCACATATTATCAAAGTCCTTGAGACAGAAGAGAGCTTGAGGAAATGACTTATACTGCTTTAATAGATTAAAAGGGAGTAAAGATGATTATACTCTTTAATCAACTTAGAGGTTATTAAAAGATCGGGGGAAATTAAATGTGTTAAAAAACAGTCAAATTGATAATAAAGTTCTGTCGGATTCTAATGCTCTGCTAATTAAAATCTGAGCCACTGAATGAAAGGTTTGACAATAATGATTCGCAATTTACCGGAGAGTTTCTCAATTTCAACTGTGCTGCCTCAAGTAGTGAAGCCTTTGAGAGGTGAACGTGTATCTGCGCCAAGGAGGTCAGCTCCGCCAGGATGTAAACACACATCCTGTGCTAAAGTTTTCACTTGGCTGAGTTCGTTCAGCGCTTATAGGTCAGCTTGCTCAAGAGAAATGCGATTCAGGTTTTAACCTGCCGACATTTGCACTGCCCTCTATAATCAGAGGTTATGGAAGCCTAACATGCCCTTTTTCGAAACCTCTGACACCATTTTCAGTATGTATGAATCATAACTCCTATGTGCATGGGAAAAGAGTCTGTTTAGGCTGACCTCAATGGAGCATTGAAGCTCCTCGCGGTCCACCCACACAGGTGTTTGCACATATGCTGCCTAATTAGGCCTCCTCCCAAGACTGTGTGTGCAGGTACAGCTCTCCTACTTGCCTCTTTTGCTGCAGTGGTTTAGAGCAGGATGTTTCGCATTGTTATCATGGTTAGTAGTTAGTTCGGGTTTGATGGTACCATGTAATTCCCAGCATAGCAGAGGTCTAATCAGAGAGTGTACACACATATACCCTTTCACTGCTAGTCTATAGTCATACACATTAAATAACCTAAATGATTTGGTGGTGTTACACTTTTGGAGTAATTTGTTACGCAGTCAATACAAGTACACTGTGTATAATTCCTTTTGAATGAGCTGAATCCCTTGTAATTGCCATGTCCCTTGCCATGTTTTCATTCCTTCAGAAGTTTGTTGATAACATTTCAAAATATTCGACTCTTTTATTTGAGCGTTGTGGAAAAAAATTGTACAATAGAATTGAAAAATGCAGCATCCTGCTTTGTGCCAACAACAATGAATGCAACTTGTTGTATTTTATAAATGGGAAAATTACAGTCACGGGACACTACACCCACCTGTCTGTAATGACACAAAATGATGATGATTCAGAAGTGTCTGAAATCTCTGTTTGCTGCTCACTGCAAAGTCATCTGTTAAGCAGGAGAATGATTTTGGGCGCAGCACAAGTGTTTGCTTTTGTTCTGACCTTAATAAACCTTCTTTGCAGAAGACACTTGGGCTGGCCAATGCAGGACAAGCACAGGGGTAATCAATAACATTAATGATGACTCAGTTCCTTAAAATGTCCTAGTAAGCACCAAAGTCTGTGAGAGAATAACAATTGGTCCTCTCCAAATCTTGAATCAGTGTTTTTGAAAGATACTATGTATCCCTCTACTACAGCTATAAAAATTATTTCACATGGTTTGTTATGTCTGAATCTGAAGCAAAATGTCTTGCCATCTTTTAAAAGCTGTGACAAGATGAAATGAAAGGCTACCACAACATCTCAATTACCTTCTGTTATTAGACTCACTCAATCAGATGACGGATACACAAAATGGTAATGTTGTGCACAATTGCATCTTTGCAAGGTACAAAAAATACTAACAGGAGACTGAAGGGTGATGCCAGTCAAGTGCGTCCATACCTACAAGGCCACACAGGTCTGAAAAGAATTTTAATCAAGATGGAGTGAGAACACTTGTGTGGGGGGACAAAAGTGTGAATGGCCTTTGAATTAAATAGCTTATTTTTACATTTGAAATGTATAGATAAAAAGGTACAGAACAGAGCAGAACAGAAAGGCAAAAACAAAGTGTTTAAAAACAACAAAGAAGCTGGAGATAGATCAATATTTCCTTAAAGTAATAGATATCATAGATTTGGCATTTCTGTCTGAAAGTCCCAAACGGCAAAACCAGGTTAAGATGTCAGAGTTCGTGTGAGAGCGCGCTTTCCATCTCGCCATTTGCACCTGCATGATTGTGTGCTCGGGATGCAAGACATCGCACTCCTCGGATGAAACACTTCAACACAACACCTCAGCTAATAATATGAGTCTTTCATTCCCATATGTTGCCCTCTGCGTCTCACACTGGACTAAACCCTCGGAAAAACAAGATGCTTACAAATGAGAGCTGACAAATCAGCCTTGTCGTGTGCGCAGGGGCATCCGTCATCCAGTGTTTGTGTTCATGTCCCCTCAGGACAGGAGGTGTAGTCCTGTTTCCCGCCGCGAGCCAGTCGACTCTGATACACACCGCACAGACACTGGCAGGTGCAGAAACGTTCTACTTTTGATCTCTCCACAGAGTGCCTGGCTATGATTATCTCGAGCTCGCTGCCTTTGATTCATTTGCTGCTACACTGTGGAATCCATCTATTTTGGTCGGCCTATTGCGTGGCTTTTCTTGTGTTTTTCGGATGATTGTGGTGGAGAGCAGACACGCACAGCATGCCGGTATTAAAGAGGAGTACACCTACACTCCTTCGTGCAAAGAAATACATTGTGGGAAGTGAAAAAAGCCATTCATGTCTGCACTTGTGGCCACTATTGTGCTTGAATGGGAGGGTAGTAAACTTTCCAGAAACTGGCATTTGTGGGTAACTTCCTCCTCACAACTGGACTCCTTTTGCTCCATTCAAAGCATTTGACTTAGACGAGCCAATCAGGGTGTGCTGTTGTAACCGTTCTGTATATGATTATGTTCAAATTCAGTCTGCAATTATGGCCAAATATGTTCACCTGTAAAATGTATCGATTTTCTTGAACAACAGAATATGTGACTCAGTAAGGCCAGAGAAAATATATTGCAATCAATAGGTTGTTATCGATTTGTGGTGACTTACAGGCTAGGACGCGTAAGGAAGTCTCCCAGCGTTCTGATTTCACTCACATAAAAAGGCGAGATTGTGTCTTTTCTGGCACCTTGATCTGGTGTGAAGCGAATAAATATTTGGATTATGGCTTCGATTTCTTTCAGAGACGTGAAGAAGCAGCCAGAACCGAACAGAGCCAAAACCGCAGAGGAGGCGCCGAGCTGGTCTCTGCTTTTTTTTTGGTGGATTTTGTATTTGTGCTGGTGGCAGTGGTGTGGGGAATCTGCGCATGTGTGTGATGTTTGTGTTTTGCCCCGGAGTCAGAAAGCACAGAAGTCATAGCGCAATACAGATGGGATTTCTATCCTTGGTGCCTCTAGAGTTTTCACACAGACCCATGGTGCACCACTTAATGCTGAATAATAATCTAAAACACATCCTCTCCTGTTACTTTGTCAGGAAATGTAAAGCTTCATTATGACATCCTCATCCATGACAGTGTATTCTGTCACAAAACACAAACCTGATTGCTGACTGTAGACTATTTGTATTGGCTGCGCTATCACTCATACAGTCGAGAGAATAACTAAAACAGCTTTTGGGAAAATATAATAAGTCAGAATAAGATTGAAAATATAACCAACACCTCATCATGGATGTGAGGCTGCCATATCATTATTATTTCCAGCTCCTGGTAAAGATCAATAATTGCCCCGCAGTTAATCACATCAAACGACCTCATTAGAGCAGACACAGTTATTGGTTTTGCTTTGGAGTGAATCTCCTCGCGTCCTCAGCCTGTATGCTGAATTTTTAGGTGTCAAGAAAAAAAACTCTCACGTTTGTGAATATTGTGCAACAATGATTTTGTTTGTATTTTGGTATTTGTGTTCAGATTTAAGAAAGAAGGAAGGATGTTTTTCTGTGAGTGGCATAACTGGCGGCCAAAATGTGCACTGATCGGAAGTTGTCAGAAGTATCTTGTCTTTTCATCTTCCAGTGTTTAATGTTGCACTACACCCAGACCATTTGCAGGGAGGCAAAAACCTTTTTTTGTGAACAGAAGCAGAAAATGCTCACAATGAATCCTTTTTGTATTCATTTTTCTCACTGCAAGGGCAGCGCAAATAAATTCGGCTACATTCAAGGTCTGTGATTTCTCTATTTTTAAGATATACCAATATGAAACGGTTAGACAATGCCAGATGTTAACCAGAGCCCCATGATGGTTTTCAGATTGTGTCATCAAATATTCATCAGTCTATTTCTTTATAGATATAAAATGAATGAGATGAGCAGGAACTAAAATTCAATTTCTTCACAGAAAGTTTGTTTGTTTGATCCTCACTGTTCATTTAGAAATTGTTTCATCCTCTTCTGCTTTCTGAATCACATCCTCTGCCAGATCGGAGTGTACTCTCTCTGATGTGCTTTTGTGTTTGGGGCAAAACTGTTTCTACCTTCACTCCTCCACTCTTATTTTAAACAAACTGCTTTAGAGAGTTGCTGCTGAGGTTGGTCGTCATTCATCACAGGATTGGCAGTGGTTTTGACCCCCATATCCCTTCAGTCCCGTCCACATATTGAGGTGTCCTGACAAAAAAACTGTTCCCAAAGTTCAGGCAAAGTCAGAAAAAACCTTGTAAACACATCCATTTAACATTTTCCAACCAATATTTATTTTCCTTTTAGTCCTGATTTCGTGCATGGCAGCAAGGTTGAGGGCTTTAAAAACAAAACAACGAGCTAAAAGATGCTGAAATGTTCTGCAGAGTTGAGGGAAACTGCATAGTTGGATGATACGTGTTATGCTCTTTCACATTACACAGCATCACCTGACCCATTGTTCACACAAACATACCGACAGTGCAGCTTTAAATCAGTTTGCATCTCTCCTATTTGCAGATATGGAAACATTCAGGAGCCCTTCATATCCATAAGCTCATAGCGCCCACAATACTGTTCACTCCGACAAATCACTGCTGCTCCAACAACAGTATTTCAGCTGAAAGCACTTCATTACAATCACACGCCCAGGCCCTGAATCAAAACTACGCATATATTAAACAGCATTAAGCATTTAAAACTCATTTTACATTTCACACGTTAAAACTTCTTTTTTTTTCACATGACGCAGACCCCGCTGCGAGGTGTGAAAAAATTGTAACAGATGAGATGGAGCGCTGGATTTAAGTGGAATTTATCGGCCAGAACACGGAGCAGTAGGATGCTAATTAAGATTGCTGGCTACAGAGAAGGCGACAATGTGGGGACCATTATCTGTAAGGGAAGTGAGACGGAACAACCCTTTGCAGCAAATGGTGTCAGTGACATGGCAATTCACCTCATTTCACCTTGTGAATGATATCACATGTGTACACATCTATCTATCTATCTATCTATCTATCTATCTATCTATCTATCTATCTATCTATCTATCTATCTATCTATCTA
>JBAJHX010000046.1:12648588-12679010 GCA_037176925.1 Amniataba percoides | reverse complement strand
TATCTATCTATCTATCTATCTATCTATCTATCTATCTATCTATCTATCTGTCTATCTGTCTATCTGTCTATCTATCTGTCTATCTATCTACCTATCTATCTATCTTGTGACCTGATACCACCTGCTCTCTTCATTTTTAACATCCCACAATGCTCAGCGGGGAATTAAATTTGTCCTGCCTCCTTTAAGAAATATGGATCCGTTATGGGGTCTAAATCAATACTGATAAATAATGATGAGTCGTACAATCACACTAACACAGACGCAGACAGAAATGACCGTTACTGATGATGCCAGAGACTCTGGAGGCACACACACACATGAATGCACATATGGTGCTCTAAATTACATCGTGAATCTCAATTAAGCTGCACAGCTGGGGTTTTTTAGTCATGCAGCACACCATGTTGCACTTTTTCTGTGTTAGATCCAGCGGAGGCTTGAAGCCGGTGGTCAGTGAGGCGGGTTCTCCCCCAGTGGAAGATGTCTGTGCGTGATAGCGTGTTGGTGGTGGGCAGGGGGGGTTTGATGATTTCTTGCTTGCTTCTTTTGAGATGATGCTCTCATGAGTATGGCCGCATTGTCACCGATGCACATGAAGCACTGATGTCCCTGGGGATTCCTCTCAAACGCTGCACATGCTGACGAGCCTATTAACAGGGTATGAAAAAGACACAGAGGATGTGGCTCCTCCTGATTATTTTTACCTCTGTCAACACCGTCAGTGGTAGCTGCTGTCAAAGAGAGCTCGGAAGCAAAAATGCACAGCAGGAAAACAGGATCTATTCGAGTATTAATGCTGATTGGGCTTGTAATGTCGGAGACAGCATCATAATACAGCCTATTTATATCCACTTCATATTGAGAGGGGTGATGTGTGAAGCTAGCGGTGGTGATTAATTTGTAAGGCAATAATGAGCATCCAGTTCATCTTTGGGGTTTATCTCATACTCACAAGGAGCAGGGGTTGATACTATTCTGAGGTGTTAATGTATTGCCAGGAGGTTCCCTCTGGAGGCCCTTCACGTGGATCGAACTATAGTTTCACATGTCACGGTGGATGCACACAAAGGCTGATGATGATCGCTCTGTTTTGTAGATTACCTTGTGCTTGTCCATGCTCCGGTGTCTCGTGCATACATTTCCTGTGATTCGGAGGGCTGTGATGAAGGTTTGACTGGCCACTGTCTGGCAGCTCCTTCCTGTCTTGATGATGACAAATGATTCACGACCGGACAACGCAAGGACAAGAAACCACAGCCATCTGTTACTTCTAATTATTCATTCAGAGTATTAATATATTCTTTCATTTGGGATCAAGCTTTTTTGTTACATTTTGGGATTCATTTTCTAATCGCATGTTTGATTTCGTTCAGGATACAGTGGCTTTGTCCTGCCCCTCACAGGATTTAGGGAAGTTTACAGTCCAGCAAACCAAGCTTTAGTGTTATAAGCATATTTAGAGCCTCTTACAAGATTCTTTATTAAAAACAAGTCATCTGGAAATAGCTTTTTTAACGGACACATCAGCTAATGTCAGCTGATGGGAATCTTGCTTTAGTCTACCTCGGTATAAAATTAAATTGAATGAGGATAATGAGTGCTAAATTTTCCAGTATCGTTGCAGATTACATATGTGCTATACAAAAATATAAAGCTTTACAGTAACTAATCATGTAGGGGTTAGCTAATGTAATTGCTGGTACTCCCTGTACCATAACCAAAATGCATTAATGTACAGTTGTTATGTAATTTGGTTAAATAACTGAGCACATGAATATCGTTGATGTTAGTGGAACATTTTATCTCATTTTAGAGGCTCCACTGTCCGTATTCCTCTTTACATCCTCCTGTTTAATCACACCTACTTTTATTTTGATACTATTCCCACTGATTGGAGTTACAGCCACCCACGCAACACTTATTTCCATGATCAGAGTCAACATGCTTTAGCTAATGGGACAGCTCACTCCTCTTGAATCTGCCCACTCGGCACATTGCGATCTGCCTAATTGAATAATCAATACCGAACACTGCAGGCTACATTTAGGCACCACTGTAACAAAGGACGAGTAGATGAGTAGAAAGACCTACGGTGGATATTATGATGGTGATTGACCAGCTGGTGTTAACACCCCAACTATATCATACTGTGTGCTTAAGGGAGTCATTCAGTCCCATTCCTGTTCCCATTTTGTTATCTCACTTTTAAGGCAAATGATGTAAATTTGAGTGTGTGGGTGTAAAAGAATGTTGAAACGCTCTCGGTGGATAATATATATAACTGAGCGGTGTGTTAATTTGATCTTTCCTGTGAAGAATAATCCATTCATTTAAAGATACGCTCGCATCTCCATGATGAAGGTGGCGCTGAGTCTTCCTGTGCTGGCAGAGAGAACATGTTGCAAAGTGCTGCAGCCCAAGAGGACATTTTAAGAGCGAAGTGGGCTGTGTGGAGTGGAGTTGGCGTGGACCGACTGCGGCTATAAAAAACCCAAGGCAAGGGTAGACAATGGTGATAAATACAAAGTGCCTTGCCGTTTGCCAGCAGTCAAATATTTCTAACTGCTTTTTTTCCCCCATCATTTAAAGAAGGTGTTCATGTTGTTTTTAGTGTTTTTCTGAGTCATAGTTAGTTACAGTTAGATCACCAATGAGCTTAATGAAAATATTATAATGAGATTTCTGGGTTTTTGGGTTATGATGATTACTCAGGAACACCGAACTAAGAGTTGATCCTCATCACAAACAAATCCAGAGTTTGCTGATTTTAATGAGTATTTGTCTTATTCATCTACAGTAACTAAGATTTCACGATTTGGTTGTTATGTGCCTCTTGCCAGACAGCAATAGTATGGTAATTCAATTCAATTCATTTCCTCCTGCAGTTTGAATCTCTCAAAAACGGCTACAGCAGAAGTGGAAACTAACAGGCAATCAGCTGGCCAATAAAGGTTACCACTGCGGGCATTTCAGCAGTGCACAATTTGTCAAAGACCCTAATGAAAATGCCAGAGTGACACATAAGAATTTGTTGTTTTTTTGCATCTTGTGAATGCTTTCAGCCCTGGTGAGGATGAAACAAACACACTGTCTCTAATCTCATTCAGAAAAATAGCATACTAAAGCCAGTGGTGGGATGAACGTGGCATCACATTCAGATTTGATCTCTAGCAAGGATTAACTGATGTTAATGCAGCATAACAGAGGAGGAACCAGTTAAGCCTATACAGATGTATTCCTATTCTACAAAACACCATGGCAACAGGGTAGACAAAATGTTTCCCGATGATGCTCATCTTGGGAAAACTCCAAAAAAGTCATGTTTTCACTGCCTGAAAATGAAGTAATGGGGTGTTTAGGGCCATGTAGTCAGTTCAGTGTCTGCCAATGTACCACAAGCTTCTCCTGAATATGAATGCACTACAACAATGGAATGCAAAACAAAGGCTGTTTCTCCCCCTGGGACTTGTTGTGGTGCTAACATATGAGCTGCAATTCCATTTTCAGAGGTTGGGTCAACGTGGTGTCTACGGCAGCTCTAAATTCTTATTAGGGAACCCAACTAGGGGGATTTTATAAAATCCTTAGTGGACATAAGAGAGGCTCTGGAGCTCATGGTCATGCTGTTTTCACAGCCGTTCTGATCATCAGGCAGGGTAATCAGCTGCATTTTGTCCCCGTGCAATAGATTTCATTCATATTGTAATGTTTCTTCAAGGGAATTCAAACCAGGAGCTTTCGCACTGGGGGTGTATAATGCGAGCGATGATAAAACGTCGCCGACATGCACGTCGTCAGACATCAAAGTGGTGGGTGCAAGCATCCTCTGGGCTGATTGAGGTGGAGGGCGTCGGCGTGGGCTAAATCAGCCTGAAAAGAAACGGACAGAGAGAATGACAAAACATACGCCATTCCTAACCAAAGTGTCACGCAGCTCTGCCAAAAAATGACATCACCCCCCCCCCCCCCTTCTTCTCGCTCGTCCCCTCGGGCTGGCTCGCCTCCCAGGAGAAGTGCCTTCACTCAGGCGTGACGTTGCCATTTCTGTCAACTTTGCTGGACTCTCGTATGCAAACTGTGCTGAGCATCTAAAGCCTGATACAAACCTGAGCAGACTGCACAAAACAAATGTTTATGAGGGCCGAGCCGTGCACAACTCTTGACATGTAACCAGTTTCGAGTGGGGGAGTACTTCACAGTCCTTTCTATCTGCATTCCCCCCCTCCAAATGGATTCCTGCTATAAATAAAATCACTCTAAGTGTAAGTCAGAGTTGAATATGCTTCAGGATTCTTGGAATCTTGCAAAAAGAACAAATAACATTTCCACTCATCTGTCTTAAACCCTGCACTTGTAAACATCCTATATAACCTGGGTGACTGAGAATCTTCACAGACATGATCTTTCTTTCACAGTCTTGGTGCCATAGCAACAGAGCACGAGGCTGCGCTGGTTTATCTTTACAGTACTGAGGAAACGCTGAGGAGCAGGGGGATCACCTGTTACTGCTTTGACTCCCCAGCAATGGAAGGACGGAATACCAATGGCGTAACCTCTCTCTTTGTCTCTTTGAGTCTCTGTCCGACAGCGTCTGTATCCTCTGTGTTTTTCTGCAAGTGTGTCTGTGTCTGCCTCCCTGATGAACACATGGTGTGACTTCCCACAGCTTACCATTTACCCACTCTGAGCAATCATCCCCCGAATTAGTTTGCAATCTCGAAATTAAAACGCCACCTGCCTTATCTCACCTGGAGCCAGCCCTCTTGGAACAGCATTTAAACTCATCTGTCTGTGCAATATCTAGGGTTTTTTTTATCTATTTATTTATTTTTTATTTATTTTTTTTTTTTACATCTCTCAAAGGTCTCTCTGCTCTCTCTTCTCCATGTCTGCATTGGTTTAAACCAAGCCCACTGGGGTGTAAAATTGAAATTCAGACAGTCAGACAACACCAAAGATAACAAAGATGTTTTTTTTCCTTCACTCCATTGCAATCTGATAAGGAAAAATTATATTTTTGTTGTTAAGATACATGGGCGGGATCTTTTGAAGCAAATTGTGCAGACACACACTGTAGCATGCCACCGTTATCACAAGAGGATGCATTGCTATTTATAAAAAGCTTCAGAAGCTGATAGAGGTTCTCCAGAGTGCCTCCATTTAAAATGTCATAGGCTTATCCTAATTCATCATGGGACTGTGGCACAGCAGTGACTACTGAATCCATTTGAGATGCTTCCCACATACATTGTATTAACTATTCATGGCCTGGCAGAGTGAGTTATTACAGTGAATGACAGCTCCAGGGTCAGAAGAGAGAGGAAGCAAAAAAAAAAAAAGAAAAGAAAAGAAGCATCACTGTTCACAATGTTCAGAGCAAACAGATGACTTATGTTTACAGACCCCAACAAAAGACTGATGACTGTTAGCGGCGCTTGCGTATGTTTCTCTCAGCTTTAAAAACCCTTCTTGTTTTTCCTTTTGAGGCTAAAAGGAAATTTTATAGCGATGTGACCCATAAAGACTTTTATTACAGACTGTCAAGTTATTCATTTGAAATTGTGGGTACATTTTACTCTTGTTGTGCTTTGTTTCATATCTCTGGAAAACATGGTGGAAAACGTTGTTTATCCTTGTTGAGTTGTTATTTGTGCTTTCATGAATATAATCCCTCTTCACAGGCTCATCCAGCAGAATTGTGAACCTGGAAAAAACAAGTTTTCCACACAAATTTGATAGTATCTTTTGTAGCCACACTGGCTGAGTGGTTTTAGTCGGTCTGTCAGTTTGCTTGGAACTAACGAGCAATTGGATGGATGAAATATTGGATACCAAATCAATAACCAAATTTCCTCCAGGGATAGATAAAGTATTCTGATGGTGATTCTGAATTATCCTAATGACTTTGGTGACCCATTGACTTTTCCTGCAGCACTGAGGTTGACATTTTTGCTTCTGAAGAAGAAAAATATCTAAATAATTGTTGGATTTTGCTGTACGAAGTGCGGTGCATTGATGGCTCAGGGATATTTATAACAACTGATTACCTGCAAAGTCAATAACATTCCCACCAGCAAAATGTTGCACATGCTAAATTAATATGGGGAACATGGTAAGCATCATACCCGCTGAACATCAGCATGTTAGCATTGACATTTCCAGCATGTTAGTTAGCTCTTCTTCTGTGTAAACCTCCATAAAGCTGCAAGCCAACTCATCAGCAGAGTTCATGTATTAAAATATGAAAGAAGAAACATTAATAATCCAGTACGCACCGTCCATTCCAGCTCTGTCTAGAGGCAAAGAACGGTTTATCAGCTTGTATCTCCTCTGGGGTATTTTAGAATTTCCAATTTTCTGTTCTCCTACAATCACCTCTGTTTTGCCCTGAGAACCTGAATTAAAAGCAAGCGAGGAGGCGAGCAAAGGGTGAGAAAGTGCGAGTGATGCACTCGTTCAGATCACATATAGAATACTTACGCTCACCAGGTTCCTCTTCCCGCTGTGCAGTCTCTATTTGGATAAAACCGAGCTGTTGCCGAGTGGTGGAACAACAGAGTCACAGAGTCGACGCGGCCTCAGACACGAGGAGACTGAGCCCACTTTGTTGTCAAGATGAGAGAGACGAGGCAGTGCAGGACATCTGCTCCTGTCTGGGTCATCCTACACACTACATGTCTTCACCGCAGGCACTTGAACCTGTTTGATTGCGACCATAGGAGAGTGCTGAAAAACCAGGGATATATTTGTTATATGTAAATTAGCAGCAACATTGCAGAACATATGCTGTGCACAGAAATCAGTGCAGAAATGCAGATATGCAAAGGTGCTGTTTACTGCAAGGAAACATATCTAATAGAAAAGTGCCTGCAGTTGGCAACGTATTCCGCTCATTGTCATATTTTTCATTTACTCGTAGTGTACATTTTATCACTGCCCATGTGCGAGGCTGCTTGCTGCTGCTATTCCTGTATAACTCAGCAGCTAAAGCACATGTCTGCCTTGCCAGAGGCATTTGGGTCTAATCCTAAGTCAGTTTAGCCAAGCCACATTTTCATGCGTGCTGTCTTCCCTGAAAACATGGATGGATGTGCTCCTTTGAACAGCAGCAGACTCACTCCTGGCTCTGAAATGTGCGCCCTGGCAGTGGCACCGTAGAGAGATAGGACACGCCAATGCCTGTTTGTAAAATTACCTCCAGTAGTTGGGCTGTGATGAACATAAAAATGAATTATTATCAGAACTGAAACAATGAATTTCTTTTTCTCCCTTTCATTTCCCTTTCTGTATGTGTTCATGGGGCTCCTGGTTATGGTTTTAAATAGGGGGAGCAAACTTGGAAAGACACATAATTGGAATTTAAAACCAATTTTCCTGCATTTCTGATCAAAGTCAAGAAACAGCCACCTGCAGCAGTCTAGATTATTGAGGTTCCTATGAAAAATATGCATCAAGAACAGTATATAATTGAGTGGATCGGGGCAGGACATGAGTATTAGAATCATTGCTATTTCACATTTGAAATTATTTTTTTAAAAAACATTATATAGACTAAAATGGTAGTATGCTGCAGCTTACTAGACCATATTCAAGGACAAACAAAAGCTAATACTTTATAAAAATGAAATTACAACTTAGAATATAATCTGGATAATTAGACCTGGTTAAGCAAACATGCTGCATCTTTTTCTTAAAACTCATAAGGCCATCTTCAAGTCTAACAACAACAGAGTGCAAACAATTTGGATGAATGAGATGGCCTAACAACAGCTATTTAATTCCAATCACACCTGTTTAATTAACCCAGCTTCAAGTGCTATCTGCTCTCAATAGTGCAGTTGTGATGATATAAAGTTTACCCTCCAAAACAGGTCTACATAACCACTTCACACTTAAAAGAGCCAACTCCCGGTTTAGGCTCTTTCGTCCCATTTCCACAGCCAAATCCTGTCTGATCGGTGGAGAAATGTCACCCTGTAGATCCAGAGAGCCCAGAGCAGTTCCAGATACAGCAGATCTAGACCCGCTGGCTCTGAGGGTCGATGATACCGGTTCAGTGAGCTAAAGTTAGCAGACTCTGAAATCAGTTGGCAATTTCACCGATAGCACAGTCTTTCTTTTAGATCATTTAAAGTTTGGCTGGAGTCAGTTGGCTGGGTCAGGCTGCCCTGTCTTTTCCTTTGTCCTAGTTCGTGATCACATTGAAGCTATATGTTTCTCCCCTTTATGAACAGGCCGCCTATGCCTGTGTGGATCTGTGGTTGACAGCCAAAGCATGCTGAGGAGGAGGATCAGCGACGGATTTGACTGAACCAACTCTAAGGTCATCCAAAAATGTGTGAATTTTTTTTTATTATTATTATTACCACTGTTTGTCATTGATAAAAAATGCTTTTATATGACAACCTGATTGATAACTGTATGATAGTAAACGTATCCTTAAAAAAACACTACCAGAGCTTTGCTCCTCTGAACTAAATAATCTGAGATGCCTGTGTATGCATGTGATGTGCGTCTGTAGCCAAATTAGCAAATATCTAGCAGTAAACCTGAATAGTTGTTACGTTCATAGGCTTTCTTGTCAGAGTGTCAAGCTTGGCTCTGCGTATCATAATTTTTTTTATTGTCAATTTTTTCATCCAAGGATTATGTGGAAGAAAACATGCACACACTGGAAAAAAAAAACAAAAAACACTGACACAGTTACATCTGAAACGCCATTCAAAAATCCACTACTATCATGTTGTTTTTTCTGGTATGAATACAAGTATGGATTTTTCACAAGTGCCTCTGAAGGAGGTAATTGTCTAATTTTCTTTGTACCAGTTTTGAACATGAAAAATGAAAACAAGGATGGATGGTAAACAACACATTTTGCAACATTTTCCTGAGCTGGGTCACCTCACAGAACAAGACCTAGGAGGGGCAGAGGATGAATAATTAAATCATCCTCGAGCAATTTTCGAGAGCAGCGAGAAGTCATTTAAATAAGAGAATCCTGCAGTTCACCGTTGACTCGAGTCAACCAGCAAGTCATGCGATTAAAACATGAAAGAAGCACAGTGGACCAGTTTCACTTGTGCTGTCATCTACTTTACCATATCTGAAAGAATGAAATAACAACGTTTCTGTCCATATTCCATGCATTTCTCTATTTACCACAGAATATTGTTAGCACCATTACAATCAGTGGGCTTATCTTCTTTTTACCTGTATAATGTTTCTTCTTTGCCATGACTCTTTTCAACTTGATAATGGATCTTAACCTAAATTAATTTTTTATGCTATTGAAAAGTTTTTAACTTACAGGCTTTTATAAAGTAATAGTACAAATCAAGATAAAAGACTGAAGTCAGGTGGAGACCATTTACAGATGAATTATTAATCAAGTCTGAATTGAAAAATTCACACTTCACATTGCTATCGTCTTATGGATCATTATACAAAAAATTTTTGTATATATATTTTTTTATATAGAATTTTAATGTACACATTTTTCCACTGGACAGCAACATTTAACAGTTGGAACAATGCACTAAATCTCCAAATCGTCCAAAACAAATGAACAGTAAATGGAATTTTGTGCCCACAAAGACCTGGAGCTCACTTACATGTAGCACAACGTTTTGCTGAGGATCACTTTCTCATGCTTGATTCCTTAGAGTGTGGTATATAACACAATAAAATAAAGTTTGCTTACTGATTCTACAGTTTGGAGCCCTTTCAGAGGAAAGTGGCAATTTGTGCAGGAAACAAGGGAGTCGTATAAAAAAACCTGATAAAGGCCCACAATTGGAAAACATCATTAGACCGACTGAAGCAGTGTGTGCTGAGGTCATTAGGGATATTTGTATTGGTTAACATTAGCTTCTCTTACTCCAATACCGCCCCAACAGTAGTATAATGCCATAAATCATACTTTAAAACATGCATTGTCTCAGCACTTTAGCTTCTCCATTGAATGAAGCAATACATGTCCCTGTTTTTTATTCAATTCATTCAGAGATAGCGTCACAACAGTCTGCAACAGTCTTTTGTATTCTGTATCTCATAGCGTGTATCTGGAGTTAGATGCGATCATCCGTGGCTGCATTTTCTCAACAATGCATCTGTTCAAAGATGATTTATGATGATCCTGCTGTTTCTCTGCTTTTCATAAAAGGCGTGGGAATGTGCAGGTGTATTTGCGAGGAGAATCTGTGTCAGAGGTGAGACTGTACATTTGTCTATATGTGTGCATGAAAAAATCTCGCTACAAGGTGACACTGTGTAGCTTCACTGGAGGATTTTCGGGCCCTACAATCATTCTCTTATTTGATCAAACCCATTATTTAGATTGACGAAATGTTATCTATAATGATGAGCATTGTGTCGGCTAGTTTATTAAAGTTCTTGGTTTATTATTTGACTCTTCCTTTTTGTTCGGTTCTAAAAGACTTTTTCTTGACTGTCGCTTCCAGCGAAACTTTGAAATGATTCCCAGCAGCCGCCCATATGATGATGAAACTGTTTACGAGGAGGCGAAGACCCCTTTCTCTCTAATAAGCCTGAAATGGCAGAAAGAAACCAACATGTAGACTGCGCTACATCCGCTACCGCCACGCCGCAGTCAATTTATCGCTGCCTTTGTAGATGCAGCGGTTCAGGCACCCGTCTCAGCCCAGCTGTGCGCTTCCCTCAGCATGGTAATAAACAAAACAAAACATAAATAATAGCAACACATGTTTGAATGACAGTTTTTCAGACACAGTTTCTGGTTTTCATCCACCTGAAGGATGATGGAGTGACGAATACAGACAGGCTGGTCCCTTTTCTGTCTGGAGGAGTTAACGGTGTGGAGTGCATGCTGGTGTAGTGTGTCTGCCGAGCATGCTGAGTGGCTCAGCGCTGCCGGGAGAAGAGGTTCCTCAGGGCATTGTTGTAGTTCTTATTAAAGGCGGTGTATATGAGCGGGTTGAAGAAGGAGTTGGAGTAGCCCAGCCACAGGAAGATGCTCTTCCAGATGGGCGGGATGTCGCAGGAGCACAGCGGGACGATGAGCTCGGTGATGAAGAAGGGAATCCAGCAAAGTACGAACACACCGATCAGAATGCCCACCATCAGCGCTGCCTTTTTCTCCTTCTGCTCGCGCCATGTGTCCCCGTCTGTCTGGAAGGTCACAGTGGCATGGCGCACAGTAAACACCATCTGGGGCTGCTGCGCTTCCTCCTTTACCTGGAGGGCGGCCGATCAGAGAGCACACAATCAATTTTACTTTACTGATTCATTAACCAGATCAGACCGAGCTGGTTAGAATTAGACTCAAAGAAGAAATATCTTGAACAACGTAGGCCAAAGAAAAGCAATTGCTGAAGTGAAAAATGTTGTGGTTGCTTGACAAAAGATGGATTATGCGCTGCTCAGCGGAAGTGTGAATCAACAGGTGGATCAACAAACCAAAGCTTATTCTTTCGTTTCATGCACACACACACACACACACACACACACACACACACACACACACACACGACACGGCGCATAAAGCCAGAACTGTCTTAATCTGCATTCTCCAGCAGCCCATTTTGTGCCGTTTCACAAACATGCTGCACAGCCAGGAAAAAGGAAAAAAAAAAAAAAGGAAATGTCAACATTAATCTGCCGATTTTCTCCTCTCCTGTTTTATTTGTTGCCTCGCGCAGCTCAAGGCTGACTTTATTTTTTGTTTATCAGGTGAAGTCGCCCAGGTCACTCGGCAGCCTAACAGCTTTTATAGAGACGAAGCATCCCTCTAAATGTGTAAGAAGTAAAGCGCGCAGACTGACAAACTGTTGCGTTCTGCTCGGCACCCAAACGAGAACCTGCACACGGATGGAGAAACTTGCTCACTCCGGAGTAAATTTAGCTGAATCAATACGGGTCAGCAGGCCTATAACTGATAAAATAGATGAAGCGCATCCATTTGCAGCAGAGGACAGAGGTTAAAAGCATAGGGCTGTTGGGAAGGAGGTTTCAAACCTCAACATTATACACCGGCTGGTGCAGTAGCTAAATTGGGCACTTAAGAGGAGATCCCCCTCCATATGGCAGGGCAGCGATGAAGTTATGATGTACTTTCACACTAAGAGGGTGAGACTCACCTTAAATGCCTCACTTAAAAAGTCTCATTCCTCATCGTTAATTATAATTATATGGAGATTTTATCCTTCCCAGCAACCCAAGAGCTAAGTTTTCTTTTAAAGTTAACAAACCAAAATATGCACCAGTAATGATTAGATTTTTGTACATTTCTGTTGGGTGTATTAGTTTTTCTCTTACATTATACAGTATATTATAGCACCTGTTTAACTCTACATAATTGGGCACTCCTGAATTCTTCATAAAATTCCTCACAAAAATAAAAATAGGTTGGAGCAAATACAACACCTTAGTTAAAAGACAGCTTAAGACTGTGGTTGCTCTTTCATCTGTAAATATAAAGCTAAAGCAAGGAGCTGTTTATTGTAGTTTAGCTGCTGTGGCTATGTCTGAAGTCTGTAAACTTCAATAATTGGTTGATTCTATTTTGTTTCTTCAATCCGTAATCACGCTGAAAGGTACAAATGTTGGACTGTACTTGCGCAGGAAATGCTGGAGGTAATATTTCTTGATGAACAAGAGCTGAGAACAGTGACTTCACGTAGTCATGTCATCACCGTGAGGTTGGCAGGCAATCAGCAGAGACTCCAGGAAGTTACAAGTCCAGAAAAGAAACAGTTGCAGCATGTAATTTCCTTTATAACAACAACATGTTATTCTGGGTTTGGCATCAATTTGTGTGGACCGCAAAAGTTTCCAAGAGATATTTGCACTGATCACAAGGTCTTAGGAATTCTGGGTTCATCTTACATTGCTATTTAATGTTTGTCCATTCGGAGACAATGGGCAAATTAACACAGACTGCACGAATAATCCAGACTTCAGATTTGTTCAGATGATGTGAGGCAAAAATTCAACACAGTAAGAATAAATTGAAATATGTATTATTATAAAGTGGCTGTTTCCCCTTTAAGTCTTTATGCTAAGCTAATCATCTCCATCTTACCACAGACTGTTCGCAGATGGAGTCTCCAGGTGGATTGAGTATACAGAGTCACATATTTTGTAACTGATGAGGACCTGCAGATATAAATTTTTTTTTTGTCTTGTTAAGATTTTTTTCACCAGCTTCTTTCATATGTTAAAAGGGTACAAGTGTTCAGGAAAGAAAGACAAGTGTACTTCACGTGCTGAAGGTCAGGTAATTCATCCAGGGTGCTAAATGTTTTTGAGGTTTTATGGAATCTAAAATGTAGAGGCAGGAGTTAATTTATCTGAATTTAGACATTAGTTTTCATATTTGCAGTGGCATTTCTGAAGCGATACAGCTCATAGCTTTGGTGCTGTGGTGACATTGTGCACCCATCAATACCCTCCTCCTGGTGATGTAAGTATGTGTGTGTATGTCTTAATGTCTTTGAGTGGGTGTTGCTGATGGATGAGTGCAGGAGGTTTATTATCTTGGATGTTGATGTCATCGCTCATATCACAACCCCGTGCAGGCTCTTTGCGGGACTCGATGCCTCGACTCTTCGGTGTGCGCTGGGAAATGATGAGAATAAACTTTGGCTGTGTAATGAGACTTGAATAATCAACAAACATAAGCTGCAGGTTTGTCCGTGGAAAGCAAAATAATAATAAAACATAGCCTGTTTAATTACAGTTGCGAGAAGAGTGATTGCCTGTGTAATGAAACTTGACATGAAATTCAGTCTATGAGAGCAATAAAACAGAGGACTAATTTGTTTGACGATTGGCCTTCCTTGACCATGTGACCACTAATGACCACTAATCTGGGTCCAACTGACATCAAACTTTTATTACTATGGGGTATTTTGAGGATTCGGGGGAAATTTCCAAGAACTTGCACTACACAAAAGTCTCCGCTGTGTACTTTCTGTGAAAAATTTCACCTCTCTGTGAATGCTTGCCTATTTCTCAGAATGTTCAGAAGCTGAGTGGTTTTCATAAGTAGCCTTTCATAGGTGAAAGAATAAGCTGTCTGCTCTAAGATGACTAAAAGTGGCATAATCTCTATCTTCGAGGTGTTTGGGGGGGTTTTAAAATTGCATTTCTCACCATAAGAGCAGATGAAAAGTCTGATTGAATGTTTGCTAATGCTTGCTGAATAGGTCGAGATCTTTGTGTCTGCTGATTAGAGAGAACGCTACAGCCAGGAAGGTGCTGTGGCCCATTAAGGATGCTGGAGGTGGTATTTATAGCCCCCTACTTTGTGCTGACGCACATTAACAAGCTGGTGGTGATGAGCAGGATTGCTTCAATTATTTGTCCGTATGCTCATACATCGGATACTTATGTTTCCCTGATTACCACCGAATAGCTTGTCGGCCAAAATAATAAATAATTGCATGGCAACCCATATTTGTGTGTCAGAGGCATCAGCCAGTTGAGAAATCTTCATCATTTGATACGGGAGGGGTGTCAAATGAGCAGCTTATCTGTACTCAGAACATGCGGTCAATTAAGTACACAACATTATCTCAACATGAGCAGCATACTGCTGTCAACCAACTTTTCTGACTCGAGTCTGGCTTGTCACAGTGTAGTTGCTTATTCACTGATTGTCTCCATATATATGTATTACCCAATACCCTGACACCTCCCTTTAAAATAATCTCCTCCATCTAGATGAAAGAGTTACACACAAACAATAACTCTTTCACTCTGACATACCAGGCATTACTGTGCTACCTTGGCACTGACACCTTAATGCAGCATACTCATAACTTGAACCGACGGTTCAGTCATTAACACATTTCTGTGTCTAGATAATCAATAACACAAGTATATCAGAATTCTCCTTAGCAGGCTACTGTATTGCTGCATGTATAAAAACCTGTTTTTGCAATCACAGGTTTGCAAACTCTACCAGCTACTGTCAGTCCTTCTGCCGGCTCTCTGTTAAGTCCATTACTCTCACTATGTCCACGACCAGAGCCCTGATATTGTGTTTTCAATCCCTACTGCATCCGAGCTCACTTCTCACAGTCTCTCTGTTCCTAGTTGCAGCTCTCCTGGATGATGGATGTTAGTCTTCATGTCTTGTCCATGACACCCGTGGTTGCTTAGCTTCTGTCTCTGATGAGGGCTTCATCAGGCCACTTAGGGAACAGACTCCTTCCGAGGGAACCGAGTGTGGTTCTGCTATTCTGTCCCACGAGCAGCTCTGCTGAGCTCACTAATGCTAATAGTGGGTCACAGTCTGTGTGTCCATTTCCCTGAGGGTTGTAAGGACAAAATGTGACTTTCACAATGTCATACTCTCTATAAGACTTTCCAGGTCTTACTTGTGCATTGCGGTAGTAAGCAGGCACATGATTTCCAAGCAGCTTGACTAATAATCACAATGCATTGCTTGATTCTACAGTTGCATATTTCTGCGGCCGTCTGTTGCTATGGTCATTCAGGTGGAGATATAGGTTGCCGTGGCTCTTTGTGCTTCGTTACCGTGGAATTACAATGCACAGCCTCATGTGAATGTCGAGTCTTTCAGCGTGTCATTCAGTCATTCAGGCTATCCTTCTCTTCGTGACAGACGTTAACATGTCTAGTTTGTGCTGTGTTATTGGACAACAATGAGTAACAGCATTTACATGACAAGCATGTTCTTTAATGGGCCGCATGACAACATGTCAGAAATGAGCAGTGTTTTTCCTGGTGCATATTTTACTTTGGCTTTTAATTGTGTCACTGTTTCCTTACTATTAACTAGTGACACAAGAGACTTGTGATCAGTTATAAGTCTACCAGGTACCTTTGGAACATCTCACAAGCCCTTTCTCCAGCTATACTGCACCGGGTTTCCATATATGTCAGTCTCCCAGGACAATATGCAACTGGTTTCCAGCTTTCTCCATGCATTTGTAGGAGAACACTCTCTATCCTGTAACTGCTCGTGTCTGCTGAAACAGCTCTCCGCACTGCCCTGGTTTTCCTTACTTACTGTTCCGAGGTAAAAGTTTTCTTCAGTCACTATAATAGTAGTGACTCCGCTTGTTGACTTGGTAAAACATTTTCTCTCTCAGTTTCCTTTTTCCCCACATTTTTATGGTCAGATTCTAATGCTTGTTTTTTGCCTGCGGCATTATGTCTCTCTTCCAGGATCACCAGCGCCCTCATTCTCATTGGCCTGCACCCAACCGTCCCTCTCCTTAGCTGGTTGCTTCCCCCCACGGTCCCCGATGTGTTACCTTCTGCACGCTGAATGCTGCCTGTTTCTCCTGCTGGCTTTTTTTTTGCCGTGTGATTTCCTCTGCTTGTTCCATCTGCACTGAAGTTTCCAATGTAAGGTCGGACATGAGATATAGTCGCCTGGAGAGCTCTTTGTCAAGGATGCCGAAATTAGTCCGTCTGTCTTATACTCTGCTTTTCCCCTCAGCTTTTGCATGCTCTCCGGGATTGTGTTTTCCTTTGGTATACTGCATTCGTTGACTTTGGCTAATCATCTTTTTTTCATAAGTGTGCTAACCTGAACCTTTCCAACTTTGTTTCCCAGTGTTGCTGCTGATCTGTACTGGCTGAGAGCACTTGTACCAAGAACATATAATTTATTCACATCATGACAGCATTGTAACAGGAGTTGTATACAAAGAGCTGCCAAGCAACCTTTCTGACTTTTTTTGTTAGTTTAGTTTGTCACCATGTAGATCAGCTTATAGCTCTCTGGTTTCAAGAAGTGTCCATCTACCTGTATTACCGAATAACTAGAAAGTGGTAGAAAAATGATACTTACAACAATGATTATTTTAAGACAGTGGATTTTAAAAAATGAAAATGAATAATCACCTCAGCCATGGGCGTTATTGTGTTGGTCTTGCGGGAGCCAATCCGGAACTTGGCAGCCTTGTAGATCTTCCAGTAAACAAACAGCACCACACAAAGTGGCAGGTAAAACGCTCCGAAGGTGGAGAAGATGGTGTAAGATAGCTCCTGGCTCACCTGGCACTTCATCCCCTCTGAGTAGGTCTCCCCCCAGCCGAAGAGAGGCGACAGGGAAATGATGGAGGACAGCAGCCAGGTGAGTGCGATCATCACATTGGAGATCTTTTTACGAGTCTTGAGCGTATACTGCAGGTGCCTGGTGATGGACCAGTAGCGATCCAGCGCGATTGCCGTCACGTTCCAGATGCTGGCTGTGCAGCAGAGCACGTCGAAGGAGATCCACACCTGGCACAGCACGCGGCCCAATTTCCACAGCCTGCCGTTCAGCTCGTGGACGAGGCTGAGCGGCATGACCAGGGCGGCCACCATCACGTCGGAGATGGCCATGGAAGCCACGAGGTTGTGGGGCACCCGGTGGAACGTCCTCACCCTCAGGATGGTCACGAGCACCAGCAAGTTCCACACGAAGGTGGCCACCACCAGCATTGCCAGTAATGTAAGCGTGAGCACGCTGAAAACAGAAAAGGGCCGATAGATGTTTCCCCCAGAGTCGTAGCCATCCAGAGCTCCACTGAAGTTGGCTGTCAGTATGCTGGTGTTGGGATACGTCATGGTAGCTGCTCACGGCCCCGCAGCCAGGGGCCAAGAAGATTCAGAGACCGATTCTGCAGACAGCTGATGCATTCTGCAGTGGGGATACAGAAGAGGAGCGCACCATTTTAATGTGATTGTTATACAAGTCTCTCGCATCTAAATCCTTTTGTATTTATGTAAAATCTCTGAAATTCAACAATGTGTGCTTAAGATGAAAGATTTGCAATTCTCACAAAAAGTAGTAGCATTTGCTGCCAGCTTTGCACGATTGTGTAAATGCACTGGTGTACGTCACTGTGTCGTTCGCAAGAGAGGTGCTTTAATGATTTGCTCACAATAGTAAAAAGCACTTGAGTTTCTCACAGCTGTCAAGCAACCTGCCTACAACTTTCAAGTGCAATTTCATCTGCTGTTAAAAGGGCTCAAAAGTACTTTGGGACATCTCTGGGTCTGGAAAAGACCATAAATATTCAGTTTCATCATCCCACCGCTGTCCTTTGATTTGCATCAAAGTCAGACCTCTGGTGCAAAATGAACAGTTTTAAGTGGAGTCTTTGTTGTACACTCATTCAGAAACATCTTGCATACATATTCAATAGAGAGATGCCTCTGTTAAACATTGTGGAGGTACATGTTTTCAGTGGTTGCAGAGAGCAGCACCTATTTTTCCCTTTAAATAAGAGAGCCTGTTGGAGAGAATACTCCGCATTAGCATAGGGTTGCCTCTGTTTCAGATTCACAAAATAAAAGATTTGACATGCCAGTTCTATCAATATATTCACAGGAGAGGCTCAGCAAGTTGCAAAGTCTACACTACACAGCGATCAACAGTGCAGAAACGATGAATCTCAAATCTCCAACCGCTTACACCATCTGTCGGCTGGATGTTGTAAAGTTTAGTATTGATCTTTTCAACTTAAAACTTGTATACAATTTAAATGAACAGACCAACTTAACTACGAGTAGCATACTTTTATAAATCAACTATCATGTGATGTCAGTGTCTCTAAACTTTAAAGGGAAAATACAAATAAGGATTTGCAAAGCTTGTATGGAAATCCATCATTTTTGTTCAGAACACATTGTTATGATAACTAAGATGCATCTGACTCACAGAAGCATCACTTTTAGCAGCATCACTGGGGGCAATAATGATTTCATGCATCATGTTTTGGAAAACATATTCAGATGTGCCCGATTAAACAGTCTCATAAGATGTTAATTTCAATCATTAATCATAATTTCTTATTTATAAATGCTCAGTTTAAACTGCTTTAAACTCTTCCTACGCCCTCCTCCTCCTTCTGACAATGCTCCCTGGCTTTTTAAATATACAGATCACAGTTTCTCACCCAGTCATCAAAGCAGAGTTTTACCTGTAATTTTGAATATTAAATATAATCATTCACTTTGCATGTCTCCTCTTGTGACACTATAATGAGGGGATCTGGATGACTTGCTCAGGTTTTTTTCAGGGCTCTGGGCGCAGTGTCAGTGTCCATAATGAGTGTAGCTAATGCAAATAGTTCAGTTGAAATAATTGGTCCTAATTGACTTGGATTTAAATTGCAACATTTAATCAATATTATCATATTCTGTGGCTGTTTGGACTGTAATAACATTACTTTGGCTGTATCAGCGGAGCATTAATCTGATGAATAACTCAATCAAACGTTTCTCGAATTACCAAGCACATGTTGTTTTTTTGGCAAGAAAATCAACAGGAAAAAAAAAACCAAAAACACTGAAATACAACAAAGTTCCTCATGCAATGCTTTATTCATATACGTTTTGACACCCGGCAGGCTGTATCGGATTCATCATCAGTAAGGCCCGACGGGTAATAACAATACGATCTATGTCCCTGTCGGCCGGTGTATTTATGTGACATGTGACACAGTCTCTTAGCATCACAAACCATGCCCTCTAATCAAAGGGTCCAACCAAGCACACCGATAGGCCCTCTGCTCTCTCTTCTCCCCGCTCCTATTAACAAGCCTAATAGCCATGAAATTGGACAACCATTATGAAGGGAACCAGCAATCAAACATGTCTGCTCCTTCCTTCAAAGCGTGGCCGTCACTCGCTTTGTGAAAAGACACACACAACGCAGAAAGACGCAGAAAACACACGCATATGTACTGTATGTCTGCGTGTGCGAGAGGAGAGGAAAAAGACAGACGGCGAGACAGGAATCACTTTCACTGACTGAATACATACGAGGCTATACTTTGGAGTGGAAGTACATTTTTTTTTGCACACCTGTTTTGGGCAAAGTGTCAATTCAGGTCAGTCACTGTCTTGAGACTTGCAAGTGCCAGCTGGCTCACTGGGCGTATTTGCTCGGGAGCCTTGTGGGGATCTGCGTTAACTGTGAGAAATTAAACAGGCACAGAGGGCGATTAACATCTCATTACAGTACCAATCTTAAGGTCTGTGTGCTTTTACTTTTCAAAGGCAGTAGGAGGACAGAGGTGGAAAAAGATAAGAAGAAAGGGGAGTTTTCATGTTCCTGACAGAGCTGCTGCGGTGAGATATCTCCAGACTAACGTTTAATTCATTATAATTTCAAAAACGAGCAAATGAATCAGGAGCTAAAAACCTTCCTGAGCTTCACAAGTCCTTTTTGCAAGAAACCCTCAGTGGACAAACTTAGATTAATATGTTTTTGCATATTTTGTTAAATGAAATTTTCCAGGCTGCAATTATTTCTGGCAACCACTTAGACCATTAAGAACGAATCTGCAGGTCCAACACAATATCTGCTTTTTGTTTATGTTTGTAATTTCTGACTGTTTTGCCAAGCTCTCTGCGGCCAGCCTGCTGATAGAAACAATTTCCAACAAAGCACTGAAGGATGCCAGCTGTGGATGCAGGTAAAAAAAAAAAAGTACTTTGACATTTCAATTTCATCTCATCTTTGTGTCCAGGCACACAGTCACAACCTTGGGGAGTAAAACAGCAGAACAGTGTGGAGAGCATTCGCTCTGAGCCGAGCCCTTCATACTCAAACGGTTGCACGATCATCTGTTACACAATTTCCCACCAAGCTGAGCTGTCACTGACATTTGCAGCTGGAAGGAGGGAAGGTGTGTAGATGTGTCCTCCTGCTTGGGGTGATATTAAACAGCACGATGCGGACCTTTAACTTGAGAGAGTAATTCAGCAGTGCACTCAGCAGCTGTAGCACTTCATCTTTGGTTTTTGTGTTTCCAAAATCCATGTGTGGCTTTAAATCCCTGCTCCTCCTCACTCACTAAAAACCTTCACATGCGCACCAATTGCTGAAACTGACATCTTCTGAGAGATCTAACAAAACTCTCCAGGAAAATAACTTTACTATTTTAAAATATTTAGGACCCCCCCCCTCCCCCACACTTCCCTTTGGGGGGTGTGCCATGAGGTTTTTCCTGCCTGTTCTCAGAGATTGTTATCAACAAAGACACTTGTTACGCATCACCTCAGCTGCACAGCCTCACTTTTTCCCCCCATCCACCTTAAATCAAAACAGACACATTTCACGCATCTCTCTCTCTCTCTCTTTTTTTTTTTTCTTCTCTTGTCTGAAAAGAAAAGTCGGCACCCGCGATTCACATCCGTAAAATAACTCACCCCCACCAACAGCTCAGCACAAAGCAGTCCCGCACCAGGAGCCCTGTCCGGCCGCTCCTGAGCTCTCCATCGAGACGCGCTTTGCTGCGGTGATGGAGGCGCTTCGCTCCGCGGCGACGGCGCAGCAGCCCGCAGCCGAGGAGACACAGGAGCCGGAATGAACCACACAGCAGGGGGGGAGAAGGAGAGAGGGAGGGAGAGAGGGAGAGAGAGTCCAATTCAAGTGATAAACACTGCGTTTTTTGTCTTTCTTTCTTTCTTTCTGGAGACCTGTGTGCGTGCTTGCACCGTTACGCAGAGGCGATGAGGAGGAGGACGCTCCCTCCTCCTCATCAGTCTTCTTCTGCGGCGATCAGGTGGAGGAAGGGGGGGGGGGTTACATGAGGAGACGCTGATTTATGATGGATGGCCCTTCCACCGCGACCACACATCCACCCTCGGCATAGCCCCCCCATCTCCCGCAGACGTGATTAAACCACATTTTCGCTCAAAGTAATTCAAATCTAATTTGCCTGCCAGGGACGCAACTTGTAAACAAGTTTCTGTGTGTTCTCAGTGAATATCCAGAGGGACACTTCCTTTGTCCCGCCATTAAAAAAAAAAGTTCAGGGGAAGGATGATTCATTAAATGAAATCATCAAGTGCCCTCTTGGATGTCCTTAACTGTGTAATGTATGATGGCCTGACATGGTGAAGTGAACCATGTGGTGGCAAACAAAAAATAAGTGCCAACCCTCCTCGATCCCCCCTCAGTGGAGAAAACTTGGAGCTGTGCACTGTATGAAATAAAGTGATAATTGGCTGAAGAGTCCTGTAATTGTTTTCATGTATGACCGCTTCCTTCCTGGCCTTGCATGACAAACCTCAAAACTTAAAAGATATTTGCCGTCCAAAAGTGTCTTTCAGCATATAAAGTAATTTTCTGGACCAATTCTATATTTTCATTAGAACTTCTATTGTTGAAGTTAGAGTTATGTAACTAGTGCTGGATTATTGGATTAGAGAGTAACCTCTTATGTAAAATCTGAGGCATTTCGTCCATACTAATTTCAGTCTACCAGCTAGCTGAACAATGGCTATTATTACAATTTACCTCAGGATGTTACAACTTTTAGTGGGGCAGGTTGTGGCAACTCTTTGTGTTTGACACCAGTGAATGAAGCTGGAAGTTGGAAGCATGGCTATATACAGTTCTATTCAGAAATATACAGATTTCTGAATAGAACTGAAGATTGAAAATTTTCTCAAGTTTTCACAAGTGCACCTCCTGTTTTGTCTTTCTCCTCTTCTCTGAGGTCAGAGTTTTAAAGGTTGATATTAAACAATCAGGAGTGAAGAGAGACAGTGTCTTCTAAGACCTGACAAAACCCTGAATGTTAAACAAAGTGTCTCTTAATTATAAAGAGGATGGAGTTTTGTTTTAAATCTGAGTCACATAATAAAAGAATTTCTTTAAACCTTTAAACCATGGCTTTAAAGGATTTCAGTATAAATGCTTCCTGTGCACTAGTGCCTCACCACATGCAGCTGGTGCCCTTTTTATTTGTTTCACCCGTAGCCCACAGACAGCCTGTGTCCCACACTGGATATAAGGGAAGCTATGATTCCTATCTGACTTTATAATGCCAAGCTGCTACTGTGAAGGTGACTGATATCCAACTGTCCTGTAATATAATACAGCAACAGTACAGAGCAATGCCCCCCTGACTATAAACTGCTGTTTAGTGTCAAAGGCACACCATGGATCCCTATGGCAACTGATAATAAATGAGAACCCATGGAAAAGTTGCAGTTCCTGACCATATTCAGCGCCACAGGAGGGTTGTTCATTACCATCATTGAAAGAAAAACCTGTTTTTGTCAGCACAACCTCCTTGAAACACTGCAAGTGCTTGGCTCTACAACTGCGACTGCAAATGTCACATCACACACCTCCCACCCCCTTTACTTCGGCTACCTTTATGAGCGTTAGCTTAATTGTTGCTTGTGCCAACACTTGCTTCCTCCTAATCCACGGGATTTGTTTGAAACAGCTGCTCAAACAGGGTGGGTGCACTTTGGTAACTAACCATGAAATATGCAGCTGCACACACGTATAGGCACACTTGCCATTTATCACATCATCCCCTGCCCAAGGAAAACATTTGAGTTACTGTATTGTCCTTCCACTCCCTCCCTCCTCCTCCTCCCTCATACAGGTGATGCTGATGCACGAAATCAAATCAGCATAGCAGTTGTGTATGCAGTCACTGCTGAATAACCTGCTTTGCAAAATTGTCTCTTTGCTAATTATAGGGCTATGAAGGCATTAATGCAACCCACTTAATGTGGCAGTGCAAAGTGCTCCTTATTAAAACAGATGACATACTTGTGCTTCCAGCTGTTTAGCTGTTTAGTCTCCAGAGCTGATGGAAATACACTGCAGTTGGCTTACAGCAAAACACCAGACGAACTCGCATCATGCTGTGTTGTCTTGTTTTTGCAAAGAACTGACGTGTGAGCACTAATCAAGCTTAACATTTAACTCTGTGTCACCGGAAAAGTCACACTGTTTCCTGTTTTGAGCAGCTGCGTCTCACCTCCCTCACTCTAAATGCAAACGTCACACTTCTGCTCTTTTCCAAGGCAAAGGGGTCTCTTTTTTTCCACCCCTTTGTCTCCAGGCACATAACTGTAAATCACATTTCTGACCTTGTCCCGCCACACTGGTTTCATCGCCCATAAATAGCCAGTCATCAATTATTCCTACTACGACACGAATTTAACACTGTCAGCAACTCTAACTCTGTTGCAGGTCCTGGAAAATGACCAGAGAGAAAAATGTGATGTAGTCCTGGACCAGGGACTTTGCTGGTAAACCTGCCACATAAATTCAGCTGTGTGCCTGTGCTCCGGGCCTGCAGTAATTGTGCAATGAGCGATTGAATGTTAAACACAGGGAGGCATGGGATTTCGTATTAGGGCACCTTCTGTTTGCTCTACGATCCCCACAAGGTCAAATGTTAGTATGTGTGAACGTGCTGCACATGGTAAAACCTAAACAGCTCTGTTGAAGCAGTATCATGGCCTTCCACTGATTCATTTGTGTGGAATATGATTGAAAAAAAAGAGCTCAGTACTCCCTTGATAAATTTTATGTTGGGCTGTTTATGGCTGCGATCAATATTTTTTACCCACTTTCACATTTATTAATTTGAAAAGTTTTGCTGCAGTAGTAAAGCCAGCGACTAACTGTTTCATTTGTTGACTTTTGCATTGGCATTTTATCCAAACAACAAACTTCACAAGACAGTAATAAGTAATGTAACAGGCTAAATGTGCCATAGAAGATAAAATGCCAAGCCTTTTGAACTTAAATCACACATTCCTCCCCCTATTCTGCCGACAAGGTTGATACTGTCAGGCTCTACTGTCATCCCTCCCTGAAAGTCAATGATATCTGTCTGCACTGTACCACCCACACCTAATTACAGCATCAGTGTGTGTCAGTAGCTGGCGAGGCAGGAGTAGGTTCAGACAGGCAAGGTGTTAGGCTGTGATGTGCTGAGGCAAGCAGCTCCGGTCCAGTGAATGTAGGAAAAGAAGAAGCGATTCAATAAATTGTGAAGATGGAGGTGTGAGGCGTCCTCTTTGACGGTCTGTTGGCAGAGTACACAGGAAGCAGAAATTCCTGCACATGAGCGATGCTCCCAAACTGGCACTATATGCTTGAGAAATATTTTTCAAGGTTGACTCAATGTGACAATGACCCCAGGTACTGAATGCATGCCAGAGACTGCAGCAAGTCATTTCACTTCAACAGCTCACCTGCACGTGCCACTTTCAGAGTACAGGATGTACTGCTGTGGGCAAAACAATAGGAGCACCTGATGATATGATGAATTTTAATGCAACAGAAAAAACAGTTTTGCATTTTCGTGGAGCAGAGAGATGTTGAAGCAAGGCAGCTGTCTATGTTATATATAAAACACAGATGCACTTCAAAGAGCTTTACACAGGCAGACTGATACTTCATAAGAAGATAAAAACAAGAATAATATTAAATAAGAAGAATAGAGATTTTAAAAATGAAATAGAATAATACATAAATGTAAACAAAATAGAAATTTGTTTGTTTTCTGTGAGTGTTACAGTACAGTAAGAAGTTTTAAGTTGCCCAAAATGCAGTAAATAAAACAAAAGTGCATGGCTGAGCTTCAGCTATATTTATTTATTAAGCAGAAGCGGTTAAACCATTAAACAGCTTAATTTCAGCATTTCCCCCAAAATTAGTATTCACTGTCATCACAAGGAATTGGAGCTTGACATTTGCACATGTTTAAAAAGAAATGTGATCTTGATCTAATCAAGCAGTGCTGCAAACATTTGGCACTGATACAGATAACATTTTCATCCAGTCTATTACTTCATTAGATAATCTGAGGACATGTCTGTTAGGGACAGTAAGTTTAATACCAGCTGAAGTAGTAATGTTTGAAAGTGTCATGTGGCTTTATGTGATTTTTTTAGTATAAATCTCACTGACTTTGGTGATCCCCTGGCTTCTCTTTTTAGCGCCTCCCTGAGGATGACATTTGCGTTTTTTTAAGTGGAACATCTATTGGATGGATCACCTTTCCTTATATCGCCATCATCTGGTTAAAATCTAAATTTACCTCATACTTTGCTTGATTACCAAATACCTGGATAACCGGTTACATTCCTGCAGGCCTCAGCTGTACTTTGTGTTTAGTGCTAATTATCAAATGCAACTAACACCATTAATTTTATGAGACAAGCAGACAGAAGGCAGTTTATGTGTCCTAAAACTCACCCTAACCCTACTGTCATTTATTGAGCACGTATGATTGAAGTTCTCTAACTAAGAAAGTGATCTACTTTTAAATACTGAAAAGGCATCCTCTGAAAAGAGATTTCAGATAAAGAGAAACAATGTGTCTCACTTTCTTTCTTTATGATAGTACTGGTTTTTATATTACCACTCATTTCCTCTGTGTTCTTGTGTTGAACTTTGTGTTCTGTTGTTGCTCTGTGGACAACATGTCATTGTTATAAGTTAATGTCTGTGTGAGTGTAGCTGTTGCATGTTGTGTGGTCATCATGTAACTGCGACTTCTGAGTGAATGATGTTGATTTGTATTGTCACTGGTTATCATTATTTTTATATGCACCGCAGGAGAAACTGTTGCTTGAATACAGCAACATACCAAACACACACTCACACACATTTTTTTAATTGGCTGGTTATGATTTCTTTTTTTACCATCAAAACTCCACTCAATCTCTTTATTTCCTGTCTTAAGTTGTTATTGACACACAGAGACTTTCATCCCACCTTGGTGATTTCTCCTGCAACGTTTGGCTGGTTGTTAGGCGATACACATCGTAGGGGGACAGAGGTGTCCTTATTGTGGAGCAATCATCTTGATAAATTGCTCTGATCCCCATTTGGTGCTGTGAACTTGCCAACACTGGAAATACTTCAGCAGCCTGCTATGTTATAGGAATTTCAAGCTGCTGTAAATGAATGAGGTCCTTTGTTGTCTTTTCTCCAAAGACACTTTTCAGAGTAATACAAGAAGAATGGTCAGATTGTTAATGTGGAGCCATATGATGTGTTGCTGTCAGCATCACCGTCACTGTCAACACTTTTTCTTCCTGCGCTTATTTATTTATGACTTCTCACACAGGCAGACTGACTGAGTGAGCCTGACCCAGAGATGCCTTTTTTATCTTTAAAATGGATTTTCGAGGGAATAAATGCGTCTTAAAATGGTTATTTTCCCTTTTGAATAAAAAAGATACATGTGCTGTGTATCAGTCGGGGAAGGGTTTTCTGGCCTCTTCTTTCATGACCACAATGCAGATGATGTATTCAGTCTTATTCACACCTTTCCAAAGATGACACATTGAGAGCGGTGCATTTCAAAACACAATGAGTCAGCGCATGAATTGTAAAATCTCTGGTCATGTAACTCCGCAAGTGACAGGCATTATGGATGTCTGTCAAAACATGAATCCTCATGTCCTTTATCCTAACATGAACCCAGTTTCTCATTTACTCTCTCCAGGGGAAATCTAATTGTTCCAGATGAGTCTCCATGAATATGATGGCTTTAATTCAAGTGGTTAAATTCCAGTTAGTTAAGAGCACTTTTCTAAGCATCTCAACTTCAGCATAGGATTATTTTGCATAATAATCTCTTCTGCATTTATTCTTGTCATTGCCACTTGTGCCTAAATTCAAGCATCAATATAACATGGTGGAATGGATGGAGTTGTTGCCACTTTTAATGTAGGAACAGTGCTGAAATGAATGAATGGGTATTAACCAGACTCCTGTCACTAAATACTTTAAATAATTACTCTCCTTTGAATAACTGAAAAACTAATCTATGTATCTAACACATTAAAGGAAATCTCATTTGAGCATTTTAATTTAATTATTCCTCAATAAGATTTTTTTAATTGAAATAGTTAATGAACTGTTGAAGCCCCTTTAACTGGAAATTAGTGCAATTTCAGATCTCGTGCCTCAAGTGATCCCCTGACTCTTCTTTTAGGTGAACAGCCCGAGGTATTGCCCTAAAAAAATAAGGAAATTAATAAAGCTCTCAAGGTCATGTGCCAGGAAACTCTGAGAGGAGCCATCCATCTACAGCTCCTAGGGACCAGCCAAGGTAAAACAAGCTGAGGCTTCATATTTCTTTAAAATGACATTAGCATTTTCAAGTTGATCAATGTAGAAGTGCAGATGCGAATAACAATAGCTCCTCTAATGTTGCCCGACTGCAGCCGGGAAGCCCTTTGAATTTACACCAAGAGGCCACACTGCCTTTTTCAATCTTTGCGTTTAGCTGTGGAAACACACTCATGTACACTTTGCTGTCAGTGCATGTTGATTCCCCTTCCTTTCCACGTGTCTGGCGCCTCAGCATCTTCCTTCCAGTCCTCCACTCACCTCGCTCAGTTAAAAATAAGCAGTGCAGGGAAGCAATAGAGCCTGCTCCCCCATACAACAACACACACACACATTCTTACACACACCGCAGCCCAACCCGGCTCATCACATGTCAGCTCAGACACCAGCCAGTGTGTTGGGAGCACTTGTGTAACAGTATGAAGGGCCCTTTAATCTGTAATTTGCTGCAATCAGAGACCCTGGACCTTTGGGGTACAATGAGTCAGATACTTGAAATTGATCCCCTGCCAGACACCAAACAATGAGGGTTCACTGTCCTATTTTCTGTGTCTGAGCTCCTTACTTTGCCCTGTTGGTAAGTCAGTAGTGACACATCTAATTTAGGAGGGAGTCTTCTTCCTCAGCCCTACGTGTGGACTGGAGCTTGTGTTTTGATCCTGGAAATGACTGGATTTCTACAGTTTCATCATCGCAGTTGCTCCTTTACCGTTATCCTCATTTGATCTAACATAACATAGAATTTTAAATCAACCACCGTGCCAAACTGACACCGCTCGCAGCGCTATTTGAAAATAACATTTGCTTTTACAAAGTGCTATTTACCATATTCTTCAGCTCATAAACAGATCCCGCTTCCCTCCAGCTGTAGTAATATTTCCCCTGACATTAAAATTCATATTTTAACATGTAAAAACATATTGAGCATTTAGTGGAGATGCATTTCATTTGCAGTCAGAATAACAAATTCTGTGGAGTCAGAAGACTTCTCATCACGACTTAATGAATTCATTAAACTTGGCTTCCCTCAAAGACGTTTTCTTGCGCAATCAGAAACCGACCTCTCATTGGACGGGTGAAAACCCTCAGTGGAAAAAAGAGCAGAGGCAATATGTTTCTGATATATATTATAAACAGAAAACAGTATGGAAGAAGCATAGGTATGAAAATTTCACTGTTGCTATACATGCCTGTGAGCTAGTTCAGGCAAACAACTCGAGATGTGCTGCTATTTTCACATGTGGCATAATGTATTTGCTGTGACTGTATATAACCCATGCAATGCATAAAGATGGACAAAAAAAAAAAAAAAAAAAAGATAAGACTGTTGCTTATTTACGCCTCCAGCAGAAAAATGGCAATATTAGCATTTGGACTAGTGTCTCTGCTTATTCATGGGAATGGAAGTCAAATATTCATGCTGGTTTTAGTCCTTTTTTGGTCTCCGCCAACTCCTGAGCGAAACAGCTGCTAAATCCTCTATTATATTCAACAGCTGTCACTTTGTATCCCATCTGGTGCCTGGCAGGTATCATACAGTGGGCTTATCAGAGCGATTGGGCTGGAAATGAGGTGAAATGAGGTGTGGGGAAGTTGTGGGGAGAGATGCTCCTCAGAAATGATCCATTGCTGACATAAAAACAATGATCTCAGAAGCTTTAAGCCATGTCAGGTAAAGGGGAGGAGTTTAATGTAATTGGGAACAGGTGAGGAGACAGGTGGGGCAGTCAGGTGACTGGGAGTGGAGGGGAAGGGAGGGCACTCACTGCTAATGTGGCTAATGTGGCTCCTCATAGCAAACATACCTGCAAACAGCCCAATCATGTCACGTTGGGAAGGCTTTGTGGAGGAAAAACCACATATGATGCCCTAATCGGCCTTGATGCACAATTCAAACAGGAAATGGAGCCGTCCTGCTCCTGAGATGGCAGTTTGGTCCATGTGAGACGCTATCACCGCTTTGAGTAAGTACAAGCTGCTTGTGCTCACATGCCTCCTGTGAGTAGCTGTTTTGGTTTTGCTTGCCACGCTCGAGTACTTGCATGGCCGATGTGATGCCGGATGTTATATTGCTGTGTGATGGATGTGTTTGTGGCCTTTGTGTTGCTCTCTCTGCTGGCTGCTTCTGTAATTTTCTTAACCTTCTCATCATTGTGTGCCCCCCCATGTGCAGTGTTAGAAAAGAACTGTTCAAGTGCTGTGAGTGTTATTTGCTGAATTAATTTAGCTGCATATTTCCCTTAAGGTCGTTGTTTTTAGGGTTTGCCCACAGGCTCAGTGCAAGCTTTGGTTTCTTGCAGAGGGTGATATATATATCATATAATGCTTTCAGGGATGTAAATGTGATTGCATTGCTAGCAAGGCCCATTTTTATAATTATTTTACCTTAATAATAGCTTCTTGATTGATATTTGGTATAGACACTCACATTTTCTCCACACACTTCCTTTTTTAAGCAATCATTTCATTTCAAAGGAATGGGTTTATGTGACAGCTGTCTTTTGTTGTTCTTTCACATATCATAAATACATCTGAACTAGTGACTGCCTGTTTTGTG
>JBAJHX010000046.1:12623247-12646354 GCA_037176925.1 Amniataba percoides | reverse complement strand
AACTTCAAACACAACCAGATCTCATGGAAGAGCACATTGAAGTTTGCTCAAACATAATGGCCAGTGTAAAGCTGTTTTCTAAATTAAAGCGGTAAGTTGAATTGAAAACTGGGTCACAGGATCTTATTTCTGAATTTAGTCGCTATATTTAAAACTTATACCTTTCATTGATTAATACTGCCAACTCACTGTATGTTTTGATTCCAAAAGACTGAAGACCACTCATTAAAATGTCAAAGATAATTGATGCTCATCTGTGTAGCCGAGCATGCTTCAATATTCAAAGCTAATTTAGCTGTACCCTGCAGAGTAAGGGGGCTTGAGTGGGAGGACAACTTGGCACAAGGTAAGACTTCTTTTTCGACCCAATCTATTTTCTCTGCATAATTATATGAATTAAATTAATTGGCAATGCACATTTGCCTATCTAGGTTATTTCTCTTATGGAGGAAAAGGTCTTTGGAGAGTATAGAAACAATTACAAGCCCGCCAGACAGTAAAACACCTCCATTTCTTCTTTCGCCTCCTGCTTTTTCCTCCCCAGTGTTTTACTCCAAGGAGGATTTGGCCTCAGTACTCGGGAGGGAAAATGTGATAACACCAAACTGCAATATGTGCAGGAGTCACATCCATGAAGCAATTTAATGGACTTTGCAGCCACCTTTAACACACACTATCACCTGACATCTTTAAATTACTTTCAGCACTTGTTGGTATTTATAAAAACTGTTTTTCCAGGAAGGGGAAAGTGGAAATTAAGTTCTAAAGGAAATTTATTGGACCCGTTTAATCTGATACTGGCTGGTAATGCTATGGAGGGAATCTAATTTTCTGCTCTTGCCTGAGTGGTAAGTGGTGAAAAGCCAAAGCTATTTTTAATCAGCTAAGATGATGCATTATGTTGTTAGGGGTGAAAATACTATTAGTCTGTCCTACTCAAGTGGATGTTACTTAACACTGGAAGCTTAGAAAAAAAAAGTCTTTTGAACTGGAAATAGCACTTATAATACGGGCAGCGTTTTAACTCTAATAATTTGAATGTGAGTGCACATTTCCATTTCAGCCCTTTTTAATACAGCAATGCTCTCTGAAATGGTGACCATGAAGTTTTGTGCCAATGATTTCCATGAAGTAGTGCTGCAGCTAATAATTATTTTCTTGATCAATTGTTCGGTTAAAATGCCAGAAAATGGCTCATCATAATTATCCAGAGCCCAAGGTGACATCTTAAAATGTCTGGGCTTGTCCAGCTAATTGTTCAAAATCCAAAGATATTCAGTTTATTATTATAACAGCCAAGAATCTTGAGCTAGTAAGATATTGTAGTTTGTGCTTAAAATGAACTTAAATAGTCGCTCGATTATGAAAATACAATCAAAAACCCAAAGTTATTCCCTTACTGTCACAGAAGACCGAGAAAAACTGAAAATATTCCCATTTAAAATGCTGGAACCAGTAGTTGTTTTGCCATGTTTGCTAAGAGATAACTTCAATGGCTAAGTCTTAAATGTAAAATCCTCCTTTAGCCACAGCATCGTCACTGCAGGCCGCTCCCTATTCCTGCATTTCCAAATGCAGAAGAGAGTAATATTCCGTCAAAATCGATGTCTCTGGAAGCAAAATTACTTACTCAAAAATGCACACAAAACAAAATTACAGTGATGTGATTTGTAATTAGTGATTTTCCACTCCCGTGTGCTCTAAGTCTGCCTCTTTTGGCGGCTACCCTGAAAGCGAATCAGTTCTGCATTATAGAGCCGGAGATGATAATGTTCTGCAGGATTTTCTCCAAATGAGGCAGTCAAATAAATTGCCAATGTGAGTTTGTGATCAGGGTCACAGACATCCGCCCACAACAGAGGCCACTTTCGCAATTTAATCTGTCTGCAAACACCGAAATAACACTTCAGCAGCAGCAGGGAAAATCAACAGTATGGCCTCCAGTAGTTTGCTGTAAACTGATCAATGATTCCTAATCCAAATATTAAGAAAAGAAAAAAGTGATGGACATGCAGTGTCTGCATTTTACACAAAACCGATGTTAATATATGGAAATGGGAAGGAAAAAAAAAGAGTCCAGGTTGCATTTAATTTCTTTATTTCTCCCTCTGATCAAAACCGTGCTGCTGATAGAGGCCAATTTTCTCAGCTGTGCGGTCAACATGTCCGTCCGTGGACACATTCATTGTATCCCTATTGTCTTTTTTTTTCCCCCTGTTGCTTTCATCTGACGTTCGGGTCTATTCAGCCCAGAGTCCTCATCAAAGGTCGTGCTGCTCTTCCCCACAGCCAACGGGCATGTTTGATATTCCATCCTTTAAGCCGCATCAAGAAAGAGGGCACTTAAAAACTTGAGCATGCGTGATTATCTCTGCGGCGTCACATCACAAGCGCAGTGAGAGACACAGAGAGGGCGTAGAGGTTTTTAATGAACTTTGTTTGTTGGCCAGCCTGGAAAGTTTCATCATCATGAAAAAAAAAGTTAATGTGGGTTTTTTTTCCACTTTAACCTCAGCTTGATATTAGAGTTGCATTAGGAGTTCATGTTTTTGAACAAAGACCGATCAGATTTGCCCCCAAAACACAAAAATAGTGAGCCACCCTGGATGCTACTCTTTTTATTTGTTTTTTACTGATAAAATTCAGTTTCATTTTATGCTTAGAATAGAGAGATTTTCCCCATCAAAGCTTGAACCACTGTGCCATCATCCGGTACAACAAAGCTTTGTTTGGCACGTCACGCTTTCAGTGTGAGGTGAGTGTATGCTGCCCCCTTTTGGTGATTAATGAAAAGTACACATTTGCAAATTATCAGTGTTGCACGAGATATATGCTGTGTGTTTTTTTTAAATAGTTAATTTTTTAATTTAAGATTTTGCCGCCTTCTTTATGTTGTCACTTCTGTGGTTTGTGCTTGATGTCGCCTGCGGGCTGACACACAGTCTCACAGCCCTCGAACATCACATAAGGCTCCGAGGCCGGAGAATCGCTTGATGTATGGCCGCACAAACACTCAGACATCAAATGGAAAAAGCTCATGATGGTCATCACGAGCATGAGGAAGCCTAAAGATAAGAGAGAAGCGGGTGAGCATCTATAGTACATACCGTAGAGAAATTCCCACATTTTGTTCCAAGGTGACGTCTTACCGCAGTAGACGGTGTTTGTGGAGAGTTCATGGACACGGTAGCTTCTGGTGAACATTGCACCCAGGCCCAGGACGAGAATGGTGTAAACGCAGAATGTGTAGCGCAAGTACTTAGTCAGCAGAAAGGTCTGTAGGATGAACCTGAGCAGAGCAACATTTGCAATGATTTATTTCAAACAATATATCATTTCCATAATTTGGCTTCACAGACAAAAATCTCCAGTACTTTTGTCCTCACCAGATTATAACGAACAAGGCGATTATGGTGAGGATGGCGATGCTGATGAGCGGGTCTGCCACACCAGCTTTGTACTTGAATACTATGCCAAGACCCACCATAGCGTGCAGGACAGACCACCAGGCAAACACTGCCAAGCCGTTCTGGGTCTGTCACAAATGACAGAGCATACGCATTAAAGTGGAGATTTCAGTGCCAAGATGTCATAATTGACCAAGTGCTCCAGTAAAATAGACAGGAACTGAACCTTTTTGTTAACTGAGCGGCCTCACCAGGTAACGTGTCCATGAGATGATGTTGGGGTTGTTGATGGCGAGCCAGCGTTTGTGCTTGTTGAGGTTGGAGTAGGAGACGTAGAGCATGTAGAAACTGAAGACTGGTACAATCCACTCAACGGCGACAGCTCCAAGAATGTAGCTGTGAAAAGCGACAGCAGCTTGGATTGCTTACAGGGGTCTCTTTGCGGGTGTAATTGCGTGTGTTACAGTGTAAGAGTGTTTTAACACAACTCACTGCCTGGCCCACAGAGACATGCTGCACATTCTTGCGATGTTAATCATGGTCCACATCTGATAAAATACTGGAGGGTGGACTTCTGGATTGCAGGACTCTGGACCGAGGACATTTCTGCACATGGAGCAACAGGAAGATTTAAGAATTTATTGTCATTGCACAACAACTTCCATCACGCAATTATTGTCAATGAAATTCTTAAATCTCTTGTTCCCCACAAACAATGCTAAAAATATTATCTGGTGTCGAAATACTCAATAATATGTGGCTGTTTTATTGGCAAACTGCCTACCTATGTATACCTAAACTATAAGTTTGTTTGTTTGCACTGTGAACAGATACACAAGTTACCAGTCTGTTGTGTTTCTGCTTTTATTTTTGAATTTTTAATTGTTCGGCTTTTAGTACTGAACTACACTTGTAGCATTTAAGTAAACAGGAATTTAATTAAAGGGTTATAACTTTAAATCAGCACAGAAGCTCTGGTAAACCTTTATTCTCACATTGAATGAAGCTTAAAAAGGCGCCGTATGTGCTACCTTTTACAAAGACCGACCACTGCATACAGGAGCCAAGACTTGGACCAAAAGTCAATAACAATCCAGAAATTCTGTGACCACCCGTCCAAAGTCACCTCCAGGGGGAAGGTTTCTGACACGTTCCTGGATGAGGTCTGGAACAGAGCTGAGCGCCAAGAAAAAGAAAATCACTCAACCTTGTTTAGGACATAAGAGAAGTTTTCAGACGGCAATGCATTGTGGGGAATTAATTGGATGATACATCTGTAATCGGGGTTTGCCTCAAATATAGACTCTTTCCTTTCTAAACACATGTCCTGTTTCATGTCCATAAATCAGCCTAGGTAACAAGCTGTGTGTATTTTTATATGGCTCAGTTAGTTTAGCTGGCCTCCATCCAAGTCAATAGCTTGCCAGAAACGGTATCAAACACCTGTCAGGCCAAAAATCTATCAGTAGTGATATTATCCAGTCGGTCTGATATGTAAACTTAGATTCAAAGTTCTCTGTGTATATTTAATATTCTTAACTAAATATGCAACAATCAAGGTTGAAAAAACAACATCTCTAGCTATGATTTATTGTGAATTAAATGCTCAAAAATGGATGATTATCCAGGTTTAGGGCAATAAACTACGTGATATTACTGCTCTAGATAAACCCTGCCTACACCAAACAAGTAAGGAGAACTCAGAGAGGGAAAAAATAAACAGAACATTTTGATGTGAAACAATCAAATCTGGCAGGAAATAAGGTGTTAACATCAGCTTCCATTGTAAGAGGTGGGTTTCAGGGCATTTAAAAAAAATGCAGTCAGACATGTAAATTTCCTCTATAAGCTCTATGAGCTCAGGACCAACTTATTATAGCCATCAGATTTTCACATTTTCAAGTGTTACCTTGTGGTCTGACTACACAATTGAAATACAGAGTAGACGTGGAGTCACTCACCGTTGGGCACGCAGCTTTCCTTTGCCAGGATAAAGATGATGTCCAAGATCACCTGAGTAATAACAGCCAGGGCGACGCTCCCGGCGTGTAGCAGGACGTGGTTACTGTTTTGGGCTGAGAGGGGAGACATCTGGAACCTCATGGTGATGCCTGACGACAGCTCCGAAGACTGCGAGGCACAGTATTTGTCACCGCAAACCAATATGCTGGACTTTGGCTCTCTGAAGGTCCTGTACCATTTTATGGCATCGCTTTAAGTAGATCTGTAATCTCTGTAATTATTATACCATAAATCCTGGTGTGTCTGCGTGAGAGACGGATACAGAGGGAGTACTGCTGTTATATCTCCCGTTCTGTCGAGTAATAAGATGCTGACCTTAGTGCACCTCCACTGATTCAAAATTGCACATCAGTTTTCACTTGGTACACAGGGTGAGAGGTTTGTGCTAAAATGATAAAGTGACTTCTTGGTCAGTCAATCATTGTAATGTTTACAAAAGAATTATAATGAATGATACTATATAGCCAGTCCTCTCATTATGTCTCATTATGTTTGTGATATAGGTACATCCCAAAGAGCTGGTTACAGTCATGTCATTTATCAAAAGTAAAGCTGGCAGCTTCTAAAATGTGGAGATTTGATTATAAATATTTTGCGCTTGTATTTTGTACTTTTGTTGGGAAACACAACCAATGTTAGTTTCAGCTTTGATCAAGTTGTTTGTTTCTGAAGCAATCTTTTTGCTGTCAAAGGTCCAGTTGTACGTTTTTCATAAAATGTTCACAGGAGGGTAGTTTTCATGCTTAGACATGCATGAAGGTTCATTTAGAAAGTCCTCTCATTTTTTCTCTCATATTAATAATTTATTTCAGCATTAGCTTTGTGATATTCTTTTTTAATGATGTTGGAATATTTGTATTTTGTCGCTACTTGGACAAACAAACATTTATCACAGTTGCAATATCCTTGCATCTCAACATTTATTCTTATTTCTTATTTTATCACTGTTTAAATGAGTCATGTTCTTCTTATTAAACTGCTAGTTGTTCAGCATAATGATCATTTCTTTTGGCTGTGAAAAACATAATTTAAAAATTCCTCACAAATGAATAAAAATGACTCTGGCCTCATTCCTTCCATTTTTTTTTTATTCATTAAAAAAGTTGTAGCTCCACTTCTATGTGACATATTAAATGCGGTTTTCAAATGTTTGCAGTATTTACACAGTAATTACTGAATTTATTGTTAAACATCCCTGAAGAATTTCAAATCGAGTGACTGAAGATTGCCATCCAGAGACTTTGCTCCACGTCACTTTGAGCAAATATTCATAGAAAGATTTTCCTTTGCGTCAGGGATATTTCTACCGGTGACATACTGGGTACGCTCTCACTGTAAAGCGGCCGTTTGTGATGCCTCCATGTGACCAGCGCAATGCGTGCCACAAACATGATGCAGGAAAGGCCCAGGATGAAAGCTGGAGAGGGGGAGAGGAGATTAAACATCTCTGTGAATCAGTGAAGAGTGTACAGGCAAGAGCAAATTCAGTGTGACGCTAATTTCCCCGAGTTCAAGTACCTGCGAAGATGTAAATTTGACTGTCAGGAGAGCTGGAATTGCTCAGGGTGCCTGTCAACCACATGATCACCACAGGGTAGATGGTCAGGATGTAGCGTACATGCTCATCAAGGTAGAAGTTCTCCAACAGAAACCTGCGAGCAAAAGGAGGCAGAAATAGAAGAATTTGGATTCCTTTGCTCGTGCGTCGCATCTCAGAGGAAGAAAAAAAAAAAAAACAACAGCTAAGTGACAGAACGCAGCAGGGAGTCAGACTCACCAGCATAACAGCTTCAGCAGAAGCAGCAGCAGTGATAGCATTGCGCAGTCACACCTTGACGTAGCTGTCTCATGTTGTAAGTATATTGTCAGGTTCAGTAGAGTGAAGAGAATCCCCCATGTTGTGTACACCGCCACTCCATTTTGCACCTGATTCAACGCAATGAAATAAGCTTGACTTATTAGCAATTCAGATCTCTATTGAGGAAACGTGATTATCCGAACTTTAATGCCCGGACCCAGAACCTAGAAATGCCACAGCAGCTATAGCAGCTGGCAATATCCTAATCCTGAAGTGTCTGCAAGCTCCTGTGCGCTTCAAATGCAGCTTACTGTACAGCATGTCCTTATCTATCGCCGCTTTTTTAATGTCAAGTGCAAGCCAAGGAAGGACTGGAAACCAATCTCGAGGTTTTTGCCATGGCCTAAGTCGGCTGCTTCTAACCTCCTAATCTCAGACCACAGTCGCCTTGTGCACAGACTTTGCACAGCCAGTAGGACTGGACATTTTTGGCGAGGCCTCACTCTTTAGATATGGGTGATGGAGCAGCCAGCAGCTTGGGGACCGGTGGCTGACTTCTTTAACCTTATAGTGTCAGCAGTGTGCAGTGGGACTTAACAACTGGTATGCAACTCACTGACTGATAAAATGTCTTTTTAAAGGAATAGTTTGACATTTTCAGAAAAGCACTTTTTTGGCCAAGAGTTATATGAGAGAATACAAGACTTCCATGTCTGCACAATAAACAGGAAAAGGCAAAGGTCAGTCTGGCTCAGACCAAAGGAAAAACAACAAAAATACACTTCCGAATCCACTGACACCTCTAAAGCTTACTGTTCACATTTTGTTCAATCCAAACAGAAGCATGTAAAAAGTAAAGAAATGTCACATTGTGATGGGAGTAAGTGCAGAACTATGTATTGTATGCCAGATGCAGTGACTTCCTGAAATCCTGCTTGTATAGTGAAAGAAAGTCATTGCATCTGATGTGTCTGTAAATGAGGTTCCAGTATTCAGATTTAGTTTGTTATGGTTCCACGTTTTTCAGGCGTTATGCTAAGATAACACATATAATGTCACACTATTTCTTTCAATACAAAGATGATTGACAGCTCCAGAAGGGAAGAATCGGGAAAAAACTATGCTGAGTGATATTTTATCGAGAATCTACTATAATAAATCTGCTCTGTCCTGTGACAAAAAGGAGATAACATATTTTATATTTCCTGCCTTCTTCTCTTTTGTCACACCTCTTATTTGTACTTGTGGTTTTCAGCCTCAACTGGCACTGATTCAGGTGACACCCTATGGACCCATAAAATGCTTTATACTACTTTTTCCTCTGCACTGACCTGTAAACAGACTTTGATGTGTGAAATCGATGCAGTTGCCCTTTACAAGCTAAGAAAAACTCATCTTTCAGCCTTGTGCCGATGCATTTTTTTGATAATCTAGTGAGTTTTGACATAGCTTGTTTTGCTTAAGAAATTACGTCTCTCAGCCTACAAAAGAATACGCAAATTAGGCAGAGGTTTTTGTAGCATTTTCCTTTTTCATTTTCCTGAAAAGTTGCCTGTACATATTTTTTTATGCTTGCAAATGGCTTATGCTTTTTAGGCAATAAGAAAAAGAATTGCATGTTCCCATATGCAACATGAGGGGAAATGAAAGGCAGTCAATGTTCAAGTGCTGCCAAGGTTAAAATGTACCCTGATGAAAGGCACTATAAAACATGTACTGTGGGGAAAGCAGTCATACATAAAACTGCTTTTTGATCTTTACTCATATTCAAAGTACCTTGGATTTCCCTTTTTATGCACATGCTGCACCTTTGTTTACTGAATATGTGAATTTTTACAAGCTTTATACTTCCAGTGCCCATAAACCAAAGACACTTTATTTCCCTCCCTTTGAATTCCTTTGAAGGAAAGAGGAGATCTAAAAGAGATGTATTTTGAAGTCCATACACAAAAAAATAGCCTATAATGTAATTTTACCAATATCCTGATGACCCAGAGGTCTGCTTTCCAATATTTGTTCAGCCAGGCTCCATAGATCTTCAGTCCTTGACAGGAGAAAAATAGGATCATGTAATCGGTGAGCGTCATTAGAGCTGAGGTTATGAGCCCTGGCAGCAACAACCTGTACACACACAGGAAAGCAGACATTTAAGAAAAGACAAGAAAAAAAACCAGAAATCATGTTTTTAGAAAAAAGAGGATTCTGTTTTGGGTGGTCAACCTGAACTCGAACACTTACTCTCTGTCGAACAGAAACAACCATGTGATGTTCAAGCTCATATTGATGATAAAAGAGACATGAAATCCATAGGGTAGCACTGCAGGCGAGGTGTACAACCAGTCATAAGCACTCCTGCGGGGAGCAGGGATAATATTGTTAGATTCGGCAGAGAAAATACACCACGGCAAACAAATTGTGCCTGCGGGGAAATAATCGAACTCTTTCATACAAAGTCAGAGCAATTTGCAACATGTAAAGAGAAAATGACTGCATTGAGGAAGACTAAATTGCCTCCAGACTAGGTGGAGTGATTTGCTCCATGCAATAATACAGGAGGAAGAGATAAAAGTATTAAGAAATAGACACAGTTATGCAGTGCGATGCAGCTATTAAGCATTTTCATCTACTGCAAATGATGTATGAAAATATGATGCAGGAGCCTACCTTCTGAAGAGTCCCACTACCAAGTATACAAACATGGCCAAAAACCAAAAATATGTGAAATCCCAGACAAACAGAGCCCAAGAAGCAGGTGTTATGGGAGTGGTGTACTTGAGTGTCACATCTTCTGTTTTCTGCTTGAAAACACCTGCACTGAGACAAGCACAGTTTGTTTATTCCATAACGTGTGTTGCAAGAACCCTCATCTGATCTGATTTATCTGACAAACATTCACCTGATTTTTCTCCGAATCCTGACAGCGAGTTGAATATGATTGCGGCTAAAAAGGTAAACAGTCCAGCGAACATGAAGATGACGCGTACCGGGCTCATGGTTACCATCGTGACGGTCTAAGGGTAAAAGTCCACAAAAGGATTTAACTTCCTCTTGAGGCAAAAAAAAAGCAAGAACAAAGCTACAGTATTTCCTTCATACATGAAAAAATCATTTAAAGCAGTTAAACCCACCTCCACATAACTATATGTGTGTCTTTCTGGTTCTTCCACACCACATGCAGTCCACTCAGAAACAGCAAATGACAGTGCCTTTAATAACCTGCCCTGGCATGATAGACTGTATATTGTGTCATCCCTTTTTATTGTCCTGCACTGAGCATCTGTTATCTTCCCTGTCATAAACAATCTCTTGTGCAGTTGTTAAAAGCAGGTTAAAGAGTAAAGACCAGGTTGTGAAAAAGGAAACCCAGAGGATCATTAGAATAGTGGGAGATTTTAGACAAAATACAAAAAGTGTATTAAATCAGGAGGGAGCTTTGGATAGTCTCAGCTAATCCTAAAATATCGGTGCAGTGGCCTATAACCATCTTTCAATTTGTAAAACTTGAAGATGTTATTGCTGCCATTTAGTTATAGTTAATTGATTTGGTGTGAGAATGGCAAGAGTTCAGATCGACTAGGCCACATCGGTTTTATTGATTTAATTGAATATGATCCTTGGTTAATGAAAGCAGCATCAAATTAAATCAAGAATAATGAGGTTACTGCATTAGCTGACCTGGAAATCATAACTTAAACTTACAGCATAATGTTATATAATTTGTCATTAGAGTAATATTATTACAGGGTTTTTTGCAAATTAAACTGAGCTACACTACAACAAAGCATTTTTGTCTACGAAAAGATTTCACTTTTATAGGGCTTAAGTGAAAACACAAAACATCTTTATTTAATACTGCTGTCATTATGTCAAGTCACAGCAAGTCTTGTGTATGCAGCTTTCTTCCACACAGTGGCACCATTGCATGACAGTGCAGCAGAGTGCTCGTGTGAGCGTGTGTGGTACCATGGCACCAGCATACAAAGAAATCTAAATTAGCAGTTGCACATCACACACAGGCATCAGTGTTTACAATTCAGTAATATTATATTATTCTGCTTAATGCTTAATTTAACTTAGTACTTCTGTTTACAAGTTATAAGTGTGGCACCTTTATTTGTAGCAGTGGTTTTGCTATTTTGACTCTTTAAATAAAAAATTGGAGCATATGAATTTAACTTAACTAATTACATTTTCTCTGCTGTAATCAGTTTGCTTTTGTCAGTCAGTCGTTTTCACCTCCGGTGAAATGGTGCTATTTCCTCTCGGTTTAGTGATAAAAGTAGCTAATTGATGTCAGTTTCAAGTTGCAATATTTAATATTTATGTGGCTGTAAATGTAGTTTGAGCTTGGGCTTGCAGAATTTCCTGACATACCTCCACACCTCTGACATGTCGTGAGAGCAGTGAGCAGTAAACACTGAGTCTTATATCATTGAGATAAAATTAGAAACAGTAACTCTGGATTACATGCATGGACTGTGTCTTGTGAATCCCTTGTGTGTAGGTAGGCTGTTTGAATCCAGCATAGAAATGGTGGATCCTGCCACCAATAATAAAAATCACTTGAAAAAGAGGTAATTACAGAATGTAAATACCGAACATAAATGGTATCAAACACGGAAGACAATGATTTGTGAAGATCTTAAAGATCAGAATATTAATAAAGAGTGTTGCACGTTAAACATTTTGCTTTGTCAGCATTGTAATGTGGGTAATAATACAAAAACATATACATTCTTGTCATTCTTGTTCTATGTCAGCTGAGGTTCAGTCTTTTAAAAGCAAACACTCGATCCAGGAAACCTTCCCTGTCAGCTTCCTCACAAGATGTTGCCTCCCTGTATGTGCTGCAATAATTTATGCAGAGCTCCTTCAGAAGAGCCTGGATTAAAGGACTTTCGCACACAAATATGCAGTACATATAAACACAGATATGGACTCACTTAAATGCTAAAAAAAAGGACAACACACACATTATATACTAGAGTTGAGTCAGAACATCTGAAACATGTGGGAGAATGAAAACTCTGTGCTAATGCTTATGAACATGATAAGTTCTTCATGGCCACCAAGTCAACAAGCTCTTCTTCGTGTACTTGGCTAAATTTACCAAGAGAGCACTTAACTTTACTGTTGACTTTACAGAGACATACAGAACAGTGTTTGGCTTCATTTCTGTTGTTGTAATCCCCACATTGTGTGCCGATGACTCTTTCAAGTTGACTGACTGATTGCTGTGACCCGTACCGCTGGCAGAGGACAAGGCCCAATTTGTCGGCTGCTCATCACATAATAAATGAAATCATATCCAATTACACGACCGCCATCTTTGATCACTTACATTATGAGAGATATGTGCATGATGGGTATTATAGAGGATCACTGTCACTTTGGTAATACATTATGATTCACTTCATGACTCATGTAGGTCTTGCCAACTGTGAGTTCTCGTAGGCTTCCTGCGTCACACAGCGATTGCATCCAAACACTGTTATATGCTGATATATTGTCAATTTCTTTTTTGTCAGGAAGTCGGCAAGAAAAGCAATTACCTTGAACTGACAGAGATCCAGATAAACAGTTTGTGACTGGAAATCTTGATCAATCACAGGAGGAAAAAAAATATTTCAAAAGATCTTAAATTCAAATAGTTATGCATGCCAGCAGCTTCCTGGCATCGCTTCTGTGCAGACTAGATTGGACAATTGGGACATTCCTACATGAACCGTTTGGTAATTAGGGACCATGACTAACAAGCTCTGTGTATTTGGACTGTTTATCTCCTCGCAGCCCTGGGTATGTGACTTTCACGCTGTATTTGTGGACGACATTTGTGGATCCCTCTAGAACCAAGTCGCCTCCTAATGTCACAATTAAACTGCCGTGACCAATAGTGGTGGCTGTGCCAACTAGATTACAAATGAGGATGGCAAAGGACAACAAAGGTGAGAGTGGAAGATATTAACCTCCAAATGCAATCAAGACGCACTCTAGGTCCCAGAACTATAATTTAGACATTATTAAGAAAAATCTGAAACTGTTCAGTGTGCAGAAGTCAACTTTCCACACGTTCCTCATTCAAGATAAAAGAAGACTTTTAAGCTCTGAAAACATTCTTCCATTCTTCTTAAGAAAACAAAAATAAATCACCTCTTTTGACCGGCAGTAGACACCATATTTTCAGCTTTGATGGAAGTTTCACAGGGATCACATCCAATCTTACTCCCTAGTATCCCCACCTCTTCGCCTCCAACAAGCCATCACAAGAGATAAATCTCCACATATGAAACCACTTTGGTCTGTAAGAGGCTGTCAAAATAATATTTTCATTCCTCCAAAGGACCCTGGTAACCACTGCTGTCTACTGCTGTGCTGTATTATCGCTGAACATCAAGTTTGGACACAACACATGGGAGTTTTTTTTTTTTTTAGGGCTCAAGTTGTGTACAGTATGGATTGTAAAACCTCTCAGTGTCACTGCTCTCCTGTCACTCAAACCCTGGGTGCTGCTAGTGGTGTGTGAAGGCCTGAGGGGGGGGGGGGATCACAGGACCCTTCAGACAACCCAGGTGATGCTAGACTAAATCAGATTTTGGAGATGTGGAGGCCCTAAGTCACATCTTGTCAACTAGACCTTGAATTTCTCTCAGCACCACTGCTCAGACTCAGAGCTGTGAAAAAATGACAGATCACTCTTTGACAAACGTGCTATTATGAAATATGAAAAGCCTTTTACTGCTGTTTTGACAGTTCATTTACTCACTTGGCACTATAGTATATTTCTTTATTTTGTTGAAAAGAAAGCTTTTGAAGGTTCAATAAAATATTTGTTTACTTTTGGTTTAACAAGAGCCATACTTTACAGGAAGACTGGTTATTGTTAACTGATATCTCATTATTTATTGTTAGTTGTTCTCCAGCAAGTAGAAAAAGGGTGAGTGTATGAGAACGCTTTCCAGAAGGATGAAGATGAGATTGATGGAAAAACACCATGAATACAGAGCTCCATTCTAGGCATAAGGGGACAGTGATTGATTGAATTTTGTGATTGGTGATTGAGTGAAAATCATGTAATTGTGCCAACATTGTGCCATGCTATAGCCCTCACATTTACCAGGACAAAACAACATTTCTTTAGTTAGGTCAGGTTTAATTATTTCAGATGCTCTAATTTTATTGACTAGTTATGCTTGGCAATCTAGCAGTGACGTTTCTCAGTGAAGATCTGTCAGTAGAAATAGCATATGATGTTATTAACTATGTTTTCATGAATCTTCAATTGAAATTGAAAATCATTGTGTTTATTGTGTTTTAGTAGTCCACCATGACTACTTGCTCCAAAAGGGCCTTTCAAGTGGCCGTCATTTTCATTTTCATATTGTCTAAATGGTTACTTTGTTAAAGTAAAAAGTCTCCTTTAACAGCAGTGTCTCTATTCAAACAGTGGCTCCCCTTTTTTACAGATAGGACAGCTGAAAATAGACAGGAAGAGGAAGGTAGGCGAGAGAGTGAGGGGGAAGACATGCAGCAAGGGGGTCCCCCAGCCTCTACCGCTGAGCCACCTTTTCGCCCACAGTGGCTCGCTTTTAAAAGTCATGTTGAGTTTAGCATTATTATTTTATCTTCAATGTGACAAATCATATCCATGACATTCACTGCTATTTATAAAAGCTGTTGAGCAGGCATGTGGGAAACAGAGATGTGGGGTGTCAAATCCGTGGGAAAACGACAGCAAACTAATTTGAAATGAAGAAATTAATACTCACTTGTCACTCCGACTGATTAACGGGGCTCAGCAGGTTGAAATGCGGCTCCACCAGAAACATCTCTAAATGCACAGCAGGGCGCAGGTCCCACAGATGTTTTTTTTAATATTATTATTTTTAATACCATCTTAGCTGTGATAGTAAGTTAAATCGTCTTAGTATCAATCTTTCAGTGCAGCTGAACCTGAAGGTTTCTTCTGAGCATTTGCAAAATGAGGGTTTAACATTTAATACACTAAATCTTCATACAGCTCTTTTAGGGAAGGAAGTGTTTTGGTGTTCAATGAATTGCCATAAAATTTCATGCATATTCATATTCATGTCCCTGTCAGGATGTATTTTAATTACTTGAGTGAACCCCTGACTTTTAATTTAGTCCCATCATCAGGTCAGATTTGCAATTTTCCACCAGCTTCAGCTTCAATTTGTGTTTAATGCTTATTTTCAAATGGTGGCCTGCGACCAATTAGCATGTTTTTATTTTGCTTATAATTTCAGTCTATAGACTAATTTTTTTTTCCAATTCATCTGATTTTAAAATTCCATCCCCGTTTTAGCTCTCGCATGTTTGTCGATTTGTAAACATGCGCTGCGTCATCCATCATGTTCAGCTTGGTATGGAGAGCACAAACTGCATCTCCTTAGATTACCCCGCCTGCACTGCAAATGATGCAAAATTGAACCAAACAAAAAAATTAAATGGAGGTAAATTGAATGTTTAATATGCAGGAGACAAAATGGCGGCCCTCGCAAATATGACAGGCGCATGACAAGCAGTAGCTGCGGAGAGAATGATGTCAAGAGAAATAACACTCGGAGTACCTTGCAGTCGCTTGGCCCCTCCGCTCTGTGAAAAGATTAATTATACTATCATAAGAGGATGTATCTCATTAAGATACACATACTGTTACTGTGGTTACTGTTGGTGCTGGATAAAGAGTAATGATCCTTCCCTGACATCCCGGCCACAAAAGCTTTCCCTCAGTAAACTAACATTTAGCGGTACATGTCTGCCCGCAGCGGCGTGTCTCTCATTCACCAGCTTTCTTTCTCTCCATCCTTCATCCTCCATCCTCTTTCATATCCCCCCACCCCCGCTCTTTCATCTCTGAATCCAGTAGTGTCAGAGCTATAAACTCCCAGCAGCTGAATATACTGTGGTTTAACGGCGTTGTTGGAGCGTCTCAAATGCGGAATCGCTTGATTCCAGGGAAGGTTTGCATGGTTTTGTTTATCATTTTTTTCCCTCCTGAAACTACCTTTTGGAAAATTACATTTCAGGTGTTATTATATAATATATAATCAATTTGTGTTATTTTTGTCATGTCATGTTAATAATAACCACGCCATGTCTAATTCTACCACAGCTGGTTGTTCACCACATTTCCCAGCATAGCCACTGCAGAAAAATGGATGCATATGATGCATTTAGTTGCTGTGAAGAGAAATAACAATGGTGAAAATAAATACAGCCAAAAAACGGTCTATATGTATTCTGTGGCTGCAGTGCATCATGGTCTACTGAAGCCACTGCCACTGAAGAAATACGCATTTTTCTCTTTTGCACAGTGGTTTTAAGTGGGTATATTTATTTCTTTCTCTATTCAGCTTGATTGAATTTAATTGACACTGGCTGGCAGCTAGAACAGTCTGACAGCCTTTTGTAACTGAATCACTTCATACTTTATTATAAATTGAAAATGTGACAGAGTTTATAGTCCATTTCACCTCCAGGAACTGTAATGAATCCCATTTGTGCATGATTTTTTTTTTCCTCTATTCGGACTGGTTTGGAGAGCAGAGATATGTCATGATGAATATGACATGGGCTGACTTTTCCAAGGTGACAGTTTTAAGTCAATATGCAAGGAGTCCTCCTGAAACCCGTCACTTCTGGTGAGGCACATTTGATTAAGGGTCCGGAGAAGGAGAAAGTCAGAGAAAAGGAAAAGAGAGCAAGAGAGAGAGAGGTTGGAAGGGGGGAGGAGGGCAAAGAGCAAGCAAAGCGAGGGGGAAGCAGTGCAGTGAAGCAAAGATAATGTAGTCACTGTTTGGTTCTCTCAGCACCTTCTACCTGTCAGGGAACAGTTCAAGCAGGAATTGCTCCTGCCTGTCTCTACCAAAAGGACATGGCAGCTACAGAATGACAACACGGTGACAGAAAGTAACAACACAATGCTATAGTGGCAATATAAACAGCTCTTTCTCGGGGGCAGGAGTTGTCTCGCAAGAATTTGAGGCACTGGTGTAATGAAAGCCCACTGGAATGTATAAAACATGAGGGATGAAGGGCGCTGTGTCAAGGCTGCACGCCGGTTTAAGAGAGGCCATCCCCAAGACTTCCCTATAACCAAAGTGTCAACGCTTCAATTTGTGCAGCGGCTACGGGTCCATCTGCAGCGGTGTGTCCTGTTATCGTGTTTCTGAGCCGGGTACTTGAACTGAACTTGCGTCTGTAAATTTGCTGACTGCTAAACGATAGGAATCTTCTTCTCAATGACAGCTTAGTACACTGACGGAAAAATTCGAGATAATCAAAGAGTCAGATGCGACGATCAATACCAATGTCATGTGTGTAAGCTGGATATAAAGACGCCCAGAGGGGTGATAGCTTAGCTAAGCAGAAACCTGGCTCTCTCCAAAGATAAGTTCTCCCTTTGTTGTAGTCCAGCGCATAACCAGAGAAAACCAGGCTAGTTGATTTCCTTGCTTCCAGTTTTTATGCTGCACTAAAATAACCTTGCTTCATCTTTAAATACAGATATGACGGGGTATCGATCTATTCGTCTTACTCTGGGCAAGAGAGGAAACGAGGCAATTTCCCCAAATGTCAAAACTATTCCTTCAGTCAACCGAAAATCTATCTACAACAAGTGGTATGACTGAGTATAGGCATCTATCAACCCAAAAATGCCCAAACATTTCTTCATTTCAGTACCTCAAATGTGAGATTGTGCTGCTTTTATCAAATTAACACCTAAATATCTTTGGGTCAGACTGCTGGTCAGACCAAACAAGCCATCTCAAGATTACCCTCGGCTACAGGAACTTGTGATGACCCCCGCTATGTCTTTAGAGAGAGATTAAATTATTCAGTGACAGAAAAAATGACTGATTAGTCAGTTGTGAAAATAACAGTTACAGTCCAAGTAAGATGTATCTACTGGAGTGTTCCTGACCACTCAAAATAGGGAAAATATAATGATCTGTACAGCACGTTAACATCACGAAGCACTTATGTATGTACAGCGCCTTACATTAGAGCTGATTCAGGATTCTGAGTTTTGCCTTAATCCACAAATCTTGTTCCATCTTGCTCATATACCGCACTGACAGGCCGGCCGCTTTGACATTCTCACTTGTGCTGTTCAATATTTAATACTTCACTATGAATTTCTTTTGTAAAGTTTAGGGAAGTGTGAAAAGCACAAGTCCCGTAGAGGGAAAGGGAGGGGGGTGATGAAAGAGGGCAGCCACATGAATGAGGGAAATAAAAAGAGTAAGTGCTGCCTGTTCTGCTCGGAAAGATGAAGAGTTATTATTTTTCAAAGCCCCAATGTATGAGCAGAGCACTTTCCACCCATTCTGCTCTGCACATTTTAATGTGAACCGTGTGGACCTTCACACAGTGGTATGTGTAAAGCAAATGGAAAGAGGACCTCATAGATTCATGGACGAGCTGAAACAGCTTTTGCAAATTGCAGGTCGGTGTTTTACTCAGGTGTGATGACTATTTCCGAGCAATTCTTGAGACTTCATCAGTTATTCAGCTATAAATCCACTAGGTGCATTTGTATGAACTGGATCCATAGAGGGCTGTGATATGATCAGCTCATCCTTGCGGAAAGTGTCCCTGGGCCTTTTTACGACCAGGCAATGATGGTGCACACACACTTAACAAATGAATGTGTCCGCATGCAAACACTCAAAACAGATTCTTCAGTGGGGGCAATATGTTGTAACATCAGCATTTCTGAGGCTTGTATGGAAAAAAAACTCGTTGTGTATTCCACCCCCTGCGTCTGAATTATTCAGCTTCAATGCCATTTCTATTCTTAGTACTTCTACTAGTGTTTGGATGACTGCAGAAGAATCCTAGCTTTACAGTAAACAACATGAGTAGCATAGACATTGCTTAGTCCCTGCATGCAGCTCTGTTCATTAGCTCGGCTCTGTCATATTAATACTGTGGTTGAGAAGTTCAGATGTGTGCATGAGCACACGTAATGAGACATGATTTTCTTGGGATTAAATATGTGTAACATTAATTGAGCAATTAGAAAACGCAACATGTTGGATGTTGCCACCATCTGCTCTTTACATTAAAAATGTGCATACATACTACAAGGTTGCAATGAGATACTGGTGTTTACGCGTCTCTTTTCAGGCTGGAATTAATTTGCTTGAAGACAAAGAGGCCTGAATTAAATCAAGTCGAAAAGCAATAGAGTCTTCAAGGGAACATCAAAGGTTTGCAGACGTCCCTCTGGGCTGTTTCATGGGCATCGATCGAAAATGCTGGGTGGGAACGTGCTTACGGTCTGCCATCCAGTGAAACTGATTTCATCCAGCCACGCCTCGTTGCTGAGATCTGCTAATCTCTCAAGTCTGAAATTGTTCGGAGAGGAGCAGCAGAAGAAGGCTGAGTGGCAGCAGAGGCAAAGATGAGAACATAAAGCTGAAACTAGGTGACATCTGCTGCATGCTACTGCTGCAATCAATACGCTGCCGCAGATGAAAAGAGGATTTTGCTTTTCTTTATTTGAGACTTTATGCAATCCAGATTCCTTTTTTTCATTCATCTAATATTCTACAGTCATCTCCTCAAGCAAAAAAAGATTTGATGTTTTGGTATAATTTTTAAACATACTCATTAACCTTTTTACTGGTACAAGGCTGTCATTGCTGTGGCAACATCAGCAGAATTTTTAATGATGTAGAATGATAAATAATTCACATTAATAGGGCTTGAGCTTCGTCTGCCAGCATCATAAATTTGATTAATCAAATAATTTGCAGTGTAATTATAAGCCTCTCGATTACTCTTTTGACAGAGTCAATACATGTAAACCACACAAAAAAACATGTTAGTGCTGACATTATAGAAATGCATTTATAACAAGCATGAAATACAGTATAATTGCTTCTTCTTGGAGTTCTTTGAAAGAGAGCTGAGCATTTTGAGGCTCTGACAAAGAATGATTTAATGGTAATTGTGACAACAAAGTAATCTAATAGTTACTTTGCACTCTCTGTGTCATCTTTCATATGTTTTCAACTACCTCCTTTGGTATGAATTATTGATAAAGAGCTGGCTGTTGCATGTGGAGCCAGAGAGAGAGTTGGACAAAACATGGACCGGATTCATGCACCAGCGGGATCTTCAGGTGATCTGACAAAAATGCCATACAGCAAGAGTCGGTCACGTTTTAATCTGAAATGTAAAATGTGTTTAAACTCTGCTGTTCTCGTGGATTTGAACTATATAGTACAATTTTTTTTTTTTGCTTTTTAAAATAAATATGAATGCAATTCAGTCTTGTTTAACCGCACTGTTGACCAGCCTCAGGGATCATAGGATTTCATTTATTTTCCGTCAAGCGTATATTTTTCCTGTTTCACAGCCTCAAGACAAATGTTGATATTGCCAAGCTATCCAACACACTTTGATGTGTAAGCTTGCGTCACGGATGTACTGTACTTGCGAGATGCAGTGACGCAAAATAAGATCACACATGGCTCCCGAGGGACACACTGCACCAGCACAAGTTCGCTTAAAGACACCACACACAGTAAACAATCTTAAATTTGAACTGAACTGACCTCAAAGAATCTGGACACTCACAGTCTCCTTGTTTAAGTGTAAGATAGCAATGCTTGTTGTTTCTTAAGGATAACTTTAAAAGATTTACTGCGGTCAGCCTTGGGTGACCATTCACTTTTTCCCCCACCCGAGAAAAAAAAATCAATCATCACACTGAGATCATCTGGGATTAAACCATTACATTAGCGATAAGTCAAAGGCAGGGTAAAAAGGAGAAAACTTGCTCATTTGGTAAAAGACTGAAGTCACCTCAGTTCATTCATAATGCTGCACTGGCAACAGAGTTAATCCGCCTTATTTGCATACGATGGCCACTCATTATGCCTCTGCTTATTTTCTCTGTCACTGGGTGGTGTGTTTTGTCACGGAGAATTATTGATTTAACTGACACTTTCAGGGAATGCCTTTATTGATCGACTGCCACCAATAAATTGTTGATTGCTGGTTGATGGAAAGGCTGCAGGCAACAGTAAATGCCCCCCATAATGTCTCAATGCAGAAACGTTCTTACGTGATGTCGCATCCAAATCGGAGCTGTGTATTTTTTTCTAAACGCACAGGTGATTTCTTTAAAGTCTGATCAGCCAAAGTCCAGACTAACACACACCAGTAGCCTACAGCAAGTTCAGGCTGCGGCTGCTGTTGCCAGGGTTATGCCATTGAAGTATGCACCCTTGTTATTAGATCTCGACTGCCTGGCAGGCACACAGCGGAGGCCTGGTGGTTTGCTGGTTCTCGCTCTCTCCCAGCAGAGTAGCCTCCAGTCATTCATCAGCATCACTGCTAGGGAGACACAGAGAGTGATAGGAGAAGTCTGCTTGATGTGCCTCTGTGCGCTGTGCTGCACAACTGCCTCTTGCTTTTATTTGTGTGTGTGCTTTTCTGTGTGTGTGTGTATGTGATGCACAGTACAAAAACTGTACTCACACTCCGCGACACGGATGTCACGATGTTCCTCTTTATGTATTATTTTGCAGCCCCTTTTGGCTACGAATACAAAACATGGTTACTCAATCTGAGCACTGTGACCTGACCCAAGGAGAAATGAAGATAGCAATCATCAACAGGGGCAGGCGATCGGGGGGAAAAGGTACATTTTATCTGGACATAGAAAAACTTCCTTCCTTGATCCACTTCATCATGAGCTCCTTCAGATGCCACGCTGGAGCTTTTTAGCTTATAACAGAAGGATTTGTAATTGTAATTGCTGTTTTATGAGTCCTTATCCTCCATGTTGGCTCAAAAATACATTTTGGCCATGTATATGTATGTATATACATGAAATTTCCAAATGAAAACATAAGTATATATATTTTTATGGGTCTATGTTCCTCAGCAGTGGGATTTAGCTTGGTTGTCATGGTGATGAGGTGTGGCTGAAATCTCTGATAAATGCTGGTGAATTTTTAATATAGCCTTATAGCATTACATTTAAATAAAGAAATGTATATAGACATAGTGGCCTTTAGTATGCCTTTTGGCTACATTTGTGGTTTATGTTGTTATGTGCAATTGTATTTTTTAGTGTTATCCAAGGCTGTACCTATATATATCTATATATGTGGAAGATGCATATAGTGTAATTAGTATGTCATTCAAATCTTCTATATTTTTCATATTTTTTTGTACTCTGTTTTCATATTTGTCTTACTTTTGAGCGACTGTGCCAAGCAAATCATATTTCAACCTATCTCATCTCATCTCATCTCATCTTATACTGTTTTGTTGAGGTTGATCATGACATGTGAGGCAAGCATCCAAACCAAAGACTTATTTTAGCTTTTTGCCTCAAGCTTTACATGAATTGTCCTAACAGGTGATCAGTTAAAATGAATTTCACCACCTCCTTCATCTTTCTGTGATAACAGTATTAAATATGCTCATCACAATGATTTCCCTCTCTGGTGTCTGAAACACTGAGTTGAGCGGTTTGAAGTGGATCCAGGCTGCAGATCCAGGCCGGGCTTTTCCTCTCTCCGTTCATGTGAAGCGCTGTTTCATCCGCTCAGTGATGCCTCTGCAGCCCACAGACGGAGCGGTACAGGAAGGCAGCAGCAGCGCAGTGTATGGGACCTTACCATCCAAGTGACGTCCTGCATGATCGACCCCCCCCCCTCTCTCTCACCCACCTCACCTCACCCCCACTGCCACCTCCGACCTGCTATATCCTCAAGGAAAAAGAGGCGATCTGGGGAGAAATTCAGAGGATTATTCCCGAGGCGAGTCTCGGACGGCCAGTCTGCTGCGTTTGGCGAGGTAGGGGGCCAAATGCGCAAATTGTTTTTTTTTT
>JBAJHX010000046.1:12585741-12609948 GCA_037176925.1 Amniataba percoides | reverse complement strand
TGTGTGTGTGTGTGTGTGTGTGTGTGTGTGTGTGTGTGTGTGTGTGTGTGTGTGTGTGTGTGAGTGTGAGTGTGAGTCTGACAGAGGGAAAGAGAGAAAGATGAATGAATGTCCCTGCAAGCAAGTTAGTGCAGCTTGGAAAAGGACTTCAGCACCGCGGACAGCGCCCCATGCTCTTTGCATATCACAATGCTCTTTTATCTGTATCGCTACACTCCATCTGTTCCCACACACTCACGCTCACACACGCACAGATTCAAAAGGCAACGAATGTTTATAGATTAATGACTGTGGCAGAGCAGCAAAGATCTGAGACGCAAGTTTCCGCGATAAGCTCAGCAAATGCAACTTCGCAGCCTGGAAAAGGAACCGGGCTTAATTTAACATTACCTGTTATATTTTCCGCTTATTTCCATAGCTGGCTTTGAGACCTTACAAATTTACTGAAAGGTATCTGGAGCAAACACTGACACAAGCCCTCTGTACGGAAGTTTTGTTTGATTCTTGCTATTTCACTTTTGTGTATAAATAGAACAACAGAATAGAGACTGCATTTAGTTTGTTTATTTCAATAATGATGTTTCCACGAGTGTATAGATGTTATCTGGAGCATCAGTTTGAAAAGTTCATTCTACGACCTCTATGGTTTCATAGCCCTCGATTTGAAAGGGTGTTTGTCTCATTTAAACCTCCCCGCGTAGCTTGGCTGGCAGTTTTTTGTGCAGCGAGTTTGGTTCAAAAGGACTGCCTGGCTGAGTGGGTGTGATGTTCACCATCAGCTCTTATGTAGGTGCTGTCCAACACTGCATAGCTAAGATGTAAATGATCAAACCGCAAACCCACCTGACAACGCCGAGAGGATCCGGGGACTTGTTTCATCCCCACTGCAATTGAATATTCATTTCCATCTTACTTACTTCCCCCATTCAGACAGGCATTTCATTGAAGTTTTTAATGTGGATGAGATGGTTATAGCCCGGATTATTCCTCAAAAAAGTTCTGGTCCTTCTCACAGAAATTCTTGTCTTGTTTTCGCATTTGCCACATCAAAAAGAGGAACAAGTGGAAAATCCAAACAGGCACCTATTTTACTCACTAATTCAAGATCAGAAAGCAAATCAATTAATGGCATTGTCCCTTTTTGGAATGAGATGTATCCAATGAATTATGGACAGCAAGCAAGCCTTTGTAGCGTAATTAGCAAGTTGTCGAGAAGAGGATGCTGTTTTTTTTTTTTTTTTCCTGCCTAAATGCTTTCCACACTGCCAGGCAGACAGACAGTGAAAGCCTGCGTGTCGAAAGCATGAAATACTGGCATCTGTGAGGACACCCAAATCTCCTTGGCGGTTCTAGCCGAGAGAGAGAGGGGAGTGCACAGGCAGCAGAAAATGGCTTAGTCAGGGTCATCACTAGCCAATAGCTTTGGATAGCTGTGACAAGCCAGGGCATTTTCTCAGGCTCCAATAAGCGAAGTGAGGAAAGATCTTCATGATGCCACGTTGCCAACAAACACTTTTCTCACGGTCTTTTTCAGCCATAATTATCATACATTTTATGGAGTGGTTGAAATTCTGGTGTTTATTTGACACCTACTGAAGCTTTCAGAGCCACAGCAGCAGGAAAGTTGAAGAACTGAAGTGACAGCGAACTGTTTTCTTTCTTTCTTTTTTTTTTTTAAAGCTTACAGATGTTTTGGCATCTCCTATGCTCCCTTTTGAGAAAAAATCTGTACCTTAAAGCCAGATATTTTTTGTTTGATGACAATGTCACCGTCTGTGCACATACAGATAAGAATGCCATCATTTATCTGTCTGCACAGATAGAAAAAATGTTTGAAACCATTATTGTTCTTTTATTGGCTGACACTGACAACAGCCAGACAGCAGGCTGCAACATGACACAAAAAGAGACCCAGACTTTATGCCGCAACCAATATTAGCTTTGCAGCAAATGTCCCCTTCATGAGTGCAAGCATGGACAGAAATCCTGGGTTGAGAACTACACAGTATATTGTTTCAGCATAGACATTGTGATGTGTGTTTGATGCCTGAGTTTGAGAGTTTGTGTCAAGTGAACATCTTCAGCCACGCTCTCGAGCTGTTTATCTTTAATTAAGTTTAGTAGAAGTTGGAGGATTTTTTTTTTGTTTCATTGTTAGAAGATGATAAAGCTTCGAAGTCAAATATGAATAATTGTGATTTTTAATTGTATATATCTACCTGAACACCGGGGTGTAGCTGGTTAAATATTTGTTCATATCCTAATATATTGCATAAAAAAAGATATTGCAATATCATTTTTTTCTAATATTGTGCAGCCCTGCTTGCGCAGTCTTACCTTAGCGAGCTGAATGAGTTACTAAATAGAAACTCGTGTGTAAAAGCTGCTAATGTCATTTAGCAGGCTACAAAGCTTATTAGCTTGGTCACTGTTACACACTCATGAGCTTAAAACCTTACAGTATGACGGGATCTTTCAGTTTAGGTTCTTAAATGTTGTAATCTTTATTCTTCAGTGCCACTGCTAACACAACGCAGTCTGTCTGTGCTTTGTGAGAAACTGTCAATCAAACACTTACACCAGCCCGCCCACTCAGAGGCTTCGAGGCAAAGATTTTTAATGTATCTTTTTTTTTTTTTTTTTGCAGTAATGAATATTTACAATAAATTTGTCAAATCACATTGACATGATTTTTGACTGTAAAAATATCCCTGATTTCAGTCTGACTAAAACTTGATTTGGCAGGTTGTTTTAAATGACAACAGAATTGGCCTTGATTCAGAGTATACGAAATGTTATTGCATGCCACTGATGCATTGTTGTCTGATCTGCTTTCCATATGGCTGCAACCCGCTAAGAATATATATTAAATCCTGGTTGAATGTTGTTTTCCATTACACGTGGAGAGCCACAGCGGGAGGGGGGGACAGGGGGGAGGTGCCTCAGTGTGGCTAGAGCCAAACCGAATCATGATAACTCTGTTTTCTGCGGCACAGTGGGATTATTATTTGCATGTCAAAGTGCCTTTACGCTCTCTTTTACATGATTTTTGTCACTGGAGATGCATATAAGCATATATGGCTGTTGAAGTTCAGTGGCCTGCAGAACAGCAGATGCACGTCCTGTGTTGAGCGGCATGCGAGCTGCGTCTCTGAAGCCACTCCACGTTTGTTCAGTGTGATGAAACCCAATCGGACCCTCTCTGTTCAACCATGCCGACGGTTTGTTATATTCAAGAGTCTTTTTGTCTGTCGTATGATGATGCTTTTACGACATTAGGGTTTTTTTTTCGAGAGCTGTGAAATGCGCAAGAACACACAAATACACACACAGAGCAATAGATACTGCGCTGACAAGATACAACCGTGCATACACAGACACAGAAACACACACACACACTTGATGATGTCATTTGTATAATCTGATGGAATCTGGGCCAGCGTTGACGAGGAGGCAGCCGGCGGGATGAGCAGTCACTGTCATAATGATTTGGTGTGTAGGAGGGGAGGTATGGGGAAAAGAGGAGCGTGTGTGTGTACGTGTGTATGTGTGTTCCTGTGTAGTGGGGAGGGGTGTCACCTCGCAGACGCAATTCTCTTGCTCATTTGCTTTAGACGAAGGTTGAAACAAACAAAATGTACCGAAGCGTGAGTCATTATACCTCGTATTGTTGTAATATATGCAGTCACTTAAATGAAAACAAAGTGGTTCTGCTCCATGTGCGCCATTAAGCCATTAGTCATTTATGTTTGGCTGATCTGAACAGGTAAAGTGAGGAAAATGTGTCATAAAAAGAGATTAGAGAAGGGAAGCTTGTTCTTATTTCAGGTGATATTTTCAAGCGCTCTTCATGTGCAGTAGAAGTTGGTAAGAGCTGCAATTAACTTGTAGCGTTCACACCCAGCTGTGATAAATGGCAGATTTCCTTCAGGCCTAATCTCAGTCATTCAATAATTTTGACTGTACTCACCCTTTAAATGTTGGCATCGCTTTTGGAAGCTCGTGTGTTTCCAAATGCCAGAAAATGTTAAAGCATCATCGCTACACGGTTTGATGAAAAACATGTTGCATTTGGTCGCAAGCCACACAATAAATTCTTGGAGCAAATCCTGTTAAAATTACACCAGGCATTTAGACATCTAATTAAGCTAGAGCTGGTTGCCAAAAGTTGATTATGATAGTTTTACACACAACGATAGACAAAAATTTAATAAAGTCGAGTATTTACACAGCAGATGACGACACTGATGTCTTTAAATGATTCATTAATGCTTAAGATACTAATGGTATAATTACTGCACTCATCAGAAAATTAACCATTTCTAATGTTTTTTTTTAAGTGACCTGTGAAAAATCGGCCTGCAGCAACACGGCTAGAGTAATAGGATAGCTCACAATCAATGTGTGTCTATTGATTATACACAGGCCCAATACAAACTAGACCACACTGTAGTGATGCGTCAACATCCTCTGATTGCCCCAAAGCAACGTCAATAAAAATGATTAACTGACTGCTGTGTGCGACTGCGGGAAAGAGCATAGATGCGTTACACCAACAAAAGCTTTGTTGTTCACACATCTAGTTAGCTCTCAGGGGAACATTAATGCTGTTCTGTGACATATGTTTAATGAGATTTGGGCCATTTTTTTCATAAAGGTAGATCGCTTCCAAGGCTTTCATTTTGTTATGTTGCTGCAAATACGATAACCGATGATCTCTGTGTTCGATCTGGAGAAAAATGGCTTCCGTCTTCCACTGCATCTTACTCACTAGTTTCTTTCATTTGTGTGTCCTTCATGGCTCGGTGAGCAAACACTTCAGTCAAGTATTTGTTTACTTTCTTGTCTGTTGTGGAAATCTGAATTGCCGAAGGTCATATTTCATTTAGTGTTTCTGTACATTTAGTCTGCATTTATATTCACGTTAGATTGTTTGCCTGGCTTGGTGTTTCTGTGGCATGAATGTGTCTTCACAGTAATCCTGTACACATATGCTTGCAGGGCTGCGTGTTTCTGTGTATTTATGGTGTCGGACGCACGTGAGTGGGCACACTGGCATGTTTCGTGTCTGATTTAGATCGAGGCAGTCGTAGTGGGTGGAGTGACTCCTGGCTGTCAGTGTGGTGCTTCTGGCTACTGGCCTCCCAGCACCTAATTCCCCTCAGGTGATGACACTGAGTGTAGGTCCTGGCCGATGATATAACCACTGAGCAGGCTGCCAACTCTAAACCTACATGACTCACCTCGACTTTCTTACGGTCTTAGCTCTGCTGGCACAGCTGGATTTGTCCAGAGACGATATTTAAGAGAAGGCTTTAGTCAATTAAGTCATCAAAGTGCAGCCCATAGTTTTGTAAGTTAAGAATTTATCAATCTGCTGATTTTTATTGTTATTAAAAGGTTTGCCATCACAATAACACATTTAGTTATATATTCATTTGGACACATTGTGCTAAAGCTACCACACAATTTGCACTATTACTGTTACATTTCACGTAGGTGTGTGTGCGATTGTGCACAGGCGGTAAGTTTGTGTGTGCACGCACCAGGTTGTGTAGTATTTCATCTAAGCCTTATTTTGTTCAGCATGTGTAATCCCCTTAAATTCCCCACTGATAGTCTGACTACCTTCACTTCAGATTAGCAGAAGCAGAGATCAAGGAGTGCTCCTCTCACTAGTATGTAGGACGACACAGAGGGGACGCATTGCTCATGATAATAAACCCAGAATGAAAATACATATGGTTCGTGATGCAATGTTTATGCTCATTTTTTCCAAATCCTGAGCACATTTGTATTCACAAACACACTGGTGCTCATGATTCTAACCCTACAGGCGTCCGATGTGCATTCATGCGAGCACTCCTATATAAGACCAATATGATATAATACATTTGATTTGTTATCTCATTGAGATATAATCTTCATATAACAGAAATATTGTGAATGCTATATTGGCATCATAAACAGGAATCAGTCTCTTTAAGAGGCCCAAGCACCATGCTGCTTTTTCGATTGGCTTTCTTATGTAAGTGCGGTCCCATGTCGCATTAAGCGTATAATCCACAGATGCCTGTGAACAATTACACTCTGGGTAACAAGTTAATGGGAGGTAGCATATAGTGTGTACACACAGATTAAATGACTTTATATGCTCTTTATAGGGTTGCCTCTGAGAGCTGGCTAGCGTCAGACAGATGGAGGGGTGAGCGTTGAGTCTGCAGGTCCGTGTTTCTGTATCTGCCTGCAAATGAATGTTTATACAGTTTCTTTCATGTTTGTGTGAGTGACATCTTTTATTTATCTGATCAGATGTAACAAATGTTGAGGAGCTGTCAACGCGGTGATAGCGTCTGTGAATTCAAAATGCTGGGGCAGCCTAATGAGGTTCTGCGAGAGTGGAACATTAGAATTACACAAGCACGTCTCATGTCCTCTGAAGTCTCTGTAGGACGATCACAACTCAGTATGCAGTATGTGGATTAAATGTAGAATTTGGTGCAGAGGCACAGTAAAAAGACAACAAACACTGCAAGCTGACAGAGTCAGAAAACAAAAGGATAAAAGGAATTACAGGAGATCAGTTTACCTTTTCCTAGTTTAGGTGTATTATGAAAGATGTTCAGAAGAGACAGCTTCAAAACCTATTTAAAACCACAACTTATTGTTTTTATATATCTGTTTGTGCACAGATGAATCAAATGTGACAGAATGTGTTAATTACATAGCCTGATGTGCTTGTATACGTATATTTCTGAACTTTTGAGAGAGCCAGGCTCAGTGTTTTCCCTCGCCTCCAGTCTGCTCTGCTCAGCGAATCACCTCCAGGCTCTAGTTCCTGAGTTAACACTGAGATTTGAGAGTGGTATCAGTCTGAGCTCCCGGCATGAAAGGAAATAAATGTATTTCCCCACATGTTGAACTTTCTCTGTCATTAAAAAAAAAAACTTGCAACAGTGAACAGTATTATTCTCATAAACAGAGCGCTTGTAGTTTTTTGTCATCCAATACAAATGAGTAGTGGGAAAATAATGAAACACTTTATATTGACTGTGTGTTCAAGTAAATATGGTACAGTACGTGCTACAGCTGCAGCTGGGATGACGAGTGGTGCATTGGAGCAGAATAACATTAAAGTGCAAGGGGGTTGAATGAAATGTAAGAAGCGAGGTATAAGTACGATGTCGCAGCAGCATGAACACGGAGCCTGAAGCTAAATGAGCTACTGTACAAGGACGTGTGCAGAGAGGTGCAAAATTATGCAAACAATGTTGCATAATAATGACAGTTTATCACAGCAGAAAGAACATAACTTAATGTTTTATTAATCTTTTTGCTTGACACTGGTGCACTGTGCACTTTTAAACCTTTTTTCCCTCCCAGGCAGGACTGTTCAGATATCCCACTTTCAAATCCATGTTTTCTCTGTTTGTGTTTATCTACGAGACTATCACCTCCCCTCACCTCAGCTCGCTCGCTATTCACAGCACTGCGACTCCCTAATGTCTTTATAAGTCGCTTCATTACTACATCCTGATTAATCTCATATCATCAAGCACAATCCAGTGACTGGCTTCCCTTCGCTCTGCGAGAGCCAGCGATGCTCCATGAGCTCTATGTATTTCACTCAGTTTTACTGAATGTTGGACTTTATTATTGTCTTTGTGAGAAGATTAAACCAGTCCATAAATATAATGGATTTTTCTGTAGAAGAATAATTAATCTACTGCCGCGGAGGTCTAAGCGTGTAGACGATTGGTCTTATGAAAGCTCTGAATTCATTATTTTGTAACTTTTAAATACTGACCTTAATTTTTAGAGTTTACTTTTTTAATGAAATATTTACTTTACCTTAAGTTTTTTTTTTTTTTTTCAGGTCTAGAGTTTCTTCTGATCCGGGCTATTTTTTCTTTAACTGGACTGTAAAATTGTTTTTAATGGGTTTGATAATTTGGGCCACTTGGACGGTTTCAACAGAGTCTGGCCATACTCCAGTAAATCAGCCCCTCCTCTCCTATAATTAGTATGATTGAGATTGAGTCCATTAGGCACAGCTCGACATGAATCACGTCTATTACACAGTACAGATTAGGACTTCCATAAATTATGTTCAGACACTGACAAATTATGAATCGCATTTGCACCAAATCTGTGCAAGCAGGTGAAACGGTTTCAGAGCAGATATCATGGCAGGTTCCAGCAGGAAAAGTAGTGGCATAATTGAGACCCTTAACTGAGAGTGTATTCCTCTTAGATGAGCTACTTCAAGAGTCCTCGTGTTCACTCGTGTAGCTCACTGGGACGCTTTCTGGAACTGAGACATCATTAACAAAATTTACTTAAGTTTTGCTTTTCTTGGTATAAACGTGAAAATGTCTGCTGTGAAAAAAAAGCCTATTGTAACCCAGCCCAAAAACATATCAGCAGAAACATCCAATTGTAACTGCGATGGCAGGTTAGTTAGCATTATCCAAGGGTGAATGGAAAACAATTGAAACACATTAGTTGTGTCTCTGTGCTGTTTATTACACCACTGCAGTCCCACAATTGAAACATGCCAGATCAGTGTCAGCTGGTGGGCCATTCATAATAAAGAATAATTATAATAAAGTGTATTTTACTTAATTAATAAATATAAATTCCTTTGTGGATGTTTGTGTTACGACGTGCTGCACTCTCCCATCTATTTGCTGTTTGTCTTTCAATGCAATGCATGATGGTATATTGGGCTTGATTAGTGACCTTCGGACTTTTCATGATGCTTTGTGGGATACTTAAAGTCCACTACTCTATAGGGTAGTGTAATTTTGAGAGATTTATTATGTCACATCTAGTATTTTAATCATTGCTACTGAGGTCAAAAGGGAGACAGGTTATCTACAGTTTGTCTATACAAGATATAGTAAATTGATAATTATAGATTAACTGTCATTTTGTCATTTTAGTTGCTTCTCTGGACCCCTGCTGTAAAAAGTCATGAATAAACAAAACCAGTGTCTGAAATAATGAAAACGCATCAATAGGTATCTGTTTGATTGTTCAAAAATAATGAAATCTGTGTCATAGTCAGTCGGATAATAATCTTCAAGGCCTGTGTGTGTGTTTTTTTTTATAATGTTCATAGTGCAATAAATGCTTGTGTCAGTTTGATAGCGCTCTTATTTTGTTTTTATAGCAAAGGATTCAAGCACGTTTGGGTTGTAAAGGTTAATTCTGTGCGATGGGGGGAAAAGGACAGACTCCACAACCAGTGGGTTCATGGGAACCGATCAGAGTGTAGCATCCGGGCCTTTCCTGCTTTATTAGACTGTATTCAGCCAGCCGGTGACAGGAAAGCTGTCCCAGAGAAATGTGATTACATGCTACCGAGTACTTGAGCCAACTAAATTGTAGGTACGCCCTAAGAGCTTTAGTTCAGGTAATTCTCCACCTTCCTTCCTCATGACTCAGGAATGCAGAAGCAGCTGACTTGCATGCTGTGTTCCCCCGGCTTTGAAAAAAAAAAAAACACTCATCATTATCCTCCCTCCTTTGTCTTGTGTTCTTTCAATTTTGTTAAAGATTATGGACAGTCTGGCTCTCTAAAAATCTGGACTACATCTCTCTTGTGAATTTCACACAATCCTCATTTAGTCTCCAACATGTTCTCTTTTTTTCCCTTTTACCTAATCTGTTTGTTCCTTTGTTGGTCCTCTGAGCTGTACGATGCATCTGTCTCTCAGCTGTAACTCATCCAAGCGGCGGCCCACAGTAGATGCTCATTCAGTCCCACTATCCTTTGCTGTGGCTGACATGAGTGTTTCTCTATCTCCCTCTCTTCCTCTTTGCCCCTCTTCACTCTGTGTAAGGGTGTAACGGTGTGTGTTATGATGGGTTCTGCTTACTGCTGTGCACTGTAGATGGAGCTTAGCACACTTATTGGCTCAGTAATGGGATATCTGCTCGCTTCAGATTGGTAAATCTGCTGCATGAGGCCTGCCTGCCCTGTTTCTCCCTCTGTAAGAGACGTGTTTTATTCTATACATGCAAATTTCTATTAATTTATTCAAAATCGCTGAAACTTTGAGTTGCATAACCTTAAAACCGTTTCTAGTCAATAAAATATTGGTGAATTATGCTTCCCAAGGGGATGTTGCAGTTACGCAAGCAGTTTTAGAAATTCAAAGGATTTAGTGTTTTCCAAATAACCACTCTGTCTCAATTTAAGTTTGGAGTTTAAAGGGGAAAATACAGCATAGAACACTTTGACACAGTTACATAAACAGCTTCTGGCAATGAGGCACATTTTGTTGTTTGGTGGTGTGTTGCTGTTATTCCTGTGGATAACCCAGTCTGGCAAAGGCATCCCACAATTAATTTTCACTTTGCTCTTTGTGGTCTGGCAAGGCCACAAATGCATTAGCTTGAGACACACATCGTGTCAAGTAGGCAGTACGATAGATGACTGACAGCTCTCTCCATCACTCAGACAGCAACATGAATCAGTCCTGTATCTCACTGATTAATGGGACACTTACAAGGCTGTCATTGTTTTTTTTTTTTGTCTCTGATTTCTAAACTTAAAATGATGGAAATATATAGCCAAGAAAATAATTGTGTCTCGATAACTTGAGGGCACAAAATGCAGAACATACAGATGTAAAATCATGCATCATTTTATATTGAAATAACCTGTTTTTAATAGTCATAAATAGTTGTTACTATTAGAGAGGCAAGAATCACACCACTACCTACTATGCATTAGCTTATTGTATATTTTTATCAGTGAACACCATGAAAAGATTGAAACCAACAATTTATCAATTAGTCTCGCAATACTTAACTTTCCCATGCTGTTGTTGCACTCAACAAAAAGTACACTTGTGTGTGTTTATATATATACTTCTGTTAATAAAAATAATTTACTTTAACAGCTGGATACTGCAGTTTGTAGCAAAGGTAACAGAGCAGAAAACAGCAGTAAATGCGAATTTGTTGGGGACTATTTGTGTGGTAGTGAGTAATTACCTCAGGAGGGTGTGTAAGGGCTTAGAATAAACTACAATGCTCGTGTTCATTGTAATAAATGAGAATGTGCTGGTAGAATGATCTTGCTCATTTGGTGTATTTTTGATAGTTCTTTTATTCATTTTATTAAAAAAGAAGGTTTCTGGCACAGAGGAATAATCTATATTAGGGTTTGGCAGCACAAAAAGTATTTGTTATTATAATATTTGTTGTTTTGTGACTTGGGATTTGTTAAAAATGAGAAAAAGAAAGAATACTACCTGCCTCAGTCATTAAATCTCAACAAAAGACAAACATGAAAAATGTCGTCTGGCTGTAGATGAGCCTTCCTGCTTTTATGGAACACAAAATCTAACTTGTGAATCATAAATGCCATTCCAAAGGTCCTTACATCTGCCTTGTCCCCTGTGAATGTTAGAACCTAATATTGTCAGACAAAATGTACATTTTCTGCTTACAACCAACAAACGCTGCATTGTAATATCCAACCTCTCATCTCACAGTGCCAGCAGCTACCTTTAACCACCCAAAAGGGATATTCAAAAAGAATGAGCTCATATTTTTTGGGAAAATTGGGCTATCACACACTTGTCGTCTCTTTATCACCTCGTCTTCCTCCACTGTCTCTCTTTTGCTTTGGGCAAAACATCCACCCTTAGCTTTGTGCTCACATCTACATCAGGAATATAATATGATATGTTAAAAGAGGAAAGCAGAGCACATGTTTGTGCATTTGCAGTGCACATTTCTTAATATTCAGTATTTCTTAATATCCAGTATTCGTCATTATAACGGTTAAAATGTGAGAGGGACAAAGAGAGAGAGGCGCTCACACAGAGATAAGATGACAAAGAGAGGCTAATCGCTGGGAAGGAAAAGTGTCGCCGCCACTATCTCACTCATCATCAGCCTTCCTGTTTCCTCTTCCTAGCCGGATCCCATTTATCATCGCTTCAAAGTACCGAAGATCATTGAGCTATGGGGCTCAATACGTTGAAACACTTTACGTCTGACCCATAATCAATGTGGTCTTGAATGCCAGTGTCTGTTAAAAGAAAAAAAAATCTCTCATAACTGCATTCTCTGGTTCGCCTGGCTCCTGTCCAGGGCTTTCAATCAATCCTTTCACTGCGAGAACTCAGAAAGAAATTGAATTAGGTTCCTGGGCGTTGAACCACGATTTCTTAATTGGCACAGGATTAGTTCACATTGATTTGGCCTGATTGGAGGCCCTAGCTCGTGTGTCCACTTAATCACTGAGCACACCCTTTTCTTGAAACACTATTTGCATTCACCCTTCCCCTCAACCCGTGTCAGTCATTCACAACCGCGTGAATTTGCATGAAATCACTGGACCGGGCTGTTGCCGCTTTACTATCGCAGCACCCGCACAATGCTGTGTTAATCAGATTTCTTGGTGTTATTATTACACCAGTGTTTCGGTACAGTACAGCAAAAGGCCGATGCTCTGCCAGGTCTAGAAAATTGCCCTCTGGTTACAGAAAATGTTCTGATAGATCGCCGCTGTTATTCTGACTGAGCAGTGGAGAGCGATGGAGTGAGAGAAGGAGCCAGGGAAAGATGAGAGAGATTGTGTCCAAGGGAAATAAAGTGAGGACAGGAAAGAACTCAGATTATGCATGAGAGAGAGCAAAAGAGTGGAAGTGAGCGAAAAAGATCACAAATAAGGTTGTGGGAGCAATATGGTGGGAATAGGAGCAGCGGAGGGAAGATGAGGGACAGAGATATGAATGGAGAGGGGGGATGGACCGGAGCTGCGACGAGACTGACTGTTAAGAGAGCACTCTCAGCTTCCCCCTCGTGAAGCTCAGACCTTGAAGGCAATTTGATTTTATTAGACTATATTGTATTTTCTGTGGAATTGATATGTGGAGATGTGCAATGTTTTGGCGCCTTAATGTGCAGGTTGAGTTGAACAGTCGCATTATGATTAAACTGCGGTCCATCATCAAGTATTGATGTGATATGTTGGTATATTGTTCCGTGTCTGTATTGTGTAATATTATGCACTTGCACACACATTCAGTATGTGACATGTGGTCACTGATATGACAGCGTTTGATTATAGGCTCTCTGTCAGGCTACAGATGGACGTTTCAGTAATCTCTCATTTCCAGACTCACAGGAGAAAGGTCTTACCGTCCTTTTAGATAAAGAGAACAATCGGGGTTTTTTTAATTTCTTAATCCAGTAACAATTCTCAAGGGGATGCTGAAAGAGCACAAGGCTGACGGGAGCTCATGGGGTGAAAGATATTGCGTGGAACTAATTACCTGCCTTATGTACAATTCAACATTTTGCTCAAGGTCAAACTGAAATGAAAGTTAAAGTCAATAAATGTTTAAAAAATGTTGGCATATTTATCCTTGGTGTTTTATTTTAAAAATTATTTTCTGTCATCTTGGCTAAATTAGGGTTTATCTAACAGGCGTGAATTGTTAGTTGTCAGTATTGTGATTTGATTGAAAATAGTTTATATAGTTTACAGCCACTCCTGGAGATAACCTGGCACACTCCTCAGCATTAGCTTTTTGCTTTTTGAAAAAGGGGGAAAAAAACGTTTGTAGGCTACAGGCCTATGAGGGGCTTCAGTCAATAGCCCATAAAATGAAAATGTGTGCACAATAGCTGCGTTTCAGTTTGTATCTCCTAAAACAAAAAGTGTGGAGATTCAACTGTCAGTCCAACTTTAAGTTTCCATCTTTATCTTGTTGCTTGTTAGCTGGGGCAACTGTATGTCATAGTTAGTTAACACTGAAAATGGCAACAGTTACCCTGAGGGTGAGTGAAAGGACGAGGAATGCAACAGTCAGCCTGTAGGAGGACTTATCTGAGCCAACAACATCTGCTGGGTCGGCGTATAAGAAATTGTGTAACGTGATTCTAAAGATTCTTATTATGGTTCCATAGATATCACGTTGGTATTCATTTCACTTTCACACAGCTCAGACATAATGTGCCATATGTTTCTTTTACTCTTCCACTACATTCACACCACAGGCTGTCGTGCTCAGTGCCAAATTTGCTGCGCATATCTGATCGCTTTGGCTGCCGTTCACATATATTCTGGGATATAACCCATATCCTGTTCTAATATAAACTGACAACAACGTCAGAAAGACACGTGTGCACAGAAAGACAGTGACAAAAGGTATCACATCTCTTTTGTACCTTGAGCGTGCTTCTCCCGCTCTCTGCGAAGGTTTGCTGTCTTCCTTACACTGGCGTAGTTTTACCAGCATGAGCGTAAATCCTACATATGATGTTGCTGTCTTTCTATTTTTGTGCCTACTGTTTCCCAGATTGAGAAATTTTTTTGGCATCAATCAACCACGGTAGGACCTGGAGGTGGAGGGATGCACATCCTCCCCTTTTGAGATCAGATCAAGTTTATTTAAAATATATGTTAATCTGCAAAACATGGACACCCTCCTTCCTTAGACCCCTGAGTCAGATAAGGAAAACAGGCAAAAATATTAACTTCTCAATTCTCCTATATTTCAGCCATCCCGTGTTGTTTAAGATTTGTTATCTATATTATGTTGTCACTTTGTTTTCTCTAAGAGAAGAGATCATTAGTCAGTGCAGCCACAGCAACGAAGCTGTTTTTCTGAGGGGACACAACTAAAGCGTCCCCTGAATTCCCGGCATTATTTTTACAGCACCGTCTGCTCTCCTTCTTAAACTGCCTTTCTCATTCTTTCTACACACTCGCATAAACTACGTACACGCAAACACCTGCTTTTTTTTTTTTTTTAATAAATGACTCCCTGTCATCGGTGTGTGGTTCTCACATTACAGCACTGTGAATTCATTAAGTGTGCCCTTTGGAAGTCTAACCAGCCAGGTGGGGAGCCGTCAACCCCCCCTGCCTCCGAGTCACACCCTGCATTTCAATTGCAAATACTGTACGCATCTCAGTGCCCTTGTAAAAAACCCTGAAACACACACACACATAACCACGCATTCACCGGCAAACAAGTACATGTACAGGCACAGCTCGCGTTTTTAGTTTTTTTTCAAGCAGTGCAAAAAAGTTGAACCTGCCTCTGTTGACTGGGCAGTAGTGTTGAAGCATATTTCTCTGTCTAAGCCTCAGGCCTGGAGATAGAGTTTTACACACTCTGTCTCCCTCTTGATATGCTCTTAAGTTTTTTTTTTTTTTTTTTTATGCAGCAGGAAAAAGCACAACACTGAGATTGTAGCCTCCGATGGGCACCCTGGTTAGTTTAATCACTCACGATTTATTCTAAATCTGGACTTATTTTAATCACACAGAGATTTGGGTGTGTTTTGAATCGGATTAGTGTATGTTTTTCTGTGCGTAGATGAGATTCTGCAAGTCCACGCCGGACTTTGTGCCCATATGTTCCTTCACCCATCATGCATTGCACTGGTCTGACCCTCAGGTTTTCTAGGGATGCTACTGTACGCGTGTGTAGCCGACTGGGTTCGCAGTGATGGGATTAGGCCTAATAGAAAAAGTCGGGTCAGAGCGGGTCACGGCTTGGATTTATAGTTTACCTGAGCAATGTCAGTCCAAAGTGACCCGGGATGGTCTTACTGACTCATCACTCCTTTATTTGTAAGTGTGTGTATGTAGAAAGGGGGGAGGGGAGGGGTTAGAGGCTCCTGCGGACTGGCAGAGCTCAATCTAAATCCTCCTCTTTTCCGTCAATAATTCTCTGCTTTTTCGCAGCCCCTCTAATCCTCTTTCTGACGTGATTCACCTCTGTTTATCACCAGAGTGCCCGCATGCCTCAAACAATCAGGCAAAAGTGTGCTAACAGTCCATTTGTGTGTGTGTGTGTGTGTATGTATGTATGCCTGCATGAGTTTGACTATAAATCTGATCTTGATCAACTAGATAAAGGGCCCTGCCTCTGTGTGTGTGTGTGTGTGTGTGTGTGTGTGTGAGTGAGTGTGTGTGAGTGAGTGAGTGTCTGTGTGTGTGTTTCTGTGTGCCGACTGCAGGCAGATAAAGAACAACGCGACATCTTCCGAGCTGATGTTGCGTCGCTCCACAAATTCCACGTTTGTGCAAAAATAAGCATCAACATCAGACCCGCAGTCGACTGGCGTGAAGTCACGCTGCTATGAAAATGTAATAAAGCGCGCAGATAATCACTGCTTAAGTTTGAATAATGGCTCTGTATAATGGATCTGTGCTACACCAGTGTAGAGATTATGCGTGGTGCTGGCCAGGCAGGGAGCCCGCTGGTGCTGCTGCTGACTCAGTGCAAGCATAGCTGGGGCTTGGGGGGTTAATGCAGCGGGGCCACGGGGCTGATCCACAGCCCATCCTCATCTGCCAAAACTTCAAAGGATGCCCTGACAGAGTCTAAATCGCCATCTCCTCCGGTCCAGGCTCTGCAGAACACTCCCTCCCCCCCAGTGCACAGGTCAAACTCGGCCTCATCTTTTATGTATCGCTTACCCCATTGATTGCGCTCTAAGAGATTCATGAATACAGAGGGACCTATTTCCGTATCACACTCCAGCATATGTTTTTTTTTTAACAAGAGAGGAATTTTTTTCTCTCATTTGTACAGCTCTCATTTTATTTCCCTCTCATTCTTTCCCGTGTGTTTCTGTTCCCCTGTCGTTTTTCATCCTCGTCTCATACCTATCTCTCGCTGCGCATCGCTCTCCTGACTTCCACATATTTTGCATAGAAGGTCACAGTCATATCCCCTTTTCACAGACTTTTTTTCGCTCCCTTTTTTTTTTGGTATTTATTGTTCACTCATGAATTATTCAGGTTGCAGATAGTGAATGCAGTGAATTTGAGAGCTGCAGTTGACTTACAGGAAGCCTCCCGGAAAGGGACAACTTCTTCAAGCCAAATCTGGACAAGTGTAGCTACTCGAGGCTGCTTAGACTGAATTAAGTAAAAAACGCTGCTGGTCCACACACACATAAGGAAAAAACCTCCCTAACCAATGAACTGCTGATAATAAAATGTTTGTGTGCATGTTGTTGATTTGAAAGTAAACACAGCTGTAGGGTGTGCTTTGCCCTTTCAAAGACAGCGTTCACAGACAGCAGTAGCGTCGTTGCCCCGGCATGCGTCACATATTCATTTATGTTCAAGCTTTGGTTGTTTACTCATTCATGAATACATATGTTGATCACATCGCTCTGTTTCTGTGCCCGCGTTTATGTGATGTGTGTGTTATGCACCCCACCAGAGTGTGAAATTGAAATTCTCCCCTGCAGAGGTGACATGATTGACAGAGAAAAGAGGACACATGTGAAATCATGTCTTTTGCTGAAGCTGCTGTCATTTTCCTCTTGTAGCCATGAAGAGGTTCATTTTAAGAGATCATCACAGTGAAGGCTGCCATATGGTATGAAATTATAATTTGAATCCTCAGACAGCGATCAACCTTGGGATTATAAGGTTCTGTCTACAATCTGAGCTGTTGTATGATACTGAGCTTCAACGTTTTCACATCCTAGCAAATAGAAAAATTGCACATAGTGATGTTTTCTATTATTCTTCAACATAACAGGCACCTTAGATGTTCTCTTAATATAAAATATCTAAATCCCAGCACTTTTTCAAATGGGATTTTCTTGATCAGAGTTGAAGATTGGACCCCCCCTAATGCTGAGAACTCATTTAAGACTGGATATCAGTCAGCATCCTATCACTGAAATAGTCTTTAATTCAACCGATAGACATATTGAAGCTGCATAATAAAAGTTTTTTTATGGCAGTAGCTGAGTTATTAGTGCTAAAATTATCTCCTAACATGCTGCAGTTTCAAGTGCAACCTCCCCAAAAAGTCTTAAAACTGTGTTTTAAGAGCTAAGATAATGAGCTCTTCAGCTCTTTCAACCACTGTCTCAGAGCAATGACTCAACAGGGTAAAGTGGCAGAAAATTGTCCTCCTTTTTATATTCTGAATAGTAATTTGTTCCACATTTGGAACCTTATAGAACCAGGTCACAGAGAGTGATTTCAGAGATATAACCCCTTTTTTTATTATTACTGTGAAATTACAGGACAATATTTTTATAAAACCAAAAAAGGACTTGCAGAGAGGCTAGTAGTTTCAGGTGATGGATAGATTTTTGAGTTTTGTTACTGCACTAACTTTGCATGAACTTTGCATTGCAACACCTTGGTTTTACTGGCATCAAACCCCTCCCCTCCCCGAAATATCAATGCCCTCCCTCTGACCTGTGTGTGAGTGTGTGTGTGTGCGTTTGCAACCTGTCCCAACCAAGTCCCACCTGGCGAGTGTCGGACAGACCACCATCTGTTCGGTGCCCCCACACTGAACTACCTGCCACCTCCTCTTCATCACGTTCATGGCATATCAGGAAATGGATGCTTTCTAGAAAACTCATTTGCAAAGCGTTTGAGTGTGCAAAATCTCAAAAGCACTATAATGAATCTGGTTTGATGAGTTATTACAGGGGATAATTATATAAGATGTGTCCCAGAGCTGCATGTTTCTTACATAAGCCTTTTTCTTGTGAGGGAAAAAAAAAAATCCTCACCAACATGACAGGGCATTGCCGTGCGCTTTAAGAGACGGGAGCAGAGTGTTGGTGATCTGCTTTATTGTAAAGCAGAGTGAGTCACTGCCCTTAGACAAAGACTGGTCTCACCCTCCCTCAAAACACCTCAAGGACTTAACACGCGAGATCTAAAAGAAGCTCAATCAGGCTTAAAATGAATTTCCTCCCGTTATCTTTTCTTTTTTTTTTCTTGCCGGCCATGAATTCTGCACATCCCCTCCTTTCTTCCGTGCCGTGTCCCTGAGATGTTGCTTCCCGAAAGACAGGGTTTAGCATCAAAACCAACATGTTGGTGCTGTGATTTTACAGCCAAACAAAACTGGGCTTAGCTGATTGTGCACACAGCCATTTTAATGTCTTTTAATCCACTCTCTCTGGTCAATGAAGATCAAAGTTTTCTGTTTTCTTCTGGGGTCTGCTTAAAAGCGGGAAGGGTTTGTTTCTGTTTTTGTGCTGTCCTGCCATCCCCCAGCATTTCAGCAGTAATTGCAACATCGAAGTGAGTCTGGGAAAAAATAAAAAAAGAGGCACAGGGAGCAACATCACAGCACGAGCACATGGACCAGCACATTAGCCACCAGGGCACCACGGGAGTGTTTTGGTATGTTGTGATGAATTCTCAACCGTGGACTCTGTCTTCATTCACTTCAAGGTGGAGAGATGTGCATGCACGGAGGACGAGGAGCCGTGAATTAAGCGCAGGAGGGAAAAGATGCCGAAGATGAGACAATAAAAAAGGTGAGTTACACTTCTTTGCATGCTTGTTCTCCACTGGATCATTATACTGCCTGTAGAGCTGCTACGAGTTGATTTGGATACAACTTTTATTGATGCACAGGCCGGTGCAGTACATAAAGTAAAGCATGTGGCAAGGCTGCCTCTGAATGCTGTCAATTTTCACACCTACACACTCAAAACTCGCCTTTGACCTTTTGAATGCAGCCCTCCATGCTCCAGCTATAACGATTTAGCACACATCTGTAAACACATCTGTCAAGGCTGACAGCCGACCATTGATGGCAGCAGAATTGAGACAGAAAGAGACACAATCGCTGAGCAGAGTGACAGAGGGGCAAATGGCAGGGAAAAAAAGGGGGCTGATGGAAAGATGGGGAGATGAGACGGGCAGACAAAATGAAAAGGAGGCTTCACAGAGGCTGTTTGGATGAAACGTTTTTTTTTCCTGTTTGTGTAATAATAATGGTGACGGAGCAGATGGTGGTGGTGAGATAAACAGTTTAAAAAGTGTGTAAAAGTGCTTAATCGCGAGTAAAAGTGCTGAACGCTTTTACTGCGTCAGACATAAGTCAAAGCACTCTAACAGTGTTGTGCAGACGGCAAACAGGAGGGAGGGCAAAGGATTTTGGGTTATTTTTGTCAAAGGAGACAAATAAAAACATTTGTAGCACTCGAATCTGACATAGCTACACTGTTTTACGTTACATTTTTGTGTCTCAACACAAACATAAAGGCAAAACACTTGGCTGATGGCTGATCCAGCTCCAGTTTGTGCCTCTGATGTATCACCATTAAATCTGAGTCAAAAATATGTATATACCTGCCAGTCTTTGAGAAATCCAGGGATCATTTAGATCTCCAGAATCATTCAAGATGTATTTACAGTATATATAAAAAAATTACTCTGATTCTTTCCTGTTTTTCCAGTGGGAACCTACTGGAATATTATTAATTACAAACATAAAATAGATGAAAGCTAGAATGATCGTATATTGATAATTCATTCTTTTTTATATTTTATATATATATTTTATATATATTATATTTTGTTTGTGTTTCACAAAATGATGTGTCATTCTATATTCTTCAGAGATTGTCATGTGTCAGGTGTGTGTCAGGTCTCTAATCATAATTTTAAAATGTTCATATCAAATGTAGACAAAAGGCAGTATGGCAAGTCTTTAATTTTATGGTTACTTTTTAGCTTTGAGTTGTATATTTGAACATTTGTTAAGTGTTAAAGTATGTGGTTCTGCTTGACATTGGAGTCACTTGCGTACTGACTTTTTCAGGGCTTATGAGGGGATGTACAGAGTTGTTATAATTGCAGGAAATCATTCAGGAAAACAAATCTCTCTTTTTTTCAGAACTTTGACATTTTTCCACAATAAAACAGCATGTTCATAATAATTACAGCAGCTGCAGCTGAATTGGGATGGAAATAGTGCACCGTCACTGCTGTGAGTGGTTAATATGCAATCACGCATGGGATCCAGTCTCAGGCTCAGCTCTTGCAGACGAGCCAACCCTGAACCCTGAGGCCTGGGGCCACTGCCAAAAAGCTGGATTTACAGCGAGCACAGCTTACCATTTGAAAACGTATCATTGCACCAGCTCGGGTCATCATCGAAGGCCATTTGAAAAGAAGTAATGTGGTTTACCAACAGACACTAAGCCAATGTGCTCCATATCCTGGGGAAGCTCTGAGAGGGAGGGAAGGATTCAGCAGGCAACGGGATAAACAGGTTGATAGCTCAGGCTGTATCACAGAATTCCCGCTGCGCAGCCACGCTCCTCAATTTAACAATTTTTTTTTCAAACACTGAAATCTTGATGTTATCCTGTGCAAACAACATTTGGGGTTTCCACCATCAAGCGGTTTTCTGTGGAGTGTGTTTGTGGAGATTAGGTAACGAATGAGTGTGTAATTAGGAAAGATCAGATGAGGTAAATCTTGGCCAGTGGGAGGAGAGCCATAGAGCTGATACTGGCAATCACAGCCGAACAGAACGGGGGCCGGGCGAGGAAAAGATGGAACAGGAATGATCAAAAAAGGAGGAGGGTTGTAGGTAAGGTAGAGAGGGAAGAGAGGAGTGTAACAGACGAGCAGAAAGAAAGGCCACTGCTGTGCCACCTTAATACGACTGGACATACAGCTGGACCTTACACACACACTACTGACTCAATCCACACTCAAAGGTGTGTGAGACTCTGATTAACAAAAAAATGCCCGGACTAAGCTAATGTACTGTAGGCAGCGTGCAAGTCACACATTTGTTCAGCCAGGAAGCTTGGAGGCAAGGTGCTGTGATTCATTTCTTCATTTCTTCCACTGCAAGGAATCAAAGAAGAGGTTTATCAAGAACACACACGCCGGCATAAACAGCATACAGTAGATGAAATTAGTTCTGAGTCGGTAAAAGTTTGATGTAATTGTAAATCACTGAGCAAGCAAAAGCACTTTGAGACATCAAGGACAGCCTCATACACAGTTTTAGTTGTTTATGAATGATTGTAAATGTGGCTTTTAAGTGATAGTAATTACAAACATTTAGGCTTTCAGCAATTACATAAATGGCTGAGTGTTTCAAAATGTTTTTATGATTAAGGTATTAATGAGACCTTAATATATTTTAATGTAGAACACTGGGAAACGCTCGGCTAGAACTTCCTTATCTTTGAGCTTCCCCAATTCATTCATTCATAATAACACATTTGCAAACTAAATTTAAATTCTTTTTTTTTCTACCTTCCAAGGACTAATTTAAGATTATATCTCTTTATTGCAGAAATGTGGCTCCTCGACTGTGCTTCACATCTTAAACGTTGCACGTGATAACTTCTAGTATCCAAAAAGTGATTGTTATTGAACGTAATGCGCGTCACCTCTGGATACCACTAAGTTGGAGGCTGTTATCTGTGTGTACCTGCGCAAGTTATGAAACGGGAATCTAATTTAACTTGCTCAATGAGCGGCACATTTCACAGTTCATTTCGCCGTTCATGAAACACTCTACGGCAAATCACCTTTATACCCTCAATGCTTTGTTTCTAATTCTGACACTTAACAGTGCTTGACAAATGACATTTATTAGATATACTTTCAAATGTGGTTAAAAACTGTGACTTAATGATCACTTTAACGTGAACAAGTTAATGCAAGGTTTGAAATAATATAACATTTCAAGTATCCGTGAAATGCACATTATTCAGCCTTGCACTTGAGACAAACCCACTTAGTTTCCTCCCTGAATAAGAGACAAGCTTTCAAATTAACCACTTACTCGTGTTTAAAACACTTTGAAAGTATAATCGTTGTTTGACCCGTGTGCTCTTAAGTCTCCATAGAAAACCTGCCTGTTATATTATATGTTATATTCTCATTTAGTCTGTGAAGTGTTGCTTTTAATCTTCTCTCTCCACGCAAACTCAGTGTTTGACTCTAAAACAAAAGAACAGAACAGTCTGAACACTGCTGAAACAAATAGTGGAGTTGCCCTGAAAAATCACTGATTTGTGAATGTGCTCGCTTCTTTCCAGCTTCAGGGAGGAGGTTTTTATATACAGAAATATTGATTTTAATTGACTTCGAGTGCACAAAACATGTGACACCGTGAGTTATTTTCGTTTTAAGATAGTAGCTCATATAATTCTGAGCAGCCCGAATGAATCACAAACAAAGGAGAGTAAATTAGAGGCAGACGTGAACATGCATCTGAAAAACAGCTCAATGCTGCACCAGCTTTGCAGTTTATTACTCATTTCTCAACACTCATTTCTCAACACTCATCCCAGGTCTCTCTCTTTATGTTTGTCTCTTCTCTTCTCTCCCCTTCCATTACAATGCAGCATTATTGATTATAGATGTTGCTGAACGTCTGAAAGACACAACATGTTCACCACAGCTCTGGGAAGAGAAAACAGCCGCCGTGTTTCCACTCAAGGGAGTAATCTGAGTTAGCAACAAGGCCCCGGTTTGAGTCTTTGATAGACGTTGGCTAAAGCTGGGTTGACAGGAGACATAATTGCGTCCATTTTGATGACATAAGCCGGGCTGATTCCATTTGGTTGGGAAATTTTTGATGCGAGGGGTCAGCTGGGAGCGAGCCGCTAACCATCAGCTCACGGCGCTCACCTGGTCTGACACCTGCTCTCTGTGTGGGCAGCACGTTTGGTTGAGGCCCAAATCTCCACAGTGTGCAGGAAGAGCTGGAATTGTGCCTCCCAGCCTCCTTGTGTGTGTGTGTGTGTGTGTGTGTGTGTGTGTGTGTTTGTTTGCATCTGTATTTGTGATTGCTTTCCTTGTGTATGTGTGTGTCGCATTGGATATGCGTCCACCAGAACTCATGCGAGAAGACAGCGGGTTAGACCCCACCCCCCACCCCTCTTGCTCAGTTGGATCTCACTCCCAGATCTGTCAGCCGTCCGTTGACGTGTCCTCGATGTGACGTGCCACCCACAGTGAAGGAGGGGCACAAACCGTCCAGCTTTTTCTCATCGTTTTACCCCGAGTACCTCTCACAACCAGCCTGTGACCTCTGCCCGTCGAAGTTAAGCAGATAGCCTCATATTAGTCTGAGAGAGTCAAGCTAATCTCATCAAAAAGCATCAGTTTGTCGTTGGCCTGGTACGTAAAAGCGTTTCCCCAGAAGAAACAGACAGTTTGTTTAGGTCTTTTTTACACAGGGCTAATTATTTTTGGAGCCGCCAGGACGATTAAATGCATATCAGAAATTATTGTTTGTCAAAAGGATTATGTGGAACTTTGTTAATACAATATTCAATCTTTATTTTGCACTTATCGTCTTATAAAAGTTTGATGAAGTAGCATGTACAGTGTTCCCTCGCTATATCGCGGTTCACCTTTCGCGGCCTCGCTATTTCGCGGATTTTTTTCAGTGCAATTTT
>JBAJHX010000046.1:12558158-12585641 GCA_037176925.1 Amniataba percoides | reverse complement strand
CTGTCTGAGAAAAGTGTATACAGTGTGTGGTGAGGGGTTTTACAGCCTTAAAACATTTAATAATTGTAGAAATCCTACTTTTCACCTATTGCGGGCTATTTCTGGAACGTAAACCCCGCGATAAATGAGGGAACACTGTATATCGACTACATCAGCTAAAAGCATATCCAACATACCGCTGATCAGCTGTGTGCTCTTGAGGTCAGCTCTGTTTCCTGTGATTAACCGTGGAATCAGTTGCTTGAAATCACCTGACATTCTGGACGCCTGCAGCAGTGGTTTGATGCAAATGCTGCACGACAGTGGCAAGTGACTGTACTGTGCATACTGTACGGTCAAAGTGTATACGTGCAAACATGCCGCTTGCTTGAGCAGTGAATGTGGGTCTTGTTTTTTTGTCATATAAAAATGCAAATGCTTTGCAAGTCGATGCAATGATGCATCACATGGTTAAAAAAAAATCATCCTTTGCAACATGCAGTGAGGCAGCTAAATACACATAGTTTGTTTTGTAAAGTTTAATTGTCCATGCTGTTCACAAGCAACTGCATGACTGGAAAAGGCAGCGATAACGAAGAAGAAGCAGCGCTCTTATTATCAGCTACAAGCAGAGTAACACGGGAGAGGTGCCATGAGGAGGGAGCGGCGAGCTTTACGCCGACATTAACAGCATTAGCAACTTTTTCACATGTGGGTCATGGCCACAGCTGATGGATGAGGTGGCGTGTTATGTAGAACATGCACAGAAATGCACACGCACACACATCCTGACTCTGCAGGGTTCGATTTAGCTATCACCGTCACAGCACTATGCCACTTCCATGTAGTCCAGGATTAGGCGCCCCAGATTTCACAGCTCTTAAGAGAGAATATAAACATGAAGGTTATTATTCTGTGAGCACGAATAGAAACGTGCTTAGCCAAACACAGGCGGATGCTTTTTACCTGACGTTTTATTAGTTTGTTTGTTGGCAAGCTCAGAATAGCTTTTTCAGTGTAACGGTGTCCCACTTTTAGAGAAATTGTGTTAAAATGCATGTTAAGAACTAGATATGAAGCACTTCATTTTCATACCACATAAACTGATTATCTAAATTCGTATTCGTTTGTCACTGTAACAGAAAACCGGAAATGATAAATGAATAAATTGGAATTTTTGAAGTCTATCCCCTTTTGTACACTCACCAGTAATGTACAGCTGGGTGACAAATTAAAGCCACAGGTTGCCACCAGAACAGCTTCAATATTCATCTACAGAGCTACACGTCTCTGAAAATCCACTGAAGAGATGAGAACCAGCCGTCTAAAAGATGAGTGACTTCATAAATCCTGTGGTCTTCTGTACGTTGATATTTTATCATATTATTAATATTACATTTAACACAGAAAGTGTCCATACCTATTTTTTCACTGTTAATCATCCACAGTTCCCTCCTCTCAGAAACGGATAACAACATAGATGACAGGGGTTTGGTCATTTTTCAGTATTTCCCTGCATGCCCTGTGGATACAGATATAACGCACACAGAATGGCGATTTCTTTCACTGTCCACACATATGATCCCAGAGCGGTCGGTACATATGAGTTCTCATTAGCTGTGATGGAAACACATTGGTTTTCACCAGAAAATCCATTTGTTTCCATGGTGATGCTGCCCTCCCTTGTCCAATTTCCTCGTCTGCTTTTTATGGATAGCTTTATTGAAATTGTTCTTTCTTTTTCAAAACAGTTTATTAGCTTTTTTGTGTTCATTTTAAATTAACAGAGCAAGAATTTGCAAAACTCTCCCTCTCATATAGTAACCCAATAATCACAGTAAAGAGAGAAACTTAATAAGCTCAATTCTAGACACAGACGGGTGACAAATTACCTGAATAAATTAGTAGAGAAAAGTAACAAATGCGGTGCATTTATACTTATTAAGCATGTTACCTTCTTATTGAACTTTATTTGAAAAGATGAAGGGGAAAAGAGTGAGTAACACTGTGTAATATCATGAATCAAAACGGTTTCTAAGCATTACTGTGCTCTTAAACACTTTCCTTTATTCAGCTCCCGAGCAGTAAGCTGATACATATATAATCATAATCCCTGATGTGTGTATCGCCCTGCTTTTTATCCAGTTTGTTTTTATCTATAATTAAAAACAGAGAAATTAACTTAAAAAATATGATCTTTATCTCAGAGGAAGTAAATCTTTAATCACTGGATTGAATATTGTAGTCAGGAGCACTACAGCTGATACTACAGGTATCAGGGCTGTCAGTTTTTCGAAATACTGTGTGTGAATAACGCTGAACTGAATGGCAATTTGTCTGAATTGAACACAACTCAGGTAGCCTTTTGTGAAATATGTAGTCAGATTAATGTTGTGTTGTCAGGCTTTTATTGACATAAAGCAGTAGGGAAACAGCCTTACTTTGTACATCATTTTCTCCTTATGTGGCATTGAATTCAATCCCATACATTACTACAGTTTATGATGCTTTAATAGTACTTTGCAGATGTTTTTTGGTAATTATTATCCATTTAGTACAGCTGTCTCAGTTTTTTGTTAGCAACTATAGCTAGTTGCTTATTCACTGCAGTGTACAGTATATCCAGCAGTATATAAGCACAACAGCTAGATTTTGAAGTCAAAGAGGTTATTATGGAGTGATTTTACTTTCAAGTGCAAAGTTACAACCCTAGCAGGAAAAAAAGGAACATGCACGCTGCACTGGATGAGAAAGTAATATTGTCAGAATTACATGTATGAAACTAAAGCGAGTATTTCTTAAATTTCGATAGGGTCGTCTCGTCACATGTAGTAGGATTAAGCTCATAATTTAGTGGAGTCCTCTGGGAGGTCACATGGCTGTGTTTTTATCTAAAGAATTCTATATTTAACTGTAAATGGTACCCTTTAAAGTGTACAGATGGGCGCTGTCTTCTTTATCCTTGATTCCCACTGTATGCCCATGATGGATTCAACCTTAAGCTATACAATATAATCTCAGTGGAGTCATGGCCTTTTGTTATGAGTCAAAGTCAAGTTTCAGATCCACTCAGTTCAATCTTTTTCCCCGTAAAGATCAAGGGATTTGTAAATGGTACATTCATCTTTGGGAAGGAAAAAAAGGGAAAATATGTTTTTTTCAGTCCAGCAATCTTAAAGCCAGAACTAGCATCAATCTATCACATGATGTCACTTTGGGATTGAGTTCATGCTTGAAAATATGCACATATTTCAATATATGCACTTCCAAAACATCCTAGCACAACTATAAAATGACCTTCAGTCCCCTCGCTTGGTGGCCTTCGTTGCTGCGTTTTCACCGAGTCTGCACACTTTTCTGTGTTGCTGAAGTTCTGCAAACAAGTGAGCTTCAGTGACAGCTTTGCCTCAGACAAACAATACCAGGCTTCCTCTAGACTTAATACCTTTGTTAATTTGTTTACCTTGATCAAATAGACCTCATCACCGGAGGAATTTGTCTCCAGAATGTGTTCGGCGGGTCCTGGGCTATAACTCAACACAGTCACTCCATTTGTCAGAGAGAGCCCTGACAGTCAGCCTAATTAGTTTGGTTGTGACAAAGGAGCTGTCTTGTGGAAACTGGGAACATCAATCCATCCATGAAGGCATGTGTTTTCATAATGCAGCCAATACAGCGAGCAGAAACATGCCTATTAGGCGTCTTGTGAAACTGCAACCAACAAGGAGGTCTAATGATATGTTTGGTTAAAACAGAGACGCTTTAAAGATGAGATGTAAATACGCATTTGTTTGTCAGGTTATTCAGCATGTTTTGATAAGATGCCAAGCAGTTATTTCATTCCTGAGTGCTTTGAATAAAGCTTGCATGCAAATTACAATGGAAACATGTTGCATAAGCCGTCACTTTTTTCTTTTTCTTTCTTTTTTTTTGGATACAGTAAAGATATGCTGCCTGGCTTCTTATCTTCCTTGGTGTAATTTTTGAAACACCTTTGGAAAAAGCTCTAAAAAATAGGAAATAAGATGCTTTCAAGAGGTGCATATTCACCCTCCAACCTAGACAGGATTTTTATCGTGTCAGATTCCGCTTTTGTAGTCATTCATATATTTTATGAAGCACGTCATATAAACCAAAAGCAATAATTTGCAGGTTTTCTTCAAAATGTCGTCTCGCTGCAGCCAGACAGGACAGTCAAAGAAGACAGTCATCTATCATTTAAGAGACATTTTAACAGTACAACATTAAAGTTAGTGCTTCTCTTCCTCTCCTGACATCCCTAAAAGCCACTTTTTACATAATCCGGAAACACAAAAAAAATTACCAGTTCCCTCAACGGCTCTTTGGCCCCTGGCTGTCTTTAAAATGTTCTACGACATCATTCTCTGGGGGATTTTTTTTTCTAAAGGCACTGTTCACACATTCACAATGAGAACATCCTCTCGGTCTCTGTTACAGCCTCTCTGCCAACTATAGCTCTCCTGTGTGTGTGTGTGTGTGTGTGTGTGTGTGTGTGTTTCATTTTGAGTTATTAAACCGTCAAATATTCATGTAATTAAATATTTATAACTACGGGGGAGTTTTGTTAAAGTTGCTGTGAGTGTGTCTGTTAAAGTGGCTCCACAGAATAACTGAACATACCTCGCATGTGTATTTATGTCTGTCTGCAGCACAGCAGAGCATTTACTGCCTTTTTTTATGTCGCGCAGTATTTTACAGGGAACATTTTTATTTTCCGCCATATTAACTTCTTTCGCTCAGAAAAGCACGATGCTAATCTCGTTTATTCTGGAACATGCTGCTCAATTATCTTTTTAAACCTTATTTTTTAAAGGGTCAGTTCACCCAAATTACAAAAAGTAAAGACGTGGTATCTCACCATGCGCATAGTTTTGGCTTTTATTTGACACGGTTTTGAGATATTGATCACTGAGGCTCCAGGCATCACTCCACTGAAGTGGTCATGAATAAAATCTAGTTTTATTTCATTTGTTTCTCTTTAAAAACTCCTCTGTAAGGTCCGTGGGCTGTGATGGACAAGTAACCAGGGTGTCGTTTTTGGAAAGACACATTACTGTCCAGCCGTAAATGTCATCTTTAAATGCTTTGAGTGCCACACAAATAAATCCCATTACTACTTGTACTTTATTAGCCACAGTCGCAAAGACAGACACCTTAAAGCCAGAGCCGCATCAAGAATGAACAGGATCCCAGTTCATGTGTGCATATATATTAACCCAGATAAAGGCACTTTTTTGCATACACACATCTCTTGAAAAATATGAGAGCACAGTGGTCAATAAAACTTTTTTCCATTCAATAAAGTTTAAAAGTGAAAAGTTGGTCACATCAATCAAATATGCAAGAAATGCAATTTCATCCAGGTCGAGAATTTTCACAGTCAATATTGAATGATGATTGAGCCACACTGTTTTTGTTTTCCCTTATTTAAGTACAGGTACAATGCAATAAACTGCTGCCATCCTCTCTCTATCTCACAAATAGAAACCCATGGAGAAATATACACATTTATGTGTGCACAATATCTTCACCCGCTATATCCAGTCTGTGCAGTAATACCATGCAGTCTAGCTGGGACTGCAAAGGTTTGCAGGATCAAAGGCAAAATTTCACTTGACCTGAAAAAATGGAGGTAAAGTACTGTACTCTTTCTTCTGGTCCTTCCACACAAACCTATGGGGACACGCGCACACACACATGAGATGAGCCACATCCACTGAGGTGATTTGATCCCCTGGGGAGAAGAGATTGGTAATGTTTTTAACCTTTGGAGAAATCATTGCCAGGTTTGAGAGGGAAGAAGGGACCTTTTGTAACGCAGTGGCCTCTGAATCTCGCCTTGCGATCAGCGTTTGATGTTGATTGAGGAAGATAGACTGACTGCAATCCGTTACAGAAGCCTTTTATTTGTTCAGGAAGGGAAGCTGCAGCAGTCTTCTCACATTAGGACATATTGATTTCACCACTTCCCGCAAATGTGGTATATTGTAAGTTAATGTTACTTTGCATTTTCATACCACCTTCATTTATTTGCCTAGGGGTGAGTCAAAGCTTAGGGTGACATAAAGAAAATCAAAAGTGATTTTGACCACTGCGTCCAAGATTGACTACTGTGTTGGATGACAGAGAAGGAAAAATCTATTTCCCATTTATCTCATCTGAGCCCATCTGAATAGAATATAGCCTGCTGTGCTGATGCAGTGCAGGTGCTAATGTGCATTAACATTCATAGATTGTTTCATCTACTCCTGCATTTTGTTTGCACACCTTGCTGTTCAGCCCACAATCACTTTAAATGTAATGGGGTCTCAGTGGTTTTGGGAGCCTGCTTACACAAAGTGAAAGGAGCAAGTTTGGGTCTTCTTGATGTTTTTTTCTATTTGTTTGCTTTTTGTTTTGTGTCACGGAAAATGTTTTTTTAATTTTTTTATTAAGATCCTTAGTTTATGTTGTACCGCCAATGTGGCTCCAAACAGATCTCCTAGAGTCCCTCAAGCTTACAGCAATTGTCCAATCATAGCTCAGCAACAGTAATCAATTGTGACCTTTCCAAGAGACTACTCAGACCAAAGCTGCAACGCTTAACATGTCTGGCTAACTAGCTATGACATCCAATAATACTGAAGACCAAAGATGTCAGAAAACTACATTAACTTGCAGGTATGTAGGTTTTGGTTGGGGGTACACTAACCAAGATAGCATTAAATTTACCACACTTAAGTTATTTGTTTTTGCACAATCATGTAGCCATCAAGTACAGATTAAAGATGCTTCTGTATACCCTTTCTGAAATGAAGAACCCATGGTTTGAAAAATGACCAGATGTGACTGTAGTATTTATAAGGGTGTGTGACTAATTAGCAAATTAACAACGTAAATGGGAAGATCAATTACAGCCCTAAAAATATTCACTATCTTGACAGAAATATTTTTTTTTACTATTTCATCATTGTAATATATTCATCCAGTTGTTGGTGTGCTGTTTTGAGGCTGACTTGACCAGACAGGTAGAGACACAACTGGGTCAGTCAGTTACGATGGACATACAGCATAATACATAACCACAGCTGAGCTTTCCTCACGTCACCGTAGGCCGCACCTGACAGACGCGGCAGAACCAGCGGATCCTCCTCTTCTTGTTGATAAACTGCACTTTACAAGCTAGCAGCATCAAAATTCAGCATGGATATGCAGCCTGTCAGACACACTATGTATTTGTATGTCAGTGTGTGTGCGTGAGTGTGTGTGTTTTTATGTGTGGCTAGCAGGCAGAAAGCCAGCGTGACCCAACTTCAGCTTTTCAGCTTTAGTGCAGTGCTGCAGACAGCTGTGCCACAAACACGCTGCTGTGGATCACCGCGAGGGCCTTTTATTTAGGTCACATTCTGTGCTTCAGCGGCCAACAGAAGGGATCTCTGTCAACTGCAATGAATACCTTTAGTTGGACACAGCCCACTTTTTAAGTGCCCTGCAAGAAGCGGACACTGTGCGTGTCTGTGTGGTATGTAGTGTGCGCTTTGTGTGAGTTCACGCTGTGTGAGTACATTGCAGATGGCTGTGGGGACTGACCACTGTGTTTTTTTTTTTTTTTCATTTTCACTCCAACAATACAGGAGTAATATATGGGCCTCATTCCCTCCCAGAGTGATTTCAGCCCCTGGTTTAGTACAGACAAGAAAATTGCATGAATAATTTCCCCAATTTTTCAATTACTCCAGCACCCAGTTTACAGCCACGTCAAAGAAAATAATAAATCTGACTCACAGCATATTCATGCACATAAATACATCCTGCACGTGCCCTACACAGTGTCCTCTAGTTATGTAAAGAAGTGACATGATATTTCATTCCACTGCTGTGTCTCCCTCGTTTACTCTTGTTGTGTTTCCTCCCTTCGTTTCCTCTTCCGCCCTTCCTCCTCATTTTTTTTTTTTTTTTTTTTACTTACCACAATGGCCTTTGGTAGTGCATTATAAATCGCAGTAATGAATTCCCCGCACAGGCTCGGCCACACTGCTGTCACAGTGCTACACCGGGGTGCGTGGGCTCTTATTATTGTCTCGTTAGCTTCACCTCCAGTCCATCGGAAACAGTGTGGGTTCAGCGGCTAGCCAGCCACAGCCCCAGATGGGTAAGGAAGGCAGTTTAAAGGCGCTGATGGATGCCATTGTTTTCATGTCACCGTGTAAGGGAGAGGTCGTTTATTGCCGCTTGCCTCGCCTGGCCCAGAAGCTGTCAGCTGGGTTTTACTGGCCAATTAGTTTGCCCGTAGAGGAGAGCTAAAAGTATAGAGGAAAAGTGTAGGATCAGGCTGTGATCATTTGTTGTGTTTGTGGGTGGGGGGATGTGCATGCGTGCGCGCTGAGCAGGTGCACTGTAAAGCAAAAAATAAATGTACTTTTTGAGTACTACCCGATCTGTTACATCATGGAAGGGATTAAATCTCTCTGCAGAGGATGTGTCTGCATCCCCATGACCACTTTCTCATTATATTTTTGTTGAGTTACACTGATGCTTCATTTCTAACAGTACCCTCGAACAAATATAGCGCACACTTGAGCTGGAAATAGATTTGAACGCTTCCTGATACCTCTTCTTCCTTTGTTTCTCTCTGTTTCCTCTATCCTCTGTCACTTTTTCACTGAAATCTACCAGAGTGAACCGGGAAGTGGAAGAAGAAGCTTGAGGACAGATTTGGGTGTCAGGGACCACATGCCAAGTAGCTGCTATATTTAGAAATTCTCCTTTCGACGGTTTGAAGGACAAAAATAAGAGAATAGGTCCAAGTTCTGTCAACATCATCAAAGTTTTCTCATGTGTGAAGGAGTGCCAGAAAGCATCTTCTTCAAATTAATGCAGATGCAGACATTACACTGTGCTGAGTGTATGCAAATATGAGATATTTATAATTCTCTTTTCTGTCTCTCTCTTTCTCTCTTCTTGTTTGTTTGTCTGTTTTTCCTCGTGGCTGTGTGTTTCTTTGTAGAGCTAGTTTTGGGGCCTGTGCAAACTTCCCGCGGCAGCAGTTGGATGTGCACGTCGACCCGGCCACGATGACAATGAAAGGCCTGTCCAGCAGCCGTAGTCACCACCACGCGGTGACCTGCGACCCCTCTTACGACTCCATGACCCTGGGGCACTCAGATCGCCGGTCCTACTTCCTCAACCCCGGGGAGGCTCATCCTGCTGACCACCCCTGCTACACCCAGCGCAACTCCTTCCAGTCTGAGTGCAGTACCTACCCTGATCTGGCCAGCTGCACCTTCCCTCGCAGACATTACAGCTCTCACCATGAGCTGAAGGAGGAGTGTGGCGCTGTGGTGCCTTATACAGGGCCGACGGGGAGCATTAAGGGAAGTGGAGGAGGTGGTGGAAACAACAACCGCATGCCTTCTAACCTGCTAGAGCAGTTTGAGCACCAGGCACCGGTACGGCGTGAAGGCTACCACACACTGCAGTACAAGCGCACTGCGGTAGAACATCAGCGTAGTGACAGCCCTGGTCGAATCCGCCACCTGGTTCACTCTGTCCAGAAGCTTTTCACCAAGTCCCACTCCCTGGAGGGGCCCTCGGGGTCTGGTGGAGGAGGGAGCGGGAGGATGAATGGCAGCAAATCCAGTCCCGATGACCCGCCCTCCACCTCTGGCACCCTGAAGCACAGCAAGCGCAGCAAGAGCAAAGACCGCTCCAAGTCGGAGCCTAAGATGCGCACTGCCATCTCGGGCTACTGGAGCTCAGACGACACGCTGGACCGGGAGGTTTGCCTCTACCACCACCATCACGGGGGCAGCAGTGGAGGCCTGCCCTCCGGCATCATGACCATGGGGCGCCACCCGGACAAATCCCAGTCGCAGTACTTCATGGAGTCCTACAACACCATCAGCGCCCACTCCCTCAAGACGTCGCGCAGCAACAACGATGTGAAGTGCTCGACGTGCTCCGGGAGCAGCAGCAGCGGAGGAATGCCGCTGGTGGGCACTTTGGACGGCCAAGTGCAGCTGAAGAAGAGCTCGTGGTCTTCTACTCTGACGGTGAGCAGAGCGAGAGAGGTCTACCAGAAGGCTTCAGTCAACCTAGATAAAGCTCTAGTGAAGGCCGAGCAGGGACGCACCTGCCACTTCCTACAGGTAAGACCCTTACAGCAGCCTTATAACATGCTTCATGCGTCCTACAAACCAAAAGATGCTCATCCATGCTTGCATTTCTGCATGTTTGTTTGTGCGTGAAGGCAGAACGAGAAGGGAAGCAGTGGCCCAGACCTCATCCATTTATTCCATACCTCTACAATAATTGTAGGACTCGTTCTGACATTTAGTCCCCTGTGTCATGATACTTTTAGCGAAGTCATGACGTCATCTGCACATCTGTGTTTGTTTCCATGTGCATGACAATATTAATGCGTGAGCGTGTGGTTGTTTATGCCATCATCTCTGTGCCGTGCAGTATGTCAGAAGTCACATAGCGGGAGATAGCATGCTTAACCTTCACATTTATTCCAGCAGAGAAATAACACAGTGAGCCGATTTTATATCCACCAGCTAATAAGTCAGGTCCATGCACCGCCACCCAGAACCATTATTTTTTACAATATACAAGCAAAGGAAAGCAGAGCAGAAACACCGATCTAATTTGTTTTCAGAGGATAAATGGCAAATTGTCACATGGAACTGAATTTATGCAGCTGCTGAGACTGTGCTGGTAGTAGTCCTAGCAGTGCTGGTGCGTGTATGCGTGTGTGTCTGTGTGTGAGTGAGGGTGTGTATATCTTGTTCACGGAGCGATAGTGTGGTGCTACTATGAGATCAGAGAGAGTCAGAGGTGAGCAGACAAAGAAATGAAAAAAAAAGTCCCTAAGCTAAGTGGTCACACACACACACGGGGACAAACACCTACACAGACACGTCAACTCCCTCGATTCTGCATCTCTTTTTTTTCTTGTTTTGGAAAAGATAAAAGTCTTTCAGATGGAAGATATTTCCTCACATTGGAGCGAGCTGCAAATATAAGCCCAGTGAGAGAAATAAAGAGACAAGGTAGGGAGAATAGACGGGAGGGTGTGCAAGTTTGTGTGTGTGTGTACGGAAAGGACAAAAAGAGAGCAAAAAAAAAGGGGGGGGCAAGAGAGAAGGGTGTTAATAGAGAAAGTAAAAGGCAGAAAGTGAGAGTGAGGGAAAATAAAAGACAGAAAGTTCTGTGTGGCCGTGCATTTTAACAGCCTGGAAAACGGAGCGAGCAGATCAAGGAAGGATGTTGCCGCTGCGGAACAGCAACATTTCTCCCAGCCTGAAAGAGCCATCGCTTTTTTCTAGAAAGAGGGACAGAAGGGAAAAAACGGGCTTTCAAGGAGAGCAGCCTGACAAGTTAGTCTGCAGACGTTTTCTGAATCCTTAAAAAGAGAAGTTGCCTCACCTACTGGGATTGGATCCTGTAATCCACCGTTTGATGTTCACACACTTAAATGAGCGCCTCACCTTTTCGTGCACTTATTGCATCACAGGTTAGAACACTTGCTGAGCAATATGCTGCACTATACTGTGAGGGCAATAGGATTAAAATGCGTGAAATATTCTGTGGCTTTTCAGCTATAACAATAAATTATTTTGACGTCATTGCAGACCCGGTCTTTCCCAAGACTCCCAAGTTGCCCCTGACATCAAAGTCAGCTTGGTTTCCTAGCTACGCACCAGTCTGTTGAATGATTTTCCGTGCACTTCTTTTTTCTCACTCTGTATCTCATTTCTTTCACTCCAGAGCTGGTGCCCTAACAGCCACTCACGTTGGGACTGCAGTGGTTCTGCTGAACAAAACCCCCTTTGTTTTCCCTCGCTCTCCATGTCTGATGTCTTTGACTCTCTCTCTTTTAGATTAGGGCTGGGAGATAGCTTTACCTCCTTTTTATTTTTTCCTTCATTAGTGTGTGTGAAAAGTCAGGAGAGCAGACAGAGGCCAGGGTTCTGCAGTGTTTTGTCAAAACCATTAATTTCCTGCATTTGATATGCCGTATGCAGCACAGGACAGACAAAAGAGGGGCTGCAGCACTCAAAAGCTTATGGTATGATCAAGGCCTACTGTGCATTGATAATATTTTTGGATTCGTTTAAGTGCACTGTAGGTTACAGGTATTTACATCAGGCCAGGGTAGAAAATGTTGCATCTGTACGAACTCTCGTGACCTGCGTTCGCTACCTTTTCTCACTTCATCTCTCCAGGTGCCTCAGGACGACTGGAGCGGTTTCTCTCCACTGGGGAAGGACGACGAGATCCCGTGCCGGCGGATGCGCAGCGGCAGCTACATCAAGGCCATGGCCGAAGAAGACAGCGGTGACTCAGACTGCAGCCCCAAACCCTCGCCGAAGGTCCAGGCGCGGCGAGCCAGCTATCTGAAGGCCACGCAGCCGTCGCTCACAGAGATGACTACGCTCAAGTAAGTGCACGTTAGGGCTGAATTGGTTATTTGATCAGATGTTCTGTGAAATATTTTCTTGATTAAGTAATTTATCAAAATTGTGAGAAAAATACTTTTCCTGAGCCCAAAGTGATGCCTTCAAATTTTAGTCTTCTCCAGCCAATAGACCAAAATATTACATCACAGATAAATAATACAGAAAATCCCTACATTTGTCATTTTTCACAAATGACTTAAACCATGAAATGATATACAAAATTGTTTCCTGGCATCTACCCACACCTTTAACCGATTTATCATTTCAGTATTTATGTTTTCATGTATGGTGCAACTGTACGCATACCTGTGTATTATGTTCAAACATGTATACAGCTCACGGTCGGAGCATAATGTTCAAGTGTTCACATACTGCGCATCTCGGTGAAACAGACGGGAGAGATGAAGAGAATGAAAGAAAAAGAGAAAAGCCGACTAACAGAAGGAGATGAAGGCAGTCAAGCGTCTGCCCGGCAGCAATCTGGTTTATGTGCGAGTCCCTGACTCTCAGTGGCCACAGCTTAATTACCTGTTCTGTGTTTACAGCTCACACACACACACTTCTATCTTCATAGCTGGCTTCTGTGTCTCTGCCGTCACACGCACACATTGAGCAGCATGAGCCTCAATCGAAAATACATGATGCCTATTCAGGTATTGAAGTCTAGTCAAAAATGAATGCCATGTTCTCAAGAGAAGCATTGTGGGTTGAGCTTTCTCCCTCCCAGAGCAATTCTGTTTGAAAGATCTGAGGTCAAAGCTGAGCCTCATCATTTGAAGATTTTGATGAAGTTGTTTCTTGTTGCGTAAGGCGTTCTCCACTCGGCAGCATATTTTTCGCAGTGTGAAATCATAAAGTATTCAGCAATATGAGAGTCCATCAAAAAGATTTCTGACTTAGCAAAGTTCTGAAACGCATTAAGCTGACAACATTGTCCACAATTAAGTCCGTACAAGTTAACTTGAGTGCACACAAGAGACTCGGCAGTAATGCTTCCTGACCTTATATCTCTGTATGAATGAAGAGGTTGTTAAAATTTTATAATTACAATTTGGGACAAGGAAGAATCTAATCCATACAACCAGCTTGGGTCTTATTTTTATATTGCCTCATGTACTAATATTACTCATATTCCAATGAGTAATGTTTACATTGTACTGAACAAGTTCATTGCCGGCATCTGGAAGTGCTGCAATATTGCAAAAAAAAGACTTATTGTGACAAGAACAAAAAAACAACAACAAACAAAAGTAAAACAACAGTAAAAGTGCTGGCTAAAGTTTCTTGTAAAAGGCACACATTTTTTGTGCAATGAAGGTGTATTACCAACATTTCAGGGACATTTCAGGTGTGCTCACTTTTGGTTTTTCCTTAAAAAAAAAGCGGTTTACATCATCTGGCTAAACTGTCAGCTTTTTTAAATCCTCTCTGCTCGTGTTTCTTGCTCCACTGACTTCTTTATAATGATGTATTCCCAGTTACTTTGGTGAGTGCAGTTTTATCACAGCTACATTTCTGTCAGGTATAGCAGAGTGTATGAAAACAAGTCTTAATTAACCATAAATGTCCTTTATTTTATCATGAAGGCATATGTCCTTTCGTCATTCTCATTACTAGACACAGCAGCTACTGACGTGATTATAATACAAGTCACAACTAAAGAAATAGATTTTATATTGTCTACATGCTGCCATGAATTTATGTACATATTACATATTTTTACATATATTCATGTTTAAAGCTAGAAGTCACCAATCTTAATTTCATGTGAAAACATGATGACAATAAATTATTGATTCTTGATTGATTCTTGAAATAGTAAAAGAACCGGGGACACAAGTCTTATGTGGCAACACGGAGCTGTGACTGATTAGCTGTGTAATATAGAGATGAGAAGAAACACCAGTGGATGCTCAGTCACTGTTACTGGTTGCACAAACACATGCGCACACACACACACACACACACACACACACACGACCTTATGTAAGTGTGAATGGCGCAGCTTGGGGGCCACTAATGACTTAAATTTGGCCCAGGGAATGCCATCATCATCTGATGGAACCCAGTGGAACAAACCAAGCTGCAGTGCTGCACGTTGGAGATAGAGGATGAGGCGGGAGCAGCTGACGTCTTGTTTTCACACTGTGCTTTTGGGAGTTGGCACAAGTCTGTGTTACACTCCGCAATGATTAAATAATCAGCTTTGTTGTTCCGTATGTTTCAGAGCCCATTCTGTGGCCGCCGTGTCCTTGACTAGTGAAGAAGAAGCTCCTGAGAAGTTGTGGGTTTTTTGTTTACTCTCAGCTTATGCTAACCTCCCTCTTTATTAAAACACATAGTGCACAGATGAAGCGCGTGTTTAAATGGCCGGGATTATTCCTGGCTGGCAAACACGCTCAGGAGAAAATGACATCCTTTCTTGTTTCCTTCAGTCGCAAACAGTCGTCTTTCTTTTTGTCGCGGATTCATTTATTCCCGACCTAGATTTTATCCTGTTTATTTTTTTATATCTCAGCCAGACCCGACATCCTGAATAATAAGTTGCAGTAATCACATCTTCTTTCTGTCCTTCCATCCCTCAAACCGCAGTCATCGCTCTGAATACTTTTATTCAGACAGTGAGTAAGACAGAGAGGAAAGAGGGGAAGGTAAAAGGAAATGGAGGACAGGGAAGTTGGACATAGAAAATTACTCAATGGAGGAGGCAGGAGGAAACGTCTTACAGGAAAGACGACGTGAACAAGACTAGGGAACAAAGTGAGATGATGGAGAAGATGGGGAGGAAGAAATAAAAGATCCAGGATTAGACGAACACTTGGTAATGCAGAAGAAATCAGACAGCTGTAGCCGGCCCTGATTCCTGACTGACAGAGAGGAACGTGTGTTCATTAATGTCACTTGTTCCATACAGGGACACCCTGGGACAGCCTGAACCCCCCCCCCCCCTTAGGTGGTACTGATTACAGGCCAGCTCTGCTATTCAGGTTTCCACAAAAGACATCATTGGTTTTGCTTATAATCAGCCCCACAGGGAAATCAAGAGGGGATGTAGAGAGGGATAATGGTGTTGGTAGATTCTTCCTTGACTTGATTCCTCTGTGCATCATCCACAGCTACAGACCCCAGGTAGCTGATGGGGGGTGAGTCACACCAGTCTCTGAGGTTTGAGATGTACATTTTGATTTCTTGGGTTGAGTGATGTTCCTTCTTTCTTTTTTTTTTTAATCCAATCAAGCAACACATAAGAGACGGGAGGCCAAGACAGGAAATACTATGAAATATTTGGAGGGAAATGGAAAATGTTACGTAAGAAAGAAGGAAAAACTAAAGCTTGAGAAATAAAATTGCTAGCTACATAGAGGAGCAAGATATTTTAAAGCAGAGGTTCCCATTTTTAGTTTTAGTTGTCTCGTGTGAACATTAAAACTGGTATTGCTTTCTGTAATCAGTCTGCTTCTTTATACTACTTCAACTACATACTTCTTTGTATTCACAGGCCTCATTCTCTTACATCGTTTATCTATATGATATGAGGCTTCAGGAGTCTGGTTTGGTTGCGGATTAAATTTCTATCACTCAACAATTGATTGGCTAATTATTTCAGCTCTAATGTTGAATTATCAGACATATAGCTCCATGTCAGCGAGGGGTAAGTTCATGTCATGCTTGTTTTAGATACGGCCAAAAGCAGCATTTCTTTACCAAAGTTAAGCTTTTTCTTTGAATCTGTGACAACAAACCACCTCCCTCTTTTGGCTAACAACCCTGCAGATGGAGAAACGCTGCTTTAAATATGCATAAAGAGCACAGCGCTACTACGGAAACACCTCAATGGGAAACCTCTGATTAAAAAAGAATGAAGTGTTGATAAAACCGAACTGGCAGGCATGAGTAACCATTGAAAGCTTTGATACGGTCTGCTCAGTATTAAAATCCCCGAAGACAGCGCGGCTACATGGAGATGTATTTTTTAAAATGAGTAACTGTTCTTCCAAAATCATCACCTTTTATTCCCATCTCAATTGCTCATCTGTCCTTTCATTATCCTGCTTCCATGCAATGTCCTCTCCCCTCTACTCTCCCATCCAAGAATGAGTAATCTAGTTTGCTTTGCTGCGGTAACCACGCTCTATTTAAAGGAAGAAATACATAATTAAAGCAGACCTGACCTGGAGGCTGAGACTCCAGAGAAGTGTTGTGTGTGTATAATGCGTACAGTATGCGTCCTTCTGTGTGTGTGTGTTTATTAATGTTTCTATGCCCTCGCAAGGAAAAATGAGAGACATAAGTGTGAAAATAAAGGGGTATTGGATGTTCACAGTTTATTTGAGAAGAGACTCTAATCAGAGTTGTATTAATTTCTCTGCGATCACTTTGTCTTCTGCGCGTCGGTTTAGTAGGCCACGGTGTTCATCAAGAGGAACGCGAGTCAGCTTTTTAGGTTTTATTTCCCCTGATTAATGAATTGTTTAGCTGGCACCCAACTGCTGCGTAACCTACACGCAGGCACGCGCTTTTTTCCACGTGTACACAAACACACGGCCGAGCACGTAGGTGTGAAACATGCTGAGCGATCGGATCGGAGGCAGGTGAGAGCTAATGAGACACCTCTTCATCTTCCTCGGAGACAGGGATGTGTTTGTGCGCGCACGTTTGTGTCGATTACGCGTCTTTGCTATGTGTTTTCATGTGAAAGCCTTTAGATTAAACATGCCTCACAGACACACACGCACACACAGTTCCTCCTCCCTCTCCTGACATAAGTACGTGAGTGTTCTCAACGTTAAGTGTTTCAGAAAGCGCTTACAAGGTGCTTCAAGGACAGACTACCTAAGCTACTGCGAGTGTTTCTCAATACTACTGCGCTTGTTGATTAGATAAGGGTGTCTCCTGAAGCAATTGTGGATTGATCCGTATCTTTGGGTTCATGCACACTGCCAAGTACTTTGCAAATACCTTCTCTCTCTATTTCCATCGCTTTATCTCCTTTTTATTTTTCTTCCCATTTCCCCTGCTTTTTCTCCCCCTGTCTATCTCGTTTTGTTTCTCCTTTTTCTCTGCTCTGACTTTTTCTGTTTCTCTCTCTCTCTCTCTCTTTCCTCCTTTCTTGTGGCAGGATTTCCACAGAGCACTCGCCCAAGCTACAGATCCGGAGTCACAGCTATCTGCGGGCGGTGAGTGAGGTTTCCATCAATAGGAGTCTGGACAGCTTGGACCCGGCAGGGCTGCTGGCCTCGCCTAAATTCCGCTCGCGAAACGAAAGCTACATGAGAGCCATGAGCACCATCAGCCAGGTTAGTGGCACCCTGGGGCCCGTGCCTCTCTGCCGTCGGCCTTTACGCCCCCTGTACCTCCGCCGCTATGTCCAATACGGTCGTGCAGGGGGGAGGAAATCCCATCCGTGGCCGTCCTAAGGCCTGAATTAACAATCAGGTCACCATCCGGCAAAGTATGAACAGTACGAAAAACCCCCAATCTCCCAATTAGCGTATACGTCTGCGTGCTGTTTTCTGGTGCTCAGATGATTACAGGCGTATTCAGATTGGCTAATTAAACAGGAGGGCATGCAGACCCCCCTCCCCACCACCACCACCAATCCCCTCCTTTACCCTAATACGCTCCTTCTGCCTCAGCATTCTTTGTGAAGCAAAATGACAGGCTAAAAATGTTCCCTTCAATTTGGCATCTGTTATATAAGAGATGGAAAAACAAGAATTAACATGCAGCCATATGAATTTTATGAATAATTAAAAGTGGGATTGGTTCCAAACGATGATGGGCATTTGCCTTGATTCGATAGTCATTGACTATATTGAAGAACTGACAGGAAACGTTCAACCTCGGAGGTCTGTCATTACCGCGGCTGCTGCAAAATAAGACATTAGTCATGTTAGATTTTGAGCACAGCTTCGTACTCAAACAATATCTGGAGTGACAGAGGAGCTTAGCTTACCTTTTTTGCCTGGGGTAACGGGAATATGTGCTCCCGTCCAAAGTCCTGTGGCAACAGTTTGCCTCTCCGGCTGAATGATGGACCCCTCGAGATGTCCCTTCAAGTCCTGGCATGAACCGGGCCCAGAGGAGAATGACACACTGGACCTGGCATCTCCAAAAATGCCACCGAATATAAGAGGTGCTGCTAGGCTCTCTATCTCACTCACTCACTCACTCTCATATTTCGACATGTGTGCGATTAGAGCGTGAACTGACACACACGCAAAAAAAAAAGAGGCTTAGCACGGGTAGATTGAACCGAGGTCCACAAACCTTTCTGATTCCAAGCTCTACAGCGTATACTCGCACTCATCTGACTGTGCACACTTTTCACTTACAAACACCCAAACCAAATGCCACATGCCATTCCTACGTTTTTCTCCCTGTGCAGGCTTTTTGCTAACTTGTCTGTGTTTGGGCAACCTGAACAAGGACAACTTCAAGGGATGGAATGGGGCCTCATGTTATCTGCCCTCACACAACCCGATCCGTAACACCCACCTCACTTCACAAGTCTGTAGCAAGAGTTTTCTTCTGTTTTTTTTTTTTTTGTTTTCGAAACCCAGACTGCACTAGCTGATTATGCAGGTGTGGTTAGATTTCCTCCAGTCACATCTCAACTCCCAGTAGTCCCAGCTTTGACACTACCCAATTCTCACCTTTAATAACAACACTTGTAGTATTTCACTCTGTTGTACGGCTCTTTGAAGTTTTACCCTGCAGTGATTCCTCCCCCTCGTCACTCCTTTGGACATTCTTTTATTTTTCTCAGGAATAATTCTTTTATTTTTTAAGTATATGTAAATTTCCATATATGGCTTAAAGCTTCACAGGGCAGTGTGCATATAAAAGTTTTACCAATTTTGGACTAACGCTGTCAGTAATTATGGGATGTCTCATGCTTAAACTGAATAGACTGTGATGATGTTTCACAGCTTGACTAGTCTTTGATGCTTCAGCAAAGAAGACCAGGTTGCACCATTAGCCTGAGAACGTAGCTGCAGAGTTACATGTTGTTTGCTCTTTTGATTCTGATTGGATTTGACTCAAAAAAAAGTTTTGTAAGTAAGAGTTTTCTCATGCTCACAGTTTGCAAAGTTTCCATATCAAACAACAGATTTTGAGTTTTGCAAATATGGTGACTCTGTCTGCCTCAAATTATGGGAACGCTGGAACACTGTCTTCTACTGCAGCACCCAATTTGTGGTTTAAGTGCGTTTGTACACAACACTCCTGCCAAGTGAAGCTTTAATCAGTGGGATAGCTGTGTAACATTGAATCTTGTAGCACAAGGAGGTGCTCCCCTGGCTTTTGCTTCTGAAATATGTCTGCCTTTCTCCTTTGTCATGCATCTTGCTGCTGTGCACCTGTGCATTTTTATTTTTCATTTTTATTTTCTCCCGTGCTTGGGTGCTCCTCTGTGTGTGTGTGTGTTTTTTCGTCTGGGTGTTTGCGTGCACGCACTGTATGTCTGCATGTGTCCCTTCCTCTGCAGGTGAGCGAGGTGGAGGTGAACGGGCAGATCGAGGCAGTGTGTGAGTCAGTGTTCAGTGAGATGGAGTCGCAGGCGGTGGATGCCCTGGACCTGCCCATGCCCGGCTGCTTCCGCATGCGGAGCCACAGCTACGTGCGTGCCATCGAGAAAGGCTGCTCGCAGGAAGAAGAGGAGGGAGGCGTTACGGTGGGCAACAGGAGGACCAACTCGCCCCCGCGCACCACCACCACTGTCAGAACCATCCAGAGCAGCACAGGTCGGTGGGAACATGAACTTGACACACACACACACATACACACTCATATTCTCATGAACATGTGTGAACATACATAATTCATTGCACATTATGAATTGATATGTGTGCATAGAAAGTATGTATTATAGATGGGCTGTGAGTCTAACTTATTCAGCATGTGTATAGTGTCAACAGCAAGAAAAATAAATGAATTAGTGCTGCGTTTGCTGCAGATAAAGATGTATCCTTGTGTAAAGATTGGACATTGGATCAAGGGCCATCAAACCAAATCCTCTTTTTTTCCAATTCTCTTGAAAACTACTCTCACGAGTATTTTTCATAAAGAATGGGAAGTAGTTTCCCATTGCAGACCCAAACTCTCTGCATTATTATCCATCTGACCCAGTTTTCCTCTCAGATACAATATGATGAATGCCGAACTGTTTTTCCCACATAAGAGCTTATTTGAGCAGTAAAGCTCAGTGGCTGCTGGGTCTTATTTTAGCCCTCTTGTGTGCCTCATGGTCTGGAGCGCTTGGCTTTCCAGCATTACTGCATGCAGTATTGATGCTGAGTGGTGCTGGCATCCAGCGCTGGATGCTTCTATGTTTCCCACCGCAAACCCAAACGTCATTCCCTTACATTGTGCACGTTGAGTCACCGTCACCTGACGCACGCTGGCTTTCTCCTCCATTCCTTTTTAATTATGCCAATTAAAAGACGGCATTTCCTGAAACATAGCCGACAAGGTTACAGTCAGCTAATTAAACACATTTACTGCAAATTGGAAAATTGGCAAAAACTACTTCAATCTATTCAGAGTGCTTAAAATTGACTCTGAGCAAACATTTTTTTTAATGCTGTTTAAGATTTAAGATTTGCTGCAACTGATTTTCACCTAGACTATCATTTCCCCCTCCAGTCAATGAAAGAAATAGTATCTTTGAAATATGAAGTTGCACCCCAGTATTTTTCAATCATTTTTCAATCAATTCACATCTATTGACAATTCAGGGTAGCAACACAATTAAGGACAATGGAGGATTCGGTTGATTGTAAGGTGGTAGTTATTGATCTATAAAGGGAGACTGAAAAGATCAGGAGAGGGGCATTCTGGGCCTCTTCCCCTGAGGTAGAAAGAGATAATGAAGACCATCTATCACGTGAAGTGTTGCAGGGATTAACTCAGGTTTTCAAGCCATACAGCTGCTCTGTAGTGCTATACACACTGCAGGAGGCCTATTTCTCTTATTTCCAGCTTCCTTGTGTTTCTCGCTCACTTTATAGATGCAACTTTCTTCGTTAGTAATAATTTGCTGATAATGTAAAGATAACACCTTTAAAGCCTTCTTGGGGTGAAAAAATGACTAAGCAAAGGTGTCTGTGTATGTGAGTGTGTGTTGTGTGGCACACACGTCTGCAGCAGTAGCCTCACAGCTGTTGGCATTTTAATGAACATCCATTTTTGGAGCCTGAGTTTGTCACATGATGAATGGACGCTGTGAAAGTACAGAGAAGAGATATTAGTGCCGTGTGGTCACTGATAATCCAACATTGTGCCGCCGCTCCCGGTCGAGTTCTGGCCCGCGTAGATATGTGATTGGCTGTCGACTCTTTGTGACCCTTGCCCTTCATTTGCTGACGACCTTATTGCATCTCGCAATCGGCTGCGATCGGGGCTCGAACAAAGGAGACAGGCAGAGTCAGTTCGAGTGATGTATTATGAGGCGATGTGGGGAGCAGTTCACCGTGGTTGGTAGTGAAGGCAGGGGATTGCCTCAGATTACTGTCATAGTTGTACTACAGCGCAATTCATCACCTCCTTAGATCTTCACCGCTGAGTCGTCAGTCACCGTAATTAAATAGCTACCTCTCCTTTTTCTCCTCCTGGGTGAAAGGCTGTGATTGAAGAGGAGAGGAAGAGAGGGAGATTGGAAGGAGAATAGGAAAAGATCTCATTCTGGTGACCTTTTGCCCATCTCTCTCTCTCTCTCTCTCTCTCCTCCTTTTCAATGCGCTCTGCACTACTGCAACATTCACATCATGTGGGAGTTAACGTAATTACCATTACACACTGTTCACGCAGTGTGTGAAATACATGGATTGCAGGTGGTCTCTGACCCTTTAATTAACACCCCTAAGCCTTCATTAACACCCCTTTTTGGGGGGCTTCAAAGGTGAAGTTAATCAGTTCATATTTATTTGTAATGTAAAGATTTTTCCTGTTGCGCAGCACAGAAAATGTGGCTGGCTGTGAGTGGGCAGCTTGCTCATGTCGTGACTGCTAGTATGAACGTTAAGTGACGCAAACCATGAATTTAAGCTCCTGCTCTTTTTCTGCATATTTGAAAGGCATAATTTATTTCCAGTACACATATAATATAATGTGATATTATTTATTTGTGGATCGCCAACATAAGAAATCCAGAGATTATAGTGGAAACATGATAAAAGAAAATTTCATCATAAATCTTTTAGCCTCCTTATTTATCCAAAAGAAAGAATACAAGCTTGTTTCAATTGCTCTTATCTCACTAAACAAATGGCACAAATAGCATATAGGACTGTGTATGCTAACTGTAAGCATAACTATGTGTAACTAAGTATAACTGTGTGATGCTGTTGTAGCCGTTTGCATTGAGTCATGCTTTAGATACTGTGCTCACATCAACAAGTCATTAGTAATACTGGGAGTTTTTTCCTTGAAGTCCTCATATATCCACTAAACATTGTATTTACAGTGCTTGGAAAAGCAAACAATCATCGATCCCGTCAGCCAGCCAAAGTCGTTCAAGGTAATTAAATGCTAATTTAATGGATACGGGGCTATACTGACCATGCACTGTATATTTTCACTCCCACCACAATCATGAGGTTATTCGTGTGTTCAAATTACACTCACTATCAGTAGCCCTTAATAGTGTTTTGTTGTTTGCATAATATTACTTTTGATATATATTTAAGAACTGTAGCTTCACTTTGTACTTTGTTGGTGTTTATTGGTTCCAAAATTAGCCTTTTTGGGATCAGAACAAATGCACAGATTGTGTCTTAACAGTCAGAAGAACTGACTGGCAGCTGCCATCTTGTGTTCCATAACGATGTGACTGTGAAATTTTCATGAACACGGAAATCATCTCCATCATCATCTCCCATCCCACATGATGTCAATGTACCTTAACATGGACACATAATGGAGATGTACTGAAGCATTCACTGTGCACCGGCCTTGTACAATACTCACTGGTCAAAGTGCAGCGTGTGTGTGTGTAAAGGCTTGAAAAGTACGCATTACATAAATACGTCCTTTCTCTCACATATACCATATAAAGTACACACAAGTGATTGCGTGGTGACTTCCTGCCAAGTAAACAGTGCCAGTTTTTTTTTCTGTTCCACAATACAGAACCATACACACACACACACACACACCTGCACACACACGGACACACATTCATTCATTTCACAGGAAATCCGTCGGGAGCTGGATGTGAGAAGTGAAGACGTTGTTGTGGTGAATATTGCATGATGTTTCAGAAAGATGGTTCAGGCAGCCGTTCCAGAAAAACAGCCCGTGCTTATGGTTCTCTGCTCCCACTTGTTCCCGTGGCGAAACCGCCAACATGTCACACACACACACACACACACACACAGATAAGTAAGAGACCTATCAGCTTCCGCTCATGCCCCTCTCCAGTTTGCCCACTGCGCCGCTCCAGCCCATTATTATTGATGATCTTTTTAATCCGGAGGAAGGAGACCGAAGTAAGGGGCTGTCCTTTGATCTCCTCTCTTTGAACGTCAAGTGGCTGTGGCTGCTATTGCGCTGCCTCTGTGCCCACTCAATCTGACACGTACACACACACACACACACACACACACACTCTACACCACGCAATCACTCGCACACTCATATTACTATTGCATCGGACAGACATGTTGGCCTAGACGTCAGCTCCTTTGGATCGGTTTAACAAAATCTGGAGCAGATCCTCTTTCTAAAGCTTGGGAAAATCCATAGCAATCGGTTAATGTGAGGATTTTACTGCCTCTAAGCCCTGGCTCCTCCACCCCGCGTCGTCTCCAGTTAACATATTCATCACCCTTTCACTCCGCTTTGTCTTCCACCCCCCCCCACCCTTCCTTGGCCTCTTACACAACAGCTCGATCGGCTGCCTTCTCACGACGGCGGTTTAAAATCAACCTGTTGTTTCGCTAAGAAGAACTGACCGTCAATTAGAAAGAGTATACGCACAGATCTTAAGTCTGGGAAATGTGCCACAGTTTCTGTTTCCCTTCCTCTCGCCCTCGGTTCCCCCCGGCTCACCTGACCCGCTGTCAATTACCCAGCCGCGCTTTCCTGGCATCTATTTTTCAGACGTGAAAACAGCAGCTTCTCCTCCCTTAGCTCTTGTAATAGGCTACAGGACCATGTTTAATTTAGCCACTGTGAATTTCCTGCAGCCCCCCCTCCCGCACAGAGGCGTTGCGCTCAGTAAAACATTCCTTAAGTAAGCGTTTGAGGCATGCCCGTGGCTCATTTTGCTGATGGTCTTGTCAAACACTCGGCGGAATACCACCTCTTCATTTAGCTTTCTGACGCAGCTGTGGGCACATTTTTTCTATCTGTTCTCGCTGCACCATCTGAAATGAAGTGAGATCACAGAAGCATAGTTTTAATTGGCCATTTTCTTTAAGATAATTTATGGGTAAATGCCCCATAAATAAACAACAGTGAAAGATGTCAGTTAGCATATATACGAATACAGATAAAGAAGTTGTTTCTGGTCCGACCTGGGATGAATAATATCGATGGAAAAAGCACTTGCTCTCTGCGCTTTGTCTAATATTTATTCATCATTCAAGCCTGCATCTTTCCTCCAGCATCGACAGGAAACTAGTTTTCTATCTATCTATCTATCTATCTATCTATCTATCTATCTATCTATCTATCTATCTACAAACCTGGAAATCTACTGATATTTGAAATATGCCAAAATAAAAGTTGCTCCAAAATTGGACAAGTGCACTGTTGCAGTTTCAGGCTTTTTATTCGACTTTAAAAAACAAGTGAGGAACAAGAACAGGTGTTGGGAAACAGTTACAAAGAAACCAACCAAGAAGGTTAAATCCATCCCACACACTTAAAGTACTGAAGCTGTGTTGTGTTTAATTTCATATGTCCTGGCTTATTTACTCTTCTTCTTTATGCTTACTGATGAGCAGTATTTTCATCCGATTCCCAGCGATGTTTGCCGGTTTTACTGTAACTGAGAGCTTCATGGGGGCTCCAGTGTATTGCAGCTCCATCTACAGTACAGTACCACAGGCTGAAATAAAGCCTGTACAACACTGCCCCCAGGGGCTCAGTGTAACACAGCACTGCACCTCTGCCCCGTCCTCCTACAGTAGCTGCGTGAGTGGGTGGATGAGAAACTACCAGACAGCTCGACCCAATTAACAACAATCACTGCCATCGCTGGCACGTTTCCAGGAGCTCCGTTCCGAGAGAGCTCGCGAGAATAAATATCTTCGGGTTCCCCCAGTGCGCTAAATATAAGTGGCAGGGATACAGACCACTGAAGTCCGGTCGAATCGAGATCAAGCCGAGCGTTTTGTCCAGATCTCCCCTCACACCTTCGCCGGCCCACGCAAATGTCCAAGAGCAAGGCTGAGATTTGTTTTTCATATGTCAGGATGACTCATGTGTGATAAAAGCAGAGAAAAATACCACTCCGGGGTCCCATTTGTGTCCTCTCAGGCGTTTTGAGAAGGTTCCCTCTCAAGGCGGGTTTGAGGAGGACTCCCGGGGAAAGGCCCTCCCTCCCTCATGTGGCACCATCAGGACTGAGAGAGCTTTCGGTCCTGAGAACTCAGGCCTGAGCTGCGTTTCTTTGCTCGATGCTGCCGCAGTCGGGTTACTGTGGATCTGCCCATCTGCTCGCCTGTTGTGTTTTTTAAGAGAGCGCCGAGTTAAGTGAGGTCAGGGAGACAACGTAAAGTGCAATCATGTTATTACTGCATGTTGACATCTTATCTCTCCGGTGACCGGTTCCATGAGGTCATTTCTATAAAAATGATTAGCCACACTTCGAAATTGGTGTTGTAAAAAGTGTTTTACATGATCCAAGCACACATATATCTTCAGAAGATCATAACCAACCCCCACTGTGAAAACAAGTCTTTAACATAAGCTTTGTATGCAATAATAAAGAGTAACCATGCACTAAATCCTCACCACCCTCAGGGATGGAAATGCTCAGCTCCAAAACTCTTTTCTAAAACCACAAGGTGGCAGCCGTTAGACCATCTGAGTTTATGAATCACTCGCCTCCTGTTTGAATGAATATTTTTGTGTAAATGAGTTTTAAAGTTTGAGAGGAAAACATCAAGTTGAAATGTATTTATCTTGCAGCATAAACCCGAGTGCAAAGACAAAAAGAAAAGTAAAATATATTAAATAAAATACTAAATTACTAGATTAATAGGATTTTGGTGCCTGAGTCAGGAAGTATTTGTCAGTGGCAGTGCTCCTGACTACTGAGGACATATTTCTCTAAATCTAGCAGATTTAATTATATGAAGTAGTCCACATTAATTTTCATTTATTCATTTTCATTTATTTCAAGGCTAGCGATGATATTTTTTTCAACTAAAAACTGAATGGATTTAGTAGCTAGAATGACATCGTGCCTGATGGTAAAGAAGAATCCATAAAACAGCATTAAGAACAAAAATTAGTGACATAAAAGTTCCATACAAACAAACTGAACTGAATGAATGAAATAAATCACATATAACCCCTCCAAAGAGCCTCTACTGAAATAAATAATAAAATAATAGGAAAGGGAAAGTTCCAGCAGCTCTGGCGTCAAGTTTTCGGGACTGTCCCACCCAGAGCTGCTATTTATTAGAAGTGTTGGTGCGGGGCGGGTGGAGGCGGTGGGAGGTGGAGGGTTGCTGGGGGTGGGGGGGGCGATCAAGGCGCGTCCACATCCTGACATAAGATCCGATATCGTCGGAGTGGAGGAGGCAAACAGGGAGAAAGAGAAAGAGAGAGGGAGGACTCCTGCGGTCTGCTCGGACTCTCTCGGCCTCCATGACGCTGCTGCAGCGGCTCTTCCGCGCTTTGTTCGGCATGTGCGACTTCTGGATTCGTCTTTGTGAGTAAAAAAAAAAAAAAAAAAAAAAAAAAAAAACCCCTTTTTTTTTTTCTCTTTCAACCCCAATACGTGCTGGCAAGAAAGGAACAAAGGCACAAGCGGCCTTCAAACTCAACCTTCTTCTTGAAGGGTGGGTGGGGAGGAAGGGTT